>OY856186.1:339901067-340394067 GCA_963693315.1 Diogma glabrata | reverse complement strand
ATAAAGTGGTTTATTATAATTATATAGCTGTTTTGTTTACCATTTTGTACATCAAAAAATTTTAAAATTTGGTGTAATGGCATTTATTAATACTTCAAATGACCTCTGCATTGACGATGTAACTAATTCCATGATAGTGCGTCCTTAATTCCGTGATATTTAAAGAAATAACTATTTCGTATTTTAAAGAGTTGGAGAGAAGAATTTTGTTTTTAAAACAAATGCTTTATTTTATCCACGACTACTTAAGAATATATACTTTCCATGCGTATATCTTTCATTGTAATTGTATTCATTCCTTTCTATATATCAAATTCTTTTTTATTTATTTCATTCCATTTTATTTATTCAAAATTCCCCTAACAAATTAAAAACTTGATTTGTTGGTATAGTAATATAAACAGATAAAACAAGAACAATACATATAAAATAAACAAACATGTTTTGTTTTGTTTTATATTTCATAGATTTATTTCAATATGGCGATATAAACTTTTACAGGAAAACTTGAATGAAATTATTTGAAATATTTGTAGTCGTGGATAAAATAGTATCTTGTATTCGCTGAGGATGAAGGCAATTCTTCACTCGGATGATTCCCTCCACTCGCTACGCTCGTTCCGGGAAACTTCATCCTCGTGAAGAATTGCCTTCATTCTAAGCTCATACAGGAATCTACTATTTTATAACACTTATCTACGTTATATATATGTTTTAAATATTTTTAATAATTACAAAAACACCAATTTTTATTCACTTATTTTTTATTAACGACCGGTTTCGATTTTCAAAAAAATCATCGATAGGTTTAATTTGCAATTGCAATTTAAAATTGCAAATTAAACCTGTCGATGATTTTTTGAAAATCGAAACCGGTCGTTAATAAAAAATAAGTGAATAAAAATTGGTGTTTTTGTAATTATTAAAAATATTTAAAACATATATTATGGATTATTCACGTCACTCCGACTCAACAATTTCAATTAACTTATCTACGTTTATATTATTTATTTTGTCATTTTGAAAACACATAAATGGTAGTTTTATTCAATAAGCTCATAAAGTTACCATGCTTTTTAAATAAGCATAAATAATATGTCTATCTGGCTGGTCGGATGTTTGGACAGCGGAAACTAGTGCCCTGATAGTGTCAAATGTGTCACTTATAGACATATCTGCTTATAAATTGTTTAAGGAACAGTGAGTAAAAAAGAAGTTTAGGGAAAATGAGTAGAAAATAAAACATTAAACTCAAACTTTCACGTTAAGTAAATGGCATTATTATTCTACTTTGTGTTTAACATATTTGGTGTCATTACGAAATCTTCTGCTATGTTTATACATTTTGGTTCAGAAATACGGTCGAAGCTATGTAAGCATTTACTACGAATTAGAACTTTGGATTATGGAGCAAAAACAGCACTAGTCTGAATGCATTATGCAATTGAGCTCACGGTTATGGTTTTATATTATTACAATAAATGCTGCATATATATTTCACATCATGACAAAATAGTACATTATGATGCTAGGACGTAAAGCTAAAGATTTTGGACGGATGTGGAGTTTGCAAATCGAGGCGCCGCAAGCAAAATATTTTAAGAAAATATGTTTATTCTTAATTAAAATTATAAATTTTCATAAATTTTGAAATAAAAATATGTGGAACAAGTAACCTTTGACAAAATATTTATTATTTTTTCCAAATTATTGTGTAGCTATGACAACAAATGATAACAACTATTTTAATTGGATAATGAAATTTTGAATTTGAGGGTTGCTTTGATAAAAATGTTTATTTTTCATAGAATTTAAACAAATACAAATGCTTTTTACTTTTTTGGACGTAACTATGACAACTAAATAAATAGTTGAAAAGTGATACTTTAAAGCCGCAAATTACAGTAATAAAGTAACACTTTAATATGTAGGCGAATAAAAAATTTATTTTTATATTGTGATATATTTATTATATTCTTTATGTCCTAGCATACACATTTTATGTAAGTTTTGATATCGAATAGAGACGACAATAAAATAAAAAATTTGAACTTTGGTAATTGATAGTATAATAAGCAAAATTAATACGTGTTTTTTATTTTATTTATTTCTTCTCTAGTTTTGAGACATGGTGGCAGAAATTTAGAGACAAGCAAAGTTTAAAGTTGAATTGTTTTCAAACGGACTACCCGATCTTATTAATTTTTTTAAAGGGACTATAGGAAAGGCTTTATAAAAATAAAAAAGAATTATATAACGTTTTTTAATTTTAATTTTGCCAACAGAGCGTTTTCAAAAAGTAAATTTTTTTCATTTATTTCTTTATATTTTAAAGATTTATTCTTTAACAAAAACATACTATAAGCCATTATTACTTTTTCGGGCTTAAAGGTATTATTAGGTCAAATCGAATTTTTTAAAAATATTATTTTCAATAATCCAAAAGTGCATTTTCCAGGCCAGTAAATTAAATTTTTGAAAAATTAAAACTCAAAAATTTCATATAATTAACACTGTTTGCCGTTGGCACTTGGCGTAAGTTTTCAAATGACATAATGTCAATCTCTAATTTTTCATCCACTGCTTTTACAAAAGAAGAGGAAGAAATTCTATGTCACGGTGTAAACTTTTCACCACCAGCGGAAAGCACAATAAAAAATATGGAAGATCTAGCTATCGACGCAGAAACAGCTCTACAAGGTGAACCAATACGGTTAAAGGAAGCTTGCGCATTGAGAATTCAACAAGAATATGTGAATACCCATTTAAATAAAAATCCCTTAAATGCCAATAGAATCATAAAATCAATTAGAGAAAAGGTTGTAGAAAATGACGCTATTGTATGTAAAGGCAATAATACAACAGTGCTTGATAGGGTTGATTACCACAACAAAGTGTTAGATTTTATATAAGATAATCGTGCCATAGTTTTAGCAAAAGATCCCACCCCAAGTTTAAGTTATCCGTCAGTGTATTAGAGAGTCAAAAAGTGTATTTCCAAATGATGGATGGAAATACACTATGATGAATGGTTTAGCCTCCATTCTTTATGGTTTACCTAAAATTCATAAGGAAAACACACCTATTAGACCTATTGTTTCTTATTGTAGTGCTCCAGCATATAAATTATGTAAAAAGTTTAACCAACTATTTTCACATCATACCAGCTTCTGTTCAACATATTCAGTTAAAAACTCTGTAGATCTAGCGCGAAAAATTAGTAGTTTCAATTGTGTTTCTAAGGCTAAATTAGTGTCCTTTGATGTAGTTAGTTTATTCACCTCAGTCCCAATTAAAATTTTAACAGATATAGTGTACAGGTTTATTAATGAAGATGTCTCTGATCCTTCTATTAGAGATGATCTAAAGCGAATTTATAAAACTTGCATCGAACAAAATTATTTTTGTTACGATTCAAAATTTTATAAGTTTTCTGATAGTCTTCCTATGGGTTCCCCTCTTACACCTTTATTTGCAGATGTTTTTATGAATCATTTTGAGAAACTTATACTCTCACCTTCTAACCCATTTTACCGTAATATAGTCTTTTGGCATAGATATGTAGATGATATACTTTGTTACTGGCAAGGTACAGATAGGTTACTGGATTGTTTTTTGTCTTGGCTAAATACACAATTTTCATCAATAGATTTCACCTTAGAAACTGAGACCTTAGGCTCTCTTAATTTTCTTGATGTAACAATATCTCAAATTAATTCCAAGTTTGACTTTAGTATTTATAGAAAACCTACCTATACTGATTCTGTTATACCCGCGGACTCTAGCCCCCCCATTAATACTAAAATGTCAGCTTTTCATGCTTTTATAGAGGTTAATTAATATCCCAATGTCTAATGCAAACTTCAGTAAGGAACTAAAGACTATTCTTACGATTGCCTATAATAACGGCTATGACAAAAGAATAGCGTTTGGTTTGTTAAAGAAGAAACAAAGAAAAGAGCTCTTGAGTAGCATTTATCCAGTGGAGAACGCACCTTCATGGAAGTGGAGACGTGTGGGATATACTGGTAATGTTTGCTCAAGATTAGGTAATTTCGTTTCGAAGTATTCAAATATTAGGTTTGCGTTTTCCAATAAAAATACAATTAAGAAACTTGTTTTTAATAATATACCAAAGAGAGATGCCTTATTGAAGTCAGGTGTATATGAAATCAAGTGCAATGATTGTAGCTTTAAATATTTAGCCCAGACGGGTAGGAACTTTAAAATTAGAGCTAAGGAACATCTAGCAGCAGTAAAGTTAGGGAAGACGGATTCTGCCATAGTGTCTCTATAGATAATCTTTCAATATTACATATTGAACCTAAGGGGAAAAAGTTAGATATTTTAGAATCTTACGAGATTAGGAAAGCACTATACTTCAAAAAAGATATTTTAAACGAACAAACAGAAATCCTATTTTCTTCTTTGACAGATCCTGCGTTATTTTATAAATAACTTCAAAAAGGTTTTTTTGTTTTTTCTCAAAAATTTTATAACCTCTTAATCCCTTACTTTCTTTATTCATAAATCATAATGTTCGGTAATTCCAACAATATCAATATAATCTTAAAACAACAGTTTTAATTTTGGTTGATCTTGTAATCTTATTCTTGTTTTATAATTGGTTTCCTCCTACGACGTCAATTTTTCTTTCATAAATTCTAAATATACTGCATTGGTAATTTATTACTTTTTATAGATTACTTCAATTGCAGATCATAAAACATAAATATTTTCTTTCTAGAGGATGGACCAAGGGATTCAACGCTTTTGTTTTCATTTTAATTTTAGTTTTACAATAGTTTTTTTTTTGCTTAAAATATTTGTCTCTTGCCTTTTAATGTTAGATTTTTTCATAACTGTTAATCTAAGTATTTTATTATGTTCTTTGTTATTGTTTTCTCTCTTTTTGTCGGTTTTCAAGTACCGTATTGTTTTGTTAAAAATTGTATATATAGGATTTTTATTGTAACTATTACTCCAGAAGATGGCCTAACAAGCTGAAATTGAAATATATATAGAGTAACAGTGAAATTATAAAAAACTTGGTTTTATTTAATTTTTTATTAAACTTATTAAATAAGTTATTTGCGTAAAGTAACAAGAGATTGCCATTATGTAAACTTATTAAATAAGTTATTTGCGTAAAGTAACAAGAGATTGCCATTATGTTATCAAAAATTTCATCTAAAATAAACAAAGAACTTTTCAGTATGATTTTTTCTATTAAGCTTTTTTTATTCCTTTTAAGCAAAACAAGTTCAAAAGAATCGGTACAATCGTTTTTAATAAATGGAAGTACAAAAATTTCAACCTAATAATCAATAATATATTCAAATAACAGTTGTCTGTAATTTAAGTGTGTTATCATTAAAATATAAAAAATAAAAGAAAAAAGGTATTTTTTAAATCTCCATTTTTGAAAAATAAAAATTAAAAAAAAATCGTATAAAAATATAAATTAACTTATCAATGCAATATTTTTATAAAACCGTATTTATATAGACATGTTTTACATAAGCTTTTATTTATTGTAAAAAAATTAAATATTTATATGCTTACTTATTTATTAATTCATTAATTAATTGATTTATTTATTTTTATATCAATTTATTTATTTATTTTTTTTTCATTATTAAATATTTATAGTCTTATAAAAAATTTTTTATACCCTTAATAATGAAAAGAAAAGAAAATTTGAAAAAATAAAATAGTCTATAACTAAAAGTCTATAACTTAAGAAAAGAGAAACATTTTTTTTTATTTTTTGGTTTATTCATTTATTTATTTATTTATTTATTTGGTTATTAATTTATTAATTAATATATTTATTTATTTCCTTATTTATTTATTTATTTATTTATTTATTTATTTATTTATTTATTTATTTATTTATTTATTTATTTATTTATTTATTTATTTATTTATTTATTTATTTATTTATTTATTTATTTATTTATTTATTTATTTATTTATTTATTTATTTATTTATTTATTTATTTATTTATTTGTTTATTTACTTATTTATTTATTTATTTATTTTTTTTTATATATTTATTTATTGTTTTATTTATTTATTTATTATTTTATTTATTTATTTATTTATTTATTTATTTATTTGTTTATTTATTTATTCATTTATTTATTTATTTATTTATTTATTTATTTATTTATTTATTTATTTATTTATTTATTTATTTATTTATTTATTTTTTAATTTATTTATTTATTTATTTATTTATTTATTTATTTATTTATTTATTTATTTATTTATTTATTTATTTATTTATTTATTTATTTATTTATTAATTAATTCATTTATTTATTTATTTATTTATTTATTTATTTATTTATTTATTTGTTTATTTATTTATTTATTTTTTATTTGTTTATTTATTTATTTATTTATTTATTTATAAATATAGATAACTTTGCTAATATATTCATTTATAAGTACCAGAATATCAAAAACTGATAAACAAAATAAATAAAAAAGGAGAAAAAAAAATTATTTAAATCTGTTAATCGGTTTAAGCACTATTTAACTTTAAACCATATGCCTTATTTTTTAAATACTTAACAAATTTCGAACCACCCTGTGTCGAAACTAGTGCAAACAGTAAGCAAAATAAAAAACACGTATTAATTTTTGTACTATTCTAACAGTTACGGAAGTTTTAAGGAAATTGTATATAGTCGAATTCACATCATCGGGGCGTCTTGATTCAATTTCCCATCTTTATATAATTCAGAAGAAGTCTCCTTGAATTTATGCATTTTAGATTACTTAGAGGTGTTTTTAGTATTTATAAAAATAATGTATGCATATACAATAATGCTTTTAATAATTATAATAATAATTTATACAAAATATTGTCTAAAGTCTTTCTTTAACAACTGGATTTACCGAAGCTCTATTTTAACCGTTCTATCTATGCGTTTAATGGTTTTGTGCGCAGACTTCTGCCGATATAAGTTTATATCAAGAGTTGAAATTTTACATACCATCATGGGAAAAAAATTTAGTCCATGATACACGGTCTGAATTGCTGAGAATATCAATCATTTTGATTTTCTAGCCTATATTTTTTATTTTAAATTCATAAATCATACCTTGTTTGATTGGTCGACGAAAACATTGTGTTTGAGACTGCTGCTCCAAGTTATTGTGAAAATAAATTGTTATAAAATGCTAGATCTGATAAATCTGGACTACTAATGCTTCAAGTCTTCAAACTGACGAATAACCCGTAATTAGAAAAGTTAAAAAATTGTTGACCCTAATTCCGTGTCAGCAAGATACAGCCTATTATAAAAATAAGTGAAGTATTTGTTATTTGGAATGCGTTGTAAAAATCATGAACTCTAAATTAATGATAAAAAAAATTAAAACACACGACTGAATTAAACAGAGAGTGATTTGAAGAAACTATTGAGTAGACCAGATTTCCTTCTTATCAATTTAACATCTACTACTCCTAATTCTAGCAATTTGGTTAAAAAATATAGACCCGCAATTAGCTCCGACACATTTTCAAAGTGTTCTTTTTTTTTAAAAATTACATTTTTATTTAATAGATGCTTGCTTTTGATATAAAATACAAAATAAATTTGATTAACAATTTCCTAATTCCGTCCTAAGAACGGCATTACGGACATTTCAAATAAACTATGAACGTAATTCCGTTCGTCGAAAACTCGCTTGTTTTAATACCTTAAATGTACAAAATCAGTATTCTATTAACGTTAGTAGTTTAATATAATCCTAATTAATCCAACAAAAAGAATATTTTACAGAAAATAAATACCCATACATTTTTATGGTCTTAAATGTTAGTAATACCTTAACCTTTTCCATAAGAAAATTGTCTCAAACAGCAAGTTTTCGTCTACCAATCAATCAAGGTATGATTTATGAACTTAAAACCAAAAATACCGGCAAAAAATCAAAATAATTGATTCTCGGCAATTCAGGGCGTGTATCATGATCTAAATTTTTCCAAAAAAGCTTAAATTTATCTTATTTTAAGGCGTTTTACGAAATAGCACGGAATAATATACTAGCCCTCAATATTGTACACTTACCTTATTGATTTAAAATTAAAACCAAATTTTGAGTGTTTTTGATTTTGCACATTTTTTACAATCGCATGAAATTGTCTTTCACATTTTACGGTGACAATTTTTTGAATATACTATTATACTATCGATCAAAACCAAAATATCAAATAACTATCTGTCATAGTAAAAATGTATTATTCTATCCGTTTCCACCGTAACAGTTTGATAGCTATTTGCTATTATTCTATTATTCTATCATGGTGTAAACTTAGTGTGAAGCTAGACGGAGATTAAAAATCTCATGGCACACAATTTCTCTAACGTTACTGATAATGATTTCACTATCAGAAATGCAGTGTTCATTACACATCTTATCATAAAATATTGTCCTATGTCAGTTTTTATTAAGTGATAGGATTTATTGTTTAGCAATCCATTCATAATAAGTATATTAAAAACTTAAAATTTGCAATGAAAAAAATAACTAATATGAAAATCAAAGCCGTTTTGAGTTCTATGAATGAATGTGTATGTATTGTATAGTCGAATAAAAATTGCATTCGAGATTTTGACGGAATCTGAATTGTATGCCCTTTTTTAAATTTTAATATAGAAACAATGGGAACATGATGGGTGTGTTTAGAAACAGCATATCAAAAATTAGACTGAAAAGTCAATTTATAGCATAAGTATAGTACTCCACAATCTTTTTCGAACCTTTAGGGGTTGTTTAAAAAAATATCATAATAGATAAATTTATCATACTTATACTCTAAGTCTAAACGAAATGATATCTCTAATTTTCACCTCTGCTATCTGCCTATTATCTACACCTACTCTTCATTATAAAGCAAAAATCGATCACATGTAAAGTTAACTAATTATGACAATACTGAAAAATTTCTTTGAAAAAAGTTTCTCTCTAGGGGCTACGACCTCCTATCTAGATGTATAATGTATATATAAAATCTATTAATTTCCACAGATGAATTTTCCTTTTAATTTCATCTTAGTGTTCTTCATCTTATTCTTATCGATTATATTTTACGTTCAAGATATAATGAAAAATATTGTTTTGCCACAAAATCAGACAGCTTAATTGATAGATAGACACATATGTCTCTTTTATGTCAATAAACTTTTTTTCTTATTTACGAAAACACATTATTTCTTATGATGACAACAAAAAAACATAAACAAGAAAAATATATAAAGTAAAAACCTCTTAATGTTTCTGTTTAAAGATATATTTACCTTTTTTGCATTTCTTTTGTATGGTTCGAGTCTGTACACATCCTTCTTCTCCTTTTTTCAATGTTAATGTTCTTGATCTTGTATTTAATTTTGTGTCACATTCAGTCCATGGGCTTTTTACATAACGGCATGATGCTAAGTGGTTTGAAAAATAAAAAAAAATACATTTAAGTTTTTAAGAATTAATTTATTAGGATTACTGAAATAATATAATATAAAAGGTTATTTACACAATAATTTTTACGTAAATTATTTTTCTTAATGTGAAATATTTTGTTCAGTAAAGCATATCTGCAAGAATTTTTTAATTAAATCATATTTTTAAATGAAGCAATTCCTCAAATCATCATTCACTGAGATGACATTTTAAATCTTATTATTATACAAAAGAGAATCATGTAAATTAAAGCAAGAAAATTAATAAAATAAAATACAAACGACATTATGGAAAATGTGTTGAAACGGTTGGTTTGAGTCAAATTTATGAATTTAGTTATTTATTTTTGTTCTGTACATTCTATATATATTTATATTTTCATATATTCTAATAGTTCGAAATCCATCAACATCCAAAATACACATGATGGATTACGATATGCGACTGTTTTTAATTTTTATGTTATACGAGTTTTAGCCAATCAAAATCTGGAATTTTATATTCATCATTAAGTTCTAATTTCTCTACGAGCGTGAAAAAAAAAATCGACCATCTAAGCCCACGATCAACGATTAAAATTTAAAATACGGTTTTTTAATTACATAAACGTTGAATTGAGATTGTTGTATCTACGGTAAGGTTCGTACAACTTAAAATAATTACCACAATACTATTTTCCCCCTGAAATGAAAACACATAAATATCAGCATTTTCCACAACGATACTTTCCTCTCGAGTTTTTGTTTTTCTTAATTAAAATACTCGATTATGAGTTTACCGGAAACTGAACAAAATGTTTTTATTTTCTTTGTTTTTGTTTATATAATCATTTCCACTTTCTTATACGATAAAGTTTTCAATAGAAGTGTTTATATAGAACGTTAGGTATTACTTGTTGTTTGTTGTGCAAAATATTTAAAAAAAAATGTTTGTATTTTTACATTACATGTCGGTGCTTCAAACTTCTGTTGTCAAAAGCGTATTCAAGATTTTTTTCTTGAAAAAAAAAAAACAATCTAACCGCTAATCTGAGCATAATTAATGGATGATATAGATTATAGCGTATAGTCTCAAAATTTTGAATAATTGTTTTACGTGTTGACAAAGAAAATATGCAAAATTGTATAAATTTATTTCCAATCTCTATCATATAGACGGAAGTTAATTTATTTTTTCGTTTCCTTTAAAAATTACATATAAAAATTTTTAACACCAAAAATTAATTAGCGATAAATCAACATGGTATCCAAAAGAGCAATTTGTTACCCTAATTTTTTATTTACTTTTTCAACAACTGTATCTAGAATTTAGAAATTCTCTACGTACTGGTACAAGCGAATAAAAAACATTTTGGAATGGGAAATGAATAAACGTAATTTTAACATAAGTGTCAAAAGTAAGGATAAAATATTATTGTTTCCGACGTTTATATTTAACACTAAAATAGGGTTTATATTTAGTGTTATATAACACGGACTAAATAGTTTTTATTGGAACCATTTTTATTTTATTATAACGTCGTACATTCAAACATTTTTTTACTTAACTTAGGATATAATAGATGCTTACTATTTATGCAAACGACGAATCTTACTTCAGAAACAAAAATTATACGCTCACAGCCCGATTCGGTGTCCATAGAGACGATGGCAAAACACCTTTGAAAAGAACTATAAAAAGTCCTCGAGCAAAGAAAATGCAAAGGATTGGCTAGAAAGATTTGAAAGAAGACTTGGTCACCAAATTCACGTCGATCAAACTAAAGAAATCGGTTCTATCCTATGTAGTTTGAGAACGAACTAAAGAAACCACAAGTATTAAGTATCAAAACTAAAGAACGTAAATGCAGTGCCGCCAAGACCACAATGAATTTGAACCGAAATAATAATGCAAAACATTTTAAAAAAAATGCTTTTTATCAAACAAAAATTTTGTTGAATGAAAAATGTTTTTATTTGATTCATAATATTTTCAAATGTTTGAGAATGACCATTTATGGTTGAAACATGTAACAAAATATTATAAAAAAAGTTGTTAAAGCAAAAAATTATTAAATTTATTTTTAAATAAATTATTTTAAAATAATGCAAAAACCCGTAAGACTCAAGATCAATATATGGCTTTGCTCGAGAGCAACAAATCCAGTCGTTTATTTATTTATAACAGGTCTACTAACCGACCGATATTTCTGATAGACACGAACAGGAGACCCTTCGATGATTCTAGTTTTTTTGCATTCATTACTATTCCAATAAGGAACAGTAATGCCTAGTTTTTAGGTAAATTTAGCTTTTTAATCTATCTAAAACAAAAACGCCTGATCGATTTAGTTACACAGCTGTCAAACCGTATCACATCAGTTAGTGTAAACACATCTACTTCCATTCAATATATATTTCAGGTCTCGAAATCAATTAATATTATAATTTTTGATAATGATAAAATTAAAATAATAACTGTGAGTTATGTGAACGAGACAACAGCATCCCGATGAAACCAGCAGCGATCCAATAAATCGGTGTTGTGTACTCTTTATTTTCTTCTTCTTTATTTGTTATAAACATTGATATGTTAGTGTTGATAATTAATTACCATTGATAATGCGTTCGAACATATGTTAGTGTATTAATCGATTGTATGAAGAAGAAATTATTATTCGTTATTTTTGTGGTGAATATAAATTATTTGAGTGACGATTTATGTTGCTACACGCCTACTAAAGAAGTTTATTTCCTAACAGCAGGTACATTATATTGTTATTACCGACCACTGCACTCGGTGTCAAAACCACACAAATTACACATGGTTGAACTAGACATTTTCGACCTTCCATTTCTTCTTCTTTCTCTAAAAATTTTTTTGAAATGAAATTCGAATGCAACGAAATTAGAACGAAATTCGAAATTCGACGTCCACGCCGTGCTGTCTGGTTAATGCTGACAGAATTAGGTTGGTGTACCGGAGACAAGCAGAGTAAAACTGCTTAGCCAATCATGGTACATCACGGCGAATTGGCGCCTTAAAACCAATGCGACTCAAGCGTCTGTTGTCCATGTTAGGGGCGGCTTGAAGCGGGCGTCTGTCTTGGATCAAGCGGATCGCTATATAAACGTGTAAAAAGGTTGTTTCTGGTAACCTTGAGATGCAGAACGGATCCATTCACGACAATTTGGGTTGGGCCTAAGGTTAACACCCTAACTCCGGAAAAAATATTGCGACGCTGATGCAAAGGCTGACTTCACCACAGCTCTGGAAACATAGTGTTCTGAATATACAATGAGCTAATATGCATCAAATACTTTAATTAAAAACTAACCAATGTTATAGACTTTGTAGTTCTAATTATAAAAATATTAAAGACAGCAGTAGTATCCCAACAAACATAAATTCTGTTGTACGAGAAAAAGTAAAAAAAAATTTAACCGGAAGTGACAAACCGGAAGTTAGGATGCAGAACTGTTGTGAACTGTACTAAATGTTTATGTACCAAGATTCATCCAATTCGATTATCAGGTACAGATGTTATTGAGCTTCCATAATAACAGGTGCTCGGAGGACCCCCTACCACTTTGTTTACTATCTCTAAAAAACTAATCAGTTCCTTGCCATACATATTTGTGATGTGTCATCAAAACTACTTCACGAACGAATGTTGTATGCTTCCAACAAACATTGAAACAATAAACAGGTGTATGGTAGGACCCCCACCACTTATCCCAATATTGTCTAAAAACTAATCAGTTCTTTGTCATTTAAGTCTTTATCTTTTTTCAAAGTGTCATTAAAAGAGATTAATGAATGAAGTCTGTATGCTCCCAACAAACTTAAAAACCAAGTGTGAAAAGTCAGCATTTGTATGATAGACCCCCCGCCACTTTGATCAATGTGTCCCAAAAGATGATAACTATCTTCGCACACTAATTGGAACCGTTTTCATAAGTTTCATCATAATCACTTTATTATTGTAGGCTGTAGTGTGCATAAACACACTGAAAAAAATAAAAAAAATTTTACCGGAAGTGAAAAACCGGAAGATGGGATGCAGAACTGTTGTGAACCGTACTAAATGCTCATATACGAAGATTCATCCAATTCGATCATCATGTACAGATGTTATTGAGCTTTAAAAAAAAACATGTGTATGGGACACCCCCCACCACTTTGTTCACTCAAAAACTAATCAGTTTCTCGCCATACATATTTGCATCTTTTTCCAAAGTGTTATTAAAATTCGTTCACGAACGAATGCTGTGTGCTCCCAACAAACATTAAAAAATGGTGACACAGTAAACAGTTGTTCGGGAGGCCCCGCACCACCTATCCCGATACTGTCCAAAAACTAATCAGTTCATTTTTATTTAATTCTCCATCTTTTTCCAAAGTTTCATTTAAATTGATTAATAAATGAAGTCTGTATGCTCCCAACAAACTTTAAAAACAAATTGTGTAAAGTCAGCAGTTGTATGGTAGACCTCCCGCCACTTTGATCAATGTGTCCCAAAATATGATAATTATCTTTTCACATTAATTGAAAACTTTTCCATAAGTTTCATTATAATCATTTCATTATTGTAGGCTGTAGTGTGTATAAATACACTGAAAAAAATTGAAAACTTACAAAAAAAATTTTTACCGGAAGTGAAAAACCGGAAGTTGGGATGCAGAACTGTTGTGAACCGTAATGCTCATGTACTAAGTTTCATCCAATTCGATTATCAGGTACAGATGTTATTGAGCTTTCAAAAAAACAGGTGTATGGTACACCCCCCACCACTTTGTTCACTATCGCTCAAAAACTAATCAGTTCTTTACCATAAATGTTTGCATCTTTTTCCAAAGTGTCATCAAAATTCGATCACGAACGAATGCTGTGTGCTCCCAACAAACATTTAAAAAAATGGTGACACAGTAAACAGGTGTTCGGGAGGACCCCCACCACTTATTCCAATATTGTCCAAAAACTAATCAGTTCTTTGTTATTTAAGTCTCCATCTGTTTTCAAAGTGTCATTAAAATAAATTAATGAATGAAGTCTGTATGCTCCCAACAAACTTTAAAAACAAAGTGTGAAAAGTCTGCATTTGTATGGTAGACCCTCGCCACTTTGATCAATGTGCCCCAAAAGATGATAACTATCTTCTCACACTAATTGAAACCTTTTTCATAAGTTTCATCATAATCACTTCATTATTGTAGGCTGTAGTGTGCATAAAGACACTGAAAAAACTTCAAAAAAGTACAAAAAAAAATTTTTACCGGAAGTGAAAAAACGGAAGTTGGGATGTAAAACTATTGTGAACCGTACTAAATACTCATGTACCAAGGTTCATTCAATTCGATTATCAGGTACAGATGTTATAGAGCTTTCAAAAAAACAGGTGCTCCAGGGACCCCACACCATTTTGTTCACTATAACTATAACAGACCCGGACAAAAACAGAATTTTACCTGGACGTGAAAAAGGACCAGACTACCGAATCGGAACGTGGAAGGTGCGCAGCCTGAGTGCTCCTGATGCTCTTATAAGTCTATAAACAGAGGCTGAGAGGTATGGGATGGATATCATAACGCTGCAAGAAATTAGACAGCCAATAATAGGAAAACAAGATTTGGATAGTCACTCTATACTGTAGTGGTCATCCTTTTCGAAGAGAATTTGGAACTGGCTTTCTTGTTGGTGCACGCATACAAGAAGCCGTGACGAAATTCATCCCAGTCGGTGAGAGGATCTGCTACCTGCGTGTACGCGGTACATATAACAATATTTCTCTTATTGCCGTGCATGCACCTACTGAAGCTAAAACCGTCGACGAGAAGGATACTTTCTACATAGCACTGGAAGAGGTTATAAAACAAACACCAACACGCGACTTCATTATGGTTCTTGGTGACTTTAATGGGCAGGTTGGAAGATATATCTCTTATGGAAATGTGGTGGGCCCCAACAGTCTGCATTTGAATTCGAATGATAATGGTGAGAGAATGACTGAGTTTGCATTATCAAATAATTTGAGAATTGCTAGTACTTTCTTTCCGCACCGATCGATTCATAAGCAGACTTGTGTCTTACCGAATGGAAACACTCGAAATCAAGTTGATCACGTGCTAGTAACAGCACGTTTCTTTTCGAGTGTTCTTAACGTGCGATCCTTTAGAGGTGCATACATTGGAAGTGACCACTTTCTTGTATGTGCTAAAATGAGGTTCCATCTCCCAAACCCAAGCATTCCGAAATTCAATCAACGGAAACGTTTTAACATCTCATCACTAAAGAATGCTGAAACAGAAGAGAGATCAAAACCATATTGTCGAAACATTAGAGAAATCAGGAACCATTAATGGAGACGTCGATAAGTCATGTTATTTGCTCCAAGATGCTGTTTTAAGCGCTGCTGATGGAATACTTGGACGACCACAAAACAACTCCCAGAAGCCACGGATGGATCAAGCGTCTTGACGCCATTCAATACAAAAGAGATTGATATCTGAAATGGAAGGACGCAACACCAGGTCCACGAAGGCGAACTATAAACTGGCAAGACAAGCCATTGCAAAGCTATGTAAGAGAAAGTGTGAGGAGATTGAAAGCTTCAATAAGGAACATCAATCGCGTAACTTCTTTCAACAGGTTAAAACCTTAAAGAACGGCCCTCAAACTAGATCGACTGCTATTCAAAACGAAGATGGGGAGCTACAAGTAGACCTTAAAAATATTTTTGATACTTGAGTCGCTTATTAGGAAAAACTTCTCAACTTATGTGACCAGCAACAAGTCGGACGACGAGCAAAGCTTATTTGTGCGTCAAAGGTAGATGTAGACGAACCAACCAAAGAGGAATTCGAAGCGGCGCTGTCAAAATTAAAACGCAATAAAGCACCTGTTATCGACGATATAACGTCCGAAATGATTGTACATGGTGGTGAAACTCTATCCTTAAGATTGTTTGAACTTGTTCAAATTATCTGGAGGACTGAAACCATGCCACCGGACTGGAACACAGCTATGCTGGCATCAATCCATTAAAAAGGTAATCGCCTACAATGTGCAAACTACAGAGGAATCGCTCTACTCTGCAGAGCATATAAGATCTTTTCCTACATTTTGCTAACAGAAATCAATCCTTTTGCTGAACAACTATTTGGAGAATATCAGTGAGGCTTCCGGCGGGGCTCTTTCTTTTCTCGATAAGGATGATTTTGGAAAAGTGCCGAGAGTTCAGCATACCTGTGCATCAACTCTTCATTGATTTCAGGCAGGCCTACGACTCTCTCGAACGAGAGACTATGGTCTACTCTGGTGTCAATCCCTGGTAAACTGGTATCACTACGCAAAATGACAGTACAGAACTCTCAATGCTGTGTACGAGTAGAGAACGAAATATCAAAGTTTTTTAAAGTCGACTCCGGTTTAAGACAAGGTGATGCTATCTCTCCTATACTTTTTAATTTAGCATTGGAATATGTGTGCCGTCAAAAGAAACTACCGACTAACAACAATATCTTGTCAATAAACTCAGTACAGATGATCGCATACGCTGATGATGTTGTCATCCTCAGCCGAAGTGAAGCTGTTATGAGTGAGACTTTCTAGTCGCTTGAGAGTGGTGCTAGAAAAATTGGTCTTCAAATTAAGTACAATGAAACCAAACATATGAATGTTTCAAGAGAGGCTGAGAAGAAAGATTTGATGTGCGGCGATGAACGAATTGAGGGAGTTGAATCTTTTAAATATTTGGGATCAATGCTTGACTCAAACAACAGCATACTTACAGATATAAAAGCTCGAATCGCTGCAGGTAATCGAACTTTCTACTCAATTAAACCTCTCTTTGGATCACCGTATGTATCAACTAACACCAAGCCCAAGTTATACAAGACATTGATTAGACCGGTTGTGATGTATGGGTCATAAACGTGGACCACTACAAACGCTACATTTTTGGTCCACTTAAGACAGACGATGGAGAGTATAGAACCCGATATAACTTTGAGATCAGAGACCTTGAGGGTCCTGATATAATAGGTTGTATCCGTTCTAATAGGATTACTTGGTTTGGGCATGTTCTACGAGCCGATTCACAGTCTGGAATGATTAGAAAAATGTACGTTAGTACCCCAGGGAATGGGCGACCGCGAGGTAGACCACGACTACAATGAGAGACTGACGATCTTAAAAAAATCGGCTGCCATGGTAATTATGTCGCTGTTGCAAATGAGGGTGGTGAATATTCAAAGCTGATTAGCCTGGCAACGCTCCTACATGGAGCATGAACGCCGTTAAAAAAAACAAGATTTTTAAAATCTCCCCTTCTTTTGTTAGAAAAAATGAGAAAAAATTGAAGAGCCCGAAGAACCGAAGAAGAATAAAAACGTCAATTTACCAGCTTTTTTGTTTCCGCAAGTCTATCATTTACCTTCGATTGCAAAGTCCAAAAGACGAAAACGTTTGCTTAGGCGCGGTAGCCGGAAATCCACTATGCAGCAGTTTTGCCAGATCGCGAGATTTTTTCCCATTTGTGGGATATTTTATATAAAACGGGAAAGCGAGTAAAAATTTGAAAAGTGTGGGCTTTTTCACATTTGACAGTAGAAGCGTTTTAAACTAAAACTTATTTCCAAATGGTCACAATGACTAATTTTTTACCAGAAAGCCATCGATCACCCGATAATTTTGTTTAAATGCTTCCTGCATTCATCGGCTTTTCTAGTATAGTCAAATGCGCGATGAAATTTCAAACTTCTGATGTTGAAATATTTCTTATGGAATAGGTACGTTTCGAAAATCCCAAAAGCACCGCCATGTTACCTGAGTTTCAGGCATATTTTGACACGACGAAATAAAACTCAATTAAATAAGAATAAGGCAATCATTATTTTATTATTTCTTGAATTTATATGTAAATTTTTATTGAAATCATGATGGGAATTTTTGAGGGATTTTTTCCTTAGCGAAACGTGAAAAATCGGGAATTTTCGATACGTCAAGCAAGGGTAAATTAATTTTTGAAAATCTGGCATCACTGCTAAGCAGCTGTTCACATAAAGATAAAAAGCCTGTTTATTTGACCAATTTGCATCATCAATAGTAATTCCTTTCCATTATACCATTGGTGGTGTATTTCTAAACTGAGATCCAAATACATATTTTGGATATGGTGTAGATTCAGCTAAAACCGCTATTGCAAATGTCATTTATAAGTTTAGTTATGTCAGGATCTCATCTCTGTCATCTTTGTTTGTAGTCTTGGCATAGCTGAACCAGATTACCTCGATTTTTTAAAAATGACTTGTTACTGGTCATCGTGTTCCATGGGCTAAAATTAGTTTCTTTCCGAGTGTTTCTTGTGCAAAGGGATACGGGTAGGTAAATGTTTATTTCGACAATATTTTATTACACATAAAAAAATGTGACCAGTAAATGCAAAATTGTCCCAGTCTAAGTTCAATAGGCTTAATATATGTGCTGAGCATCCATATTGTTTTAAGTTGTCACCCTCTGCGTATCTTCTCATTTAAGCAACATTAATAGTATTATCTGTAACTACGCTTCGTACTGACTACTGATACTCCAAATTTTTAAGTGACGTTAGAAATTGATTCCGAAGCATTTTCTTTAAGGTATTCTGATATATGATTTTTACCAGATGCATCAACAGTATCAATATGTAAGTGCAAATTCACGGGACTGAGTTTTAAAATACGTACATATTATTGGTTCGTTATATATGTTACTCCATTCTATCCAAAGAATATAATTTCTCCATCATATTTATTTTAACATTCAATCATTGTTTCGGAATAAACTTTGTCCAAAATAGGTTATCCAATCTGGCGTTTACTCGAAGGGACATAACACAGTCTCGTTTGGCATTTTATTATAACAAACCAACGATATAATATTAACAACTCAACTCAATACCCATTCAAATTTTAAATCGACAAATCCCCAATCTCCTGAAGAAATATTGAAATAAACATTCATTCGATTTTGTTTGTAAAATAACCAGAAACAAATTAGGAGAAATACATGAATAAAGACGTTGTTCCATGACACGTCTGCAGTTTGCGCGCAGAGTATTGCCACTGTTAACAGTTTATCCAGGGAATAAATATCGTGATATATATCAATGATATATATCGGATATGTATCGTCGATATATTATACATCATGCCGATCTTGTCCAGAAGCAAATATTTACAAGACCCCAATAAGAAATCTCTTTGATATTTATGAATTCATGGGAATTCCACTTGGCTTACGTTTGGCGTTTCATGAGACTTATCTTTTTATTTTTCTATATAATAAACGATCATTCAATCAAACGAATTCAGGAATTCAATGGTTTGATAAATTACTATCACAGATTCATACCCAAACTAGCTGAAACGCTTGTCCACAATTCATTTACACTTGGTAGCTTTAAGGAGGCCTAATTCTGCGAACATTTTTACTTAAACTACTGAATATCAATCACATTCGTCAAACTAAAACCCGAATTAGGCAACATTAAGTTGTCAACATGCTTTAATCAAATACTCTGGATTCGACTGGGAGCTTTTTGCAGTTTATCTAGCAATAAAACACTTAAGATGCTTTGTCGAGGGTCGGGCTTTCACAATTCATAAATCTCTAACACGAGAACTCGATCTCAAACACAACGTTTTTCACAACAATCTCACTATTTTGTGTTTATAAGTAAATTTACCTTCGACATTTAACAAATGCAAGAATTTGTTGGAGGATGCCTTCTTTGAGTTTTTAGAACGGATGTTGAAAATATTTGTATAATATATAAAAAATTCTCAATTCATTTCCTAATTTTTCGTGGTCGGCTGCAGTCATTGGTTCCTAAAGACAGGCATTGAGTCAAGGTAATAGGATCTTTTGGATATCAATTATGTCACTTATTGTCACAAAAAAAATAATTCTAGTAACTGGAGTTAAATAAAGATGATAAAGTAAAAGTACCGGAGGATTCAGGATAATTATCGTCTCTTAATAGTGACCCTCTCACTCAAATAACCAAAAATATAGACAACTATTTATTGGATGTGAGAAACCTCTACAACGAAATTTTTTTTTAACTTTTGATCTAGTGTGACAACCCCGGATACTCCCACATACTCAAGTTCCTGCTAATGGCATACGAGTTAACATTCCATATCACTAATAGTGCCAATAGCAGTGAGATAACACTAGGCCAAGGTGATATCATAGGGATGCACTCACAATCTTAGTTATGGAGTATTCCTTGATGAAGCCACGCTATTTCTTACTCGAAGAAATGAGTAACTGTATATGTGAAATTTAATCATTGAGCAAGACAGTGCGTCCGTCACACGATCGATTACTCCTCTGCCACTGTTATTAGCAATAAAAGTTTGCAGCTTTCCGAAGATGCCTTTTGCGGGCATAAATCAGGGCAACTCAGGCTCTTGAAAAGTCAGAGACGACTCTGATGGAGATGTAAATCCGAGGGAGTATTAAAATGTTTCTTTACAGCGTTTGACCAATATAAGATTTAATTTTTTTATCTTGATATTTAAAAAGAAAAGCATCCAATAAAAACTGTAAATGAAAAACTATTAAGATTCATGTCGAATCTAAAACATCTAGCAAAGATTTTAAGAATAATGAGTGGAATACCATCGGGGCTTTGTTAAAATTTATAGAAAGTAGCAATTTTCAGACAGGTACTCAGAAAATTGTTTTATTTTCTTCTGGATAAACGCGTCTTTGTCCAAATCTATTTTGTATTTACTAATATTTGTTGAATTTTTATAGGCACAATGGATTTCTGGAGTTTCACTTGAGTGGTATGCCTTAAATTATTTTCGTTTATTCCTAAAAACCTCATCAACATCCTGCGAATAAACCGCAATATTCCATCTTTTAATATATTATGATGTTTTGTGGTTATAATGTCACGTCATTCTGTTTATTCTACATACATATTTTTCCCTTTAAAAAGTAAAACCCCCTTCAGAAAAAGCTTTTATATTCAATTTTCTTAGTCATTCGACTGTAAATAATACACGAAATAATATAAGAATGTATAAAAGCTATAAATTTTTTTCTCGTTGTCATCTAAAATGTATGTCACATAACAAACACTCTTCCTTATATCAAATCCATATTGTAGTTATATTAATGTTGTTAGTTAATTTTTCCATCACCAAAATACCCCAAAATTCTTAAAATCGTTTTAGTCAGTTAATTGTAATAATTGGAATTTATGTTTTATGTCACTTACATTGTTCTTGTTCTTGCAATTTGTCGTTTTTATTTGTATCTTTTATATTCTCACCAGTTTGTTTTTTATGATTATTACTATTTTCTCTTTTAGAAGATTGATGTTGATTTTTAGGTTTATCATTTAATTGTTTATTTTTATTTCCTTTCTTACCCGCATTACTACCACCACCTCCTCCATTACTATTGTTGTTGTTTTTGTTTGCACCACGTTCGTTACGAATAAGTACTTCGTGGTCATTTTCTTCCCACAATTCACCTCCATTTTTTGATATTTCTGCATTATTGTCAGTTGATTTTATATCAATAATATTTTCATTTTTAAGATTTTCTTCTTTCGGCGATGATGATAATGGTAATACATTAGGAGTTTCTTCTACACTATCTGATGATCCAAATATTCTTGTTGGAAAAACTGATAAAGATGCAACAGCAAATACTGTAACTAGTATTAAGTTCATCTAAAAAGAAACAAAATAAAAGAGTTTTTTTAATATATTAGTTAATTTTATTAATTTAATAAAATACAAAAAAAACATTTAGGTTCCAGAGATGAGTGTATTATACCGTACAACTGTCCAGAATGTTATACCATTCTATTATGTGATTTGCATACCAGATTCTAACACTATTTGTCAGTAAGTCTGATTCGAATTTTCCAAAACTATTTGATGGTAGAGTGTATTTCTTTCAAATCAAACTAATGTGAAGGTATAAGGTTACTTTGTTCTGTTATGGGCTTAAGTGATTGAAGACATAATCTCTAAAATAGCATTTTTAATCTGTTAAGTGATTAGGGTTTAAAACTCGTTGTGTATCAGTCATTTACTCCATTCTTTTAATGAGAGTAATTTAAACAAATATAATATTCCCAAATAAAGAAGAGAAAAAATACTTCTTACTCCTAATTCCTAAATCGAAATAAATATTTTCTTTCAAATGTTTAGATACTTAATTTTTCTTTAAAATTTGATGTTTTTCTTCGTTTTAAAAAATAAATTATTTGTCTGAATTTTTTGTTCAATTATTTTTGCAAAAAGAACGACGAAAAAATACTAATTTTTTTCTAACAACATAGAAATGAAAAACAAATTAAAATACAATCGTCTCCAAAGGAGTGAAAAATAAAAATTAGTATTTTAGGAGTAGGAACAAAATAAAAAAAAGATTTTAACCAGTGAATGAAACTTTTAAAAGTGTAATTAGTGGTTTAATAAAATAAAATTGTAAACTTTGGTAATTAATATAGCATTCTCTTTTGTTAGTTATGAAAATTTGTTTGGTTTTGTCATCATCTTCGCAAACGAGGTGGAACTAATTTTAATCTGCGTTTATGAAATGATTTTTTTTCTTACGACTCTGGTCGGCAGTATTTTAGCAATTAAATCAAAGGTTAAATCATACCCGAATGATTTCTTAGTGGTTAAAGTGAAACGATTTCTTCCTTTTAACTAGTGTTACCAACACGCGATTTTTACTTTTTACCTCGAAGACTTCCGGTTTAAAGGTACGTCTTCACAGCTAGGACTATTTCTTCGGATTTTTTAGATCATTTTTAATAACATGGCGTTCATTTTACAATTCTTCAACAGATAGTTTATTGTTCGTTGAGAAAATAAAATTAATTTAATAAAAATTGGTGTCGGGGATGTACAATTATTTCTCGACAAGTGTTTGTATCGTACAAGTTTCGACAAATGTGCAAGCATTTCTTTACGTTTTAGGTCATAATTGGTCTAAATAAGCAAACAAAAATGTCCGTTTGTCTGCCGACCGTTTTATTAAAAAACTAAAAACAAATTAGATATTCAGTCTTCATCAAACACTTATATTTCAGTAAATAAACCGGAAAATACTGTACCATCTAGAAAAGTGGTGGAACGGCACCGACTTTAAAAATTCTTTTTTTCCTGGATTCCTTAGAGCGGTCTTCCTACTTTCCAGCGGTCGGTGAGCCGGGGTAAATTACAATTGGGGTAAAAATGAAAATATTGGGGGTAATAAGAACATTTTTCAAATTTTGTACTTTTACATATTCAAAATTTCATATTCAAATTCAACATCAATAGGGCATTTTTATTTAACGTCACAAACGTTTTTTTCACTTTTTTCTTTTTGCAATATATTAATATTATTATTAAAATTAATTTTACTTTTATAAAAACTGAAACATTAAATTTAATTAAGCTATTATGTCGAGGATTCCAAAACTAATGTAAATAATTTGATAAAAATTGTGAATTCGTGTTGTATGTTTGAAAGTGCTGACTACAGAATCTTTAAAAACTACAGAATCTCTAAAAAAAATTAGAAATGGCTGTCAAAAGACTAAGACTGAACAGAAACTTTCTAGGTACCTTTGATCAACGTTCAGCATCAAAGACTAGCTTTGAAATAGCCTGGTTGATTTCCCTGGTTGAAACATAACATAACTGACAACTGTGACAATGGCTGAGATTATATGTGGTCAGAAAGAGGCAAAACAATTGGATGCAGTACCCTTGTTTGGAAAAATTGTAATTTCTCACTAAAACAGGCTAAATATTTTGCTATTCAGCTTGACGAGTCTACAGATGTCTGTAGTAATTCACAGCTGAAGGTGTATGTTCGTTACAAAGGTGCAGATGGTATTGAAGAAGAGTTGTTATTTTGTTTTCCCGTCGAGCTGGGATCTCGTGGAATTGATGGAGGTTAAATAATACTTTTATGCTGAAAGCATTGTAGTGCAAAACATCTTCACGTACACTACTATGTAAAAGTGTAGTGCAAATTTTGTATAACACTACTATATAATATTAACCACGTTACGCGATTGTGGTGAAGATGTTGTTTTAAATAATGGATTCACAACACTATTTTAATTAAACTGTTTGTATTTATTTAATGTTTACATAAATGTACAATCATTTGGTATGTTATAGTCACTTATAATATTATTTATTTGTTACTACAAACTCGATTTTGGAATTTGTCTAGTACTTATTAATAATTACCTCTTATTAGTGTTTCTTCTCGAGAAATATTTCTCGAGAACTTTTCGAGAAATTTAACAAAAATCTAATCTCCATTTCTCGAGAAAATTTTTATTTTTCTCGAGAAAAATATGTTTCCTTTATTTAAAAAATTAAACGTCGAATTTACTAAAAACAATCAAAAATATAAATGTTAGCGCTTTTCGGAACAAAAGAGAACTAAAATTACGGTAAGGTAGATTTATGCACCATTGCATTTTAAATAGTTTGAAATTTTGTATAAAATGCAAAACAATCAGAAACAAAAAATTTCTAGAAACAACATATATATAGTAAGTAAAATTGTTTTAAAAAATTTAACCATTTTCATCAAATTTCAACCCAAATCAATACGATGATGTTTGGAATCATTTTACCAAAAACAATAAGGATTCATTAAAACTGCAATATTTGTGGTAAAACGATATTATGCAAGGATTTGCAACTACTGGTCTTCATCGACATTTCAATGACATACATTCTTTGAAAAGAAAACAGCCAGAGTCGGGCACAGGTGGAAGAAGTATTCAGTGATATGCAAATCAACAGTGATATGCAAAATATCGATAAATTCATGTCAAGGCAGTGTCCGTCGATGAGTGAAGCAATTGCTCAATTAGAGGCTGTTGATGGGTTTCCTTTCCACAGAATTACAAAAAACAGCTTTATTCGACAAACAATTTTCTGAAAAATCCTTCAAATCTAAAAGAACTAATCATTAAGTTTTTCGAAACTAAAAGCTTCAGTTGCTAAATAAAATTAATTTATTAAAAATAGTATCAAAAAGTTTAGCATATCCATAGACGAATGGACTGACATCAACAACAAAAGATTTATGGATCTTCAAATATATTGTAATATCACTGAATCGGATAATTTGGGCTTAATCCCTGTAAATGGAAGTTGTTCGGAATTATTAAATTTATTATTTACAATTAAAAAAATTGTTTCGTTTAATATGCATAGTTAAAAAATAAGTGTAAAGATACATTGGTTTAGAGAAGAAAATATATTTCCCGAGATCTCGAGATTTCTCGAGAAATATGTATTTCAAGTTTTCTTTCTCGAGAAATTTAAAAGTCGAGAAATCAGGAACACTACCTCTTATTGTGTGGAAGAGACAGTAATTATTGCTTTTTTCACTAACTTCCTAGCAAATTGTAATTAATTTGTTTTCAGTAAAGATAATCGAGAATTTTACTTCACTTGTTGACTGATTTTCTAAACACTTTTACTTAAGGGTGTATTGTGGATTGACCGCTAAAAACCCTCTTGTTAACTCACTTGTTTTTAATAATAACTAAAATAATAACTAGGTAACTTAAATAATTGGTTTGAAAAAATGAATTGACTGATCCCGACCGATTTGATTAATTGGTTTTTTCACGACTAGCTTAATTTATGTCTGTAAAACGACTGCAAAAATGACTGTACTGATTTTTTAGTAAAAAACTGTTTTTAAATTGATTTGTTTATTCCGACTGCCTCAATTATTGATCAAAATATTATTTTTATAATTAAAAAACGATTACGCGTTGGGAATTTATTATTGCAAAAAGAATCGATCTACTGACCAAAAACTTTAGTTTTTGTTTGTATTTAAAAATTCCATAATGTAATTTCGCGAAATTAACGTTTATTTTAATTTAAATTTAAATAAAGATTTAGTAGGTTATTATGAAATCGCGAAAATATTGTTTTTGTAACACATGCGTACAAAATATTCAATTTTGTACTAGAATAGAATACAAAAAAAAACTACTTTTCGCCACATATGACTAAAAAATATTTAGTGCACGGACTAGCACGCCGCCTGCATGTGAGATTTGTAGTTAAATCTATCCATATATCTTTCTATATATAATATTTTTATAGCACCAAAATATCAAAATAATAATTTAAATAACTCACCATATAGTAAAAACAACTTAAACACATTGCATCATTTGAATTGCAAGAAAAAACAATTTATTTAGGTCTTTAAAGTTTATTATTTTGACAGCTTAGTTGGATTCCTATGTGTTGTTTTAGTTGGATTCTTGTGTTTATATTTTCGTACTCGAATAATTTACAAATATTACAACAAAGATGGCGCACTTTAATTATTTAAAAAGCTTAAATTTGTTTATAACTTTGTTAAATAAAATGATTAAATGAACAATTAAATAAATATTTATAAATTTTACGCACTTGTTACAAAATGTTACTCCCTGCGGTCGTGCGGCAAACTAACTCTTGTTTGGAAAACGCATTCGCACTAGCAATACTATCTACTATTTAATAAAATTGGAATAAATGTACGATTTGCGGAAAAGGTGTTATGAAATTTTGATATATAATTATAATCGATTGAAATGGAAAACTAGAATTTAGGTCAGTGCTGCGTTTTTGTTGGATTTGTTTATAATTTGGAATAGAGATTTATTTGTTTATAATTTGGAATATTGGAAAATGTTATTAATTGTTTTTGGTTTTACTATACAGCATTAACCTAAAGTGGGAAAATTGTGTTGGGGGATTTCGGCCTTCGTGAAGAAAATCAATTAAAAAAATGAAGTTAATCATTGTATGATCCATCGCCAGGGACTTGTTGTGAAACATTTGGACCTACACTGCAAACCGTCAGGCATGATATCATCGAAATTGTCAATGCTGTTAAAGGACATGCACCAAACACGCGGCTATTTCTTGAATCATGTCTCGCATATTTAACCGACATGTTTGAGTAAGAGAAAAATATTAATATCATTACCGCGAGAGAAAAGATGTCATTTGGAGACAAAGCTTCTGTATTGGAGACAGACAGCAAAACGGAACAAGATTGCTTCTTTTAAAAGTTAGCTTTGTTTTTGGAAGAATGTAACACTATTACTTTTAATGACGTCAAGGATACAGTTATTAGGCGTCTTACTAAACTCAGAGAGCGGTTCTCTGATTACTTGCCAGATTTAGACCTGCACGCTGTCAGTTGGATAATTGATCTGTTCAAATATGAAGTACATATATCTAACATACCAGAAGAGCATCAAGGCTTAGTTGAAACACTTCTTGAACTCCGATGTAATACTGACTCTCGTATACAACTTGAGAGCAAAGCAGACTTTTGTGGATGTCATGAAGCAGCAAAGACTTTCAAAATTGTACATGAAGAGGCAATAAAAAAATTGCTACCACTTGCAGCCGCATACCTTTGCGAATCAGATTTTTTCACCTTAACGAACATAAAAACGAGAAATTGAATGTACACCGAAGGCTGAATTCAAATTGTCCTTACTTCAAAAAGCCCTAACCGAAACAACATGATTTTTCCAAAACGTGTTGGGGGTTGGAATGATTTTGTTTCCAAAATTTATAAGTAAATAAAGTTTATACTTTTTTGTTTATATTTAATACTTTTTGTTAGTATAAACTAAACTTATAAACTTTGGAATATAATATAAAGAGTTTTCATATAATTTAAATAAATTTAATGATGAATAAGTAAGTTTAATCTCTGTATCTTGATTTTTTTGCTTTTCATAATGTGGGGTAATATCGACTTACACAAAAATAATTTTGGGTAATGGTTAAAAAGTTCCCCGACCGCTGCCTTAGACCTTCACAAACATTCATCAGCACTAACCCCAGCATTAACTCGAAAAATGAGAAAATTTGTGTAATTGCCACCATCCCAAAGCATACCAAATAGTAAGTGAAATTTTATTTTTTAAATCGTCAAAATTTTCACCTGGCAAATCGTCTCTCGAGGTCGCTGATTACGAATCCAAGGCTCAAAATCAAGTGAGGGTGGTTCCATCCAACCCTTCAAACCACTCCTAGAAGTGGCAGTGATTCAAAAAATAATAGTTCGTATCGGAAATCGTTTATCAGAGGTTTTCGGTGGTCGCTGATTACGAAGCCGAGATGCAATTGTTTTTATTATTTTATTTTAGACCAATATATCTTACAGTTTATATTTTTCATTTGATAAGCAGTTTTTTAAAAGAGTTTGAATTAAACTTTAGTATGAACAAAGTTGTTTAGATTTTGATTTTATGGTTTGATTATTATTATTAAAGGAAGAATACGTAGTTACAGACATAAATATAAGCTTTTGTTTCATTGTGTTCTTAAAAAACGTGAATGTTAAATAATCGGGGAACAAAAATGTTTTTTAATATTTTGAATAGAGATACTCCACTTGTTTTTAATAATAACTAAAATAATAACTAGGTAACTTAAATAATTGGTTTGAAAAAATGAATTGACTGATCCCGACCGATTTGATTAATTGGTTTTTTCACGACTAACTTAATTTATGTCTGTAAAACGACTGCAAAAATGACTGTACTGATTTTTTAGTAAAAAACTGTTTTTAAATTGATTTGTTTATTCCGACTGCCTCAATTATTGATCAAAATATTATTTTTATAATTAAAAAACGATTACGCGTTGGGAATTTATTATTGCAAAAAGAATCGATCTACTGACCAAAAACTTTAGTTTTTGTTTGTATTTAAAAATTCCATAATGTAATTTCGCGAAATTAACGTTTATTTTAATTTAAATTTAAATAAAGATTTAGTAGGTTATTATGAAATCGCGAAAATATTGTTTTTGTAACACATGCGTACAAAATATTCAATTTTGTACTAGAATAGAATACAAAAAAAAACTACTTTTCGCCACATATGACTAAAAAATATTTAGTGCACGGACTAACACGCCGCCTGCATGTGAGATTTGTAGTTAAATCTATCCATATATCTTTCTATATATAATATTTTTATAGCACCAAAATATCAAAATAATAATTTAAATAACTTACCATATAGTAAAAACAACTTAAACACATTGCATCATTTGAATTGCAAGAAAAAACAATTTATTTAGGTCTTTAAAGTTTATTATTTTGACAGCTTAGTTGGATTCCTATGTGTTGTTTTAGTTGGATTCTTGTGTTTATATTTTCGTACTCGAATAATTTACAAATATTACAACAAAGATGGCGCACTTTAATTATTTAAAAAGCTTAAATTTGTTTATAACTTTGTTAAATAAAATGATTAAATGAACAATTAAATAAATATTTATAAATTTTACGCACTTGTTACAAAATGTTACTCCCTGCGGTCGTGCGGCAAACTAACTCTTGTTTGGAAAACGCATTCGCACTAGCAATACTATCTACTATTTAATAAAATTGGAATAAATGTACGATTTGCGGAAAAGGTGTTATGAAATTTTGATATATAATTATAATCGATTGAAATGGAAAACTAGAATTTAGGTCAGTGCTGTGTTTTTGTTGGATTTGTTTATAATTTGGAATAGAGATTTATTTGTTTATAATTTGGAATATTGGAAAATGTTATTAATTGTTTTTGGTTTTACTATACAGCATTAACCTAAAGTGGGAAAATTGTGTTGGGGGATTTCGGCCTTCGTGAAGAAAATCAATTAAAAAAATGAAGTTAATCATTGTATGATCCATCGCCAGGGACTTGTTGTGAAACATTTGGACCTACACTGCAAACCGTCAGGCATGATATCATCGAAATTGTCAATGCTGTTAAAGGACATGCACCAAACACGCGGCTATTTCTTGAATCATGTCTCGCATATTTAACCGACATGTTTGAGTAAGAGAAAAATATTAATATCATTACCGCGAGAGAAAAGATGTCATTTGGAGACAAAGCTTCTGTATTGGAGACAGACAGCAAAACGGAACAAGATTGCTTCTTTTAAAAGTTAGCTTTGTTTTTGGAAGAATGTAACACTATTACTTTTAATGACGTCAAGGATACAGTTATTAGGCGTCTTACTAAACTCAGAGAGCGGTTCTCTGATTACTTGCCAGATTTAGACCTGCACGCTGTCAGTTGGATAATTGATCTGTTCAAATATGAAGTACATATATCTAACATACCAGAAGAGCATCAAGGCTTAGTTGAAACACTTCTTGAACTCCGATGTAATACTGACTCTCGTATACAACTTGAGAGCAAAGCAGACTTTTGTGGATGTCATGAAGCAGCAAAGACTTTCAAAATTGTACATGAAGAGGCAATAAAAAAATTGCTACCACTTGCAGCCGCATACCTTTGCGAATCAGATTTTTTCACCTTAACGAACATAAAAACGAGAAATTGAATGTACACCGAAGGCTGAATTCAAATTGTCCTTACTTCAAAAAGCCCTAACCGAAACAACATGATTTTTCCAAAACGTGTTGGGGGTTGGAATGATTTTGTTTCCAAAATTTATAAGTAAATAAAGTTTATACTTTTTTGTTTATATTTAATACTTTTTGTTAGTATAAACTAAACTTATAAACTTTGGAATATAATATAAAGAGTTTTCATATAATTTAAATAAATTTAATGATGAATAAGTAAGTTTAATCTCTGTATCTTGATTTTTTTGCTTTTCATAATGTGGGGTAATATCGACTTACACAAAAATAATTTTGGGTAATGGTTAAAAAGTTCCCCGACCGCTGCCTTAGACCTTCACAAACATTCATCAGCACTAACCCCAGCATTAACTCGAAAAATGAGAAAATTTGTGTAATTGCCACCATCCCAAAGCATACCAAATAGTAAGTGAAATTTTATTTTTTAAATCGTCAAAATTTTCACCTGGCAAATCGTCTCTCGAGGTCGCTGATTACGAATCCAAGGCTCAAAATCAAGTGAGGGTGGTTCCATCCAACCCTTCAAACCACTCCTAGAAGTGGCAGTGATTCAAAAAATAATAGTTCGTATCGGAAATCGTTTATCAGAGGTTTTCGGTGGTCGCTGATTACGAAGCCGAGATGCAATTGTTTTTATTATTTTATTTTAGACCAATATATCTTACAGTTTATATTTTTCATTTGATAAGCAGTTTTTTAAAAGAGTTTGAATTAAACTTTAGTATGAACAAAGTTGTTTAGATTTTGATTTTATGGTTTGATTATTATTATTAAAGGAAGAATACGTAGTTACAGACATAAATATAAGCTTTTGTTTCATTGTGTTCTTAAAAAACGTGAATGTTAAATAATCGGGGAACAAAAATGTTTTTTAATATTTTCAATAGAGATACTCCAGAAAAAATTTACGTAATGTTGCGGATTCGCACAGAGAGAACTTTGAGAATACAGTGATCAAATACAGAACATCAAATAAGAAAATATACAGTTAACATAGACATATTACCTCCCACTGGTAAGGGCATCCGAGAACATTTAAAAAGAGTTTAGTACCAAGTGCACTGTTGGATAGGATTATTAGCAAATTCAGATCACGGCAGAACCGCAACATTAAATCCAATTGATTGGGAATTAATCGATAGCGTCTTGCATCCCATACAAATGACAAAACCGCCCGTGCCAAATAGTATCATGGATGCAATAATATGTATAGATATCAAACTGCAGTAAGCAGCTTGTGATTGTAGGTAGACGTATGCTGCTCACAGACCTGTACATTTTGTTACGTCAACAACTGCAATATACTTGCGAGCCACCGGAAACTACTGACATTACGTCGGTTTAACTGTTTTGCCCGGCTGAAATGACTAATGAAAAAGATGAAAGTTACTATTCAAAAGGACCCACCAATCCTGCATCACCAATTCTTGAATACGACTCTGATTACGATTGATTTCAATTAGATTAATAAATGGTAAGATCACATCATTGGCGATTGAATTTTTTAAATTGATCAGCGACCCCGAAACCCCCCGAGAGATGATTTCCGATGCGTAACATTAATTTTGTATATAACTGCCACTTCTTGGGGTGATAATGAAGGGCTGGAACGACCTTTACTTGCTTTTAGATCGAATCGATCGGATTCGTATTTCGCGCTCCCGACCACCGCAGAGAGATGATTATCGAGGAGAAATTTTAAATTTTCAAAAATATTTTATCACTGTCACTATTTGAGATGATGTCCAATCTTTGTTTTTGAGGTAATGCAGGGGTTTAAGTCAGATGAATGTTCCTGAAGGTCTAAGGAGCTCAGCTAGAAAAAGAATTTTTAAGATCGGGCTCTTTCACCACTTTTACAAGTATTTTTACAGTTTAACAAATTTTTACAAAGTTTAAAAAAAATTTACAAAAATTTTGTGTATTTACAAAAAAAATGCTAAATTTAATAATAATTTTTTACTGTATGCTGTTTTTCAACAGTATAAGAAAAAACTGTTAAATTAATCAAAATCCACGCATGTTACTGACCAAATTTGAACACAATATACATACACTCAAATAAAATTGACAAAATCGATTTATAAAAGTGCTTACAAAATATTTTTGTGTATTTAACAAAAAACCGTAAATTTTACTGAAACATCTTAAAGTTTTGTATAGTTTTGTTTTATATATCTAAACAAGATTTAAAATGTTTGTCGATTTTTTAAAATTTTATTTCTTAAAACAGATATTAATTAGAATTACAAAATAATAATGATCGCAGGTTAAGCAAAGTTAAGCGACCAAAAAAATAACACATTTGTTTTTTAAAATTAACTATGGATGTGGTAGTTTTTTACTTATTATTACAAACGGGCTTATACTAATTACAAAATTTATAATATGTTCAACAAAAGTAAATTAACAAATAGTTTAATAGACTGGAGCTATAACGAAAATCCTTATAAAACTATATTCAGTTTCAAATGGTTGTTTCATTGCGTTAATGTGAATAAGTGTAATACATTTAAAAATATGTATGTACATGTTCCATCGATATCAAATATTACTTTGAAAATTTTTTATATATTTTAAACGGTGATTGACAAAGTCCAAATAAAAGTGACTAAAACTATTTGATTAATTCTCTATATAGGCTGCAATTAAATTTTGTTTCGCTTCTTCACATTCGACCTAAAGGCCAATATTTTTAAACATTTTTTTTTTTTAATTTCAAATACTTTAAGCGTATCATAACACTTTCAACCTTTTCAAACGAAAAACCAAAACATCACAAAATAGAATGGCAAAACTGTTTCTAAAAGATTAAGTCAAATTAAAGTCAAAATATATAATTCATCAAAAATAGTAGAATAAAAATAAAAAGAATGTTTACAATAAAAAACGTCAAATCTTACACAAATGGGGAGTTTTGTTGTATCTCCAAAATTGAGAAAAAAAACCTTTAGTCTTAAATTCTAAGCTATAAGTATTATATTTTAATAAAATTTCTTTAATTTTTTCTATTAACTTTTCTCTATATTCATAAGATTCAGTTTTCTGAAATTAGATGTATTTAAAGCAAACCTTGGAATTCATTTTTTGTCAACAAATGGCCTGTTAAATCGTGAGGTTAAAATTTGTTTTAAATCAATCCTTGGCGAAATTAGTGAAGATCGGCATTCGATTCTTAACTATTAACTGCGAAATCAAAGAGCGATGTTCGAACACACACAACCAAAGCGACCATGCTGTAGTCTTAACTCTTACAAATTCTTTTCTTATTTCGGCAATAGATTTCACTGTTAAATGTTATAAATATTTAAAATGTTTATTGTAATCTAATAATGTTTTATAACTATTATCTAAATCTACTTTCCTAAAAGTATAGCATCCTCTAAATCAGTTACCGAACATACTAAAAACCGGTGTGTACAATATACACTTCTTGTAGCAAATGCAAAATACATTATTACTATGTATTTATATTTGTTTCGTTTTGATTATCAGTTTTAAACTAATTTGTATATTAACATTCGTTTGAGCACATAATGGAAACCACTCACATCTTTTGAAACCATTTCAATTCAAAATTATGCAGAAAATCTTATCGGAATTCGAATTCAAATATTTTCAAATTTCATAAAAACGTGATTATTCGAAACATATTTTTTTATTATTATGAATAAATGTATTAATTTTATTTTTATCTCAAATAAAAAGAAAATGTTCAACGTAACACCGTTGTTAAAACGATAACATCAAAATAAATCTACCTGAAAAAGGGTTCATTAAGAAGAAGACAAGAAAAAACTGTTATTCTATAATCAAAAATATTAGAACTAATTTTTGGATGCCTGTCGTTTGAGTCAAGAAATATACCACTTTATCGCACAAGTTAGAAAAGGAGTTTGTCGTGGAGAGCATGAGTGTGAATAATCGAAAAATTGATAATATATTTTTCGTTTGTATTTTTATAAAAATAATCCTGAAACAAAATAACGTAATTTTCATCAAACGAAAGCTAAATCAAGCCGATAAATGATAGCAATATTTACACATTTACAATTACAACCAATTGTAGAATCAAGTACTAAAACGTACAATTTAAATCATGTAACTCTATATAATAATAAAAAGTTAAGTTAAGTTGGCAACACTGATATAGATGTCAGAATTCGATATGAAAATATAAACGTGTAGCATGTCATATTGTTTAATAAAAAGTGAAATAAAAGAATTTGTTAACATCAAATGTGTTTTAGTTATTTTATTTAAAACGGCCATCAGGTATTTATGCTACAGCTATCAGAAGTGGGATATTGCAAATATTTTGGCAAATATCCAAACGATTATCAACATAAAACGTAAGAATTTCAACGATCACAAAACGCGAACACGTGATAATGGAGGGTTACGTCCAATCTCCCAACGATACTCGTAAACTGGAGTATGGCAAGATGATCTCTACTCCAACGTCAAATCAAAACGCAAACGGATTTAAAGGTTTCGACAATCGGGGTGATATTGGAGTTCCACAATATTATCAAACGTACGAAGAATTTCAACGTCAATGGGATACGTTAAACGCTACCAGAAATCCTTTGTTTCAAAGTGAAAATCAAAATGGAAATTCTTTAATTATTAATACTCATCAACGAAGAGATGATAACGCAAACGATAATTTAGGTAATTTTAACCAACGATTACACGGGATTGAAAGTGAGGTTAGAAATATATCCAGTCATTCACAGCGTAATAACAACAACAACGAATTGCAACGTGAACGTGAATTATTACAATACGAAAGGGAATTGTTACAGCGAGAACGGGAATTAGTTCGACGTGAAACGGAATTGATAAAGTATAACGTGCAGCCACAACGAAATGTCAACAGAACTTGTAATTTTATAACATCAAATGAAGTAAAAAGTTTGATACCGGAATACGATCCAAAAAAACACGATTATCAATTGAACAATGGATTGACAAAGTATTAATGTTTAAAAATATTTATCAATGGAATGAATTAGAAACAATTCATTATATGATGCAACGTTTAAGTGGATCAGCACAAATTTGGTTCCAACATTATGAAATTTCAACTAGTTCTACCATAAAAAGTTTGTGCAGTGAATTGATTAGGAATTTTTCTAAATATCATGACGATTCATAATATTCATTCCAGAATATCAGCAAGGAAAAAACATCCGAACGAATCATTTGAAAACTATTTTCATGATATTCGATCTTTGTGTACCGGGCTCAGTGAAAGTGCCACAATGAAGTACGTGATTAAAAACATCAACGATAAAAGAATTAGTGACTTATTGTGTCTAACAAATTTTAAATCTCTCGACGAACTACAAAGAAAATTGAGATTTTATGAGGAAGTTAATTCTAGTTGTCGCCCATCGACATCAGCAAGTGATCTTAGAGATCATCGAAAGAAATGTTTTGAGCAACGAAAAGATTTAAACAGGCAAAGTCAACAAACGGATAAACCAGCAGTAGTTAAATGTTACAATTGTAATAAATTTGGACATATATCTAAGGATTGTCCATCGGAACAACGAAAATCAAGATGTACCAAGTGTTAGAAGTTTGGACATACAGTGGAACAGTGTCAAATCAAGCCCTTGACGACTTATAGAATATATGAATCTGATGTAGATTTTACTATTGAACTGGAGCTTCCAAATGACAAGGTCATTTCATCTGGAATATTCGATTCTGGGAGCAAAATAAGTATCATCAAAGAAAAGGTTGTAAAAAATATTCCAAATTTAAATTTAGTATCAGATTTTAAATTTTGTAAAGGTACAAATTCTAATCCAATTGAAGTAATAGGAATTTTAAATTTAAATGTAAAAATTAATGAGTTAAAATTTTTTGTCAATTTTAGGGTTGTTCCCGACGATACCATCGACTACGATTGTCTAATTGGAAAAGACATTTTATGTAATCCAGAATACGAATTTATGATTCGCGAAGGCAAATCCTATTTAACCAGAAAAGAAGAATTCAAGGAAAACGAGTTGGAATTCAGAATTCATAGTGAGTCTATTCTTAATAAATTAGATAACAATTGTGAGGAAAATATTTTAAATTTAAATTATCCGATTGATAATTACTCAAGTGAATGTGATGATAGTTTCGAAAATGAGGTGTTACGAATTATGAACATAGATGACTGTGTTGAGGGTTTAGATTTAGAAGGAATAGATTTGAGTTTAAGAAAACAAGTAAAAGAAATTTTTGATAAAAATTATAAAGTAGGTTTCGCAAACAAATCGCTGAATACGGAAATGCAAATCGAAGTGACGAGTGAGAAGGCTATAAGTCATTCTCCGAAACGTACGTCTATAGTTGAGAAAAACGAATTAAAAAACATTATTGACGAGTTATTAAGGAATAATATTATACGTCCGAGTAAATCTCCGTATGCTAGTAGAGTGCTATTAGTAACAAAGAAAAATGGGAAAAAACGAATGTGCGTAGATTATAGGGATCTTAATAAAGTAACGATTAGGGATAAATATCCGCTACCCATGATCGACGATCAGTTGGATCAATTAAAAAATAAACGTTTCTTTACGACTTTAGATTTAAAGAACGGCTTTTACCAAATTCCAATGAGTAAGGACTCGATTAAATTTACCGGATTTGTCACACCCTTCGGGCATTACGAATTTTTAAAGGTTCCCTTTGGGTTGACGAACGCACCTGCGGTATTTTCACGATGTATTAACGATATCTTTAAAGATTTTATTATGTCAGGGAGAGTACAAGTATATTTAGACGATCTTATGCTAGCTACGATGACTATTGAAGAACACTTAGTTATATTAACAGAGGTCTTACAACGTTTAAGCGAATATGATCTAGAACTTCAATTAACGAAATGCAAAATAATGCAAAGGAAATTCAATTATCTTGGTTACGAAATAAACAACGCGGGTGTTAGCCCCTCAAACGAACATGTGGAGGCAATCCAACGGTTTATGGCTCCAAGAAATATCCACGAAGTCCATAGGTTCTTGGGCTTAACGAGTTTTTTTAGAAAGTTCATCAAAGATTTCGCAACGAATGCTAAGCCATTATATGACCTTCTACGAAAAGATGCTGTTTTTCGATTTGATAAAGAACAAGAGAAAGCCTTTAATATTTTAAAGACGGAGTTGTCAACCAAACCGGTTTTAACAATTTATTCTCCAACGGCAGAGACAGAGCTCCACACGGACGCTAGTAGTGTGGGCTACGGTGCAATTTTATTGCAAAAAGGTCTCGATGGCAAATTTCATCCAGTCATGTACTTTAGTCGACGAACAACGGATTGTGAATCACGATATTCGAGTTTCGACCTCGAACTATTAGCGATAATTAATAGTGTCAAACGTTTCCACGTCTATTTACATGGAATATCTTTCCAAATAGTAACTGATTGTAATTCAGTAACTCTGGCCTTATCCAAAAAGGATATAAATAGCAAAATAGCAAGGTGGGCTATGTTCTTGGAGAACTATGATTACAAAATAGTCCACAGGGACGCAAAACGTATGAGACACGTCGACGCATTGAGTCGAGCGCTTCATGTTCTAACGATTTCTAATGGATCTTGTGAAGATGTTCTAGGTGTCGCACAGATGCGAGATCCTGGCATCCTGAAAATCAAAAACTCCATACAGCAACATCAAGCAAATAATACACGTTTCGAAATACAAGATGGACTTGTATATAAAAAAGATAACGAAAAGTCTTTATTTTACGTACCGAGGGAAATGATCAATAATGTAATCCGTACATGTCACGACGATATTGGTCACATAGGTATCAACAAGTGCGAGAAGATGTTGTCAAAAGTATATTGGTTCCCACGAATTAGAGACAACATCGATAAATATATAAAAGCATGTCTCAAATGTATTGTCTTTCAGCCAAAGGATGGCAGACAAGAAGGCCAATTACACAACATTGAAAAAGAAGTCTTACCGTTTCAGACTGTACACTTAGATCAGTATGGTCCCCTTCCAGTGACGAAACGTAAATTTCAATACGTCTTATTGGTAATGGATGCATCAACGAAATTTACGAAATTATGCGCAACAAAAACCACGAGTTCTCTGGAGGTTATGAAACATTTAAAAACATATTTTTTAGATTATAGTCAACCAGTGAGAGTAATAATTGATCGAGGATCAGCCTTCACGGCAAAAGCTTTCGAGAATTTTATGTCAGATTCAAGAATTAAACATGTTTTAATAGCCACGGCTAGTCCCCAGTCAAATGGACAAGTGGAACGTCCAAATAGACTATTGACCCCCATTTTGAGCAAGTTAACTAATGAAAATAAGGACAACTGGGATATTAAATTAAAAGACGCGGAATACACTTTCAATAATACAGAATCCCAATCGATTAAAACAGTCCCCAGTGTTTTACTTTTTGGTGTAACACAAAAGCGATGCACTAACAACCCAATTAGAGACATTTTAGAAGAACGGTTGGATAATAGTAAAAACGAACGAAATCTAGAAGAGATACGAAAAAAGGCTCATGAAAATGTTGAGAAGTTACAGGAAACGAATAAAAAGTACTTTGATAGTAAACGTAAAAAACCAATCATATATAAAGAAGGTGACTTTGTGTTTATTCGAAACGTTCCTCCTCAGGGAGTGATTAGGAAACTTCTTCCCAAATACAAAGGCCCTTATGTAGTGAGTAAAGTATTACCGAATGATAGATATTTATTGACAGACGTAGGTGAGGATTTTAGAATTACTCAAAAACCTTTTACTGGTATCTTCGATCCTTCACATATGAAAAAATGGACTTCAAAGGAAGGAAATGAATATTCGTCAGATGAAGATATTGAATTAGAGTTAGAGCAGGATTTAATATTAGACGAGGTGTCAAGTATTGACAACGATCAGTACATGTATAAAGACGAATGGATTCTGAATAACGACTCTGATCCTGAGGAATCATCCACTCATCGGGACGATGGTAACGTCAGGACGGCCGAACTGTAGAATCAAGTACTAAAACGTACAATTTAAATCATGTAACTCTATATAATAATAAAAAGTTAAGTTAAGTTGGCAACACTGATATAGATGTCAGAATTCGATATGAAAATATAAACGTGTAGCATGTCATATTGTTTAATTAAAAGTGAAATAAAAGAATTTGTTAACATCAAATGTGTTTTAGTTATTTTATTTAAAACGGCCATCAAGTATTTATGCTACACAATAGTCAAAATACGTTCTTTTGAAATATTTATTCGATATTTTAAATTTAGCAATAAATTATTTACTAAATTTATCATTTTTAGTACTGACATCGATCGATTAACGATACTAAGACTGTGTTCCAATCCATGCTAATTAGTACTAAAATTCTAAATTGAAATAGTCAAAAATTTAGTTGACTATTTCCGCCATTTAATTCTAAATTTTTATGCCTTATATAAACATATAATACTAGGGGGTATCCCGCGGGCTCCGCCCCCCCCCCACCCCGCCCCTCCCTCCTTTCCCCCTCCCTACGCACACCAATACACTCTTGCTCTTTTCATCCGGCTTTGATACAACTACTAAGTACTATCCATCATAATCCAACCTCTTCTAATCTATTCTGTGTGTACCTTCTGCTTAACTATAATTCTACAAAAACCATCGTGAGGTTAACGATAAATTTTTATACGATCAATGACAAATGGTTGAAAATAATAATAATAAGAAAATACTGAAATAGCAGCTTTTGTTCTTCTATATTTTATTTGCAGAAAATGAAGCTATGCAAAAATAATGATGGAAAAAAAATATTCTATGATTTTTACATCGACATCGACATTTTTACATTTACATCGACAATGACAACGAAATTTCGTACTGAGTTTCTTAAAGTTCATTTTATTAAATCGGTTTAAAATATTAATGTTTGAAAATGTATATTATAACCTAAACTGTTTTTTGTATAAAAATATCAAATGTTTTCAACCTACACTGTTTTTAAAAATTGTTAAAAATCTATATTTTTCTATGCTGTTATGTTCGCTGTACTAAAGAACAATTTTCTGGTTCTGGTCCTGCCATAATAGCGCTAGTATTTTACGAAATGTTGTGTCAAAAAGTGAGGAAATAGACCTTTAATCATGTACTTTTATCAATTTGTTTCCTCTTTTCTTTTTTAATAAACTTATTATAAAAACCATCTACCAACTTTACTATTTAATGTAAAAATTATTCCTTTAAAAAAAGGATTTTTCATAATAAATATTACATATCTTGTGACTAATTCAAAATAAAAAAGGTTTTATTAATAAAACATCAACAAAAATTATAAATATATGTATTATGTAACTTAATTAAAATAAAAAAATAAAATCCCCTAAATGCATTCTATACTTAACTACTTTATCGATAATTCTAAGTATCCAAAAACAAAATTTTATATAAGTTTTATTTATATATGAATTATTTATTTATATGAATACATTCATGAATAATAAAATAAAAAAGCACAATAATTTTATAGCTATTTATGTACCAAGGGCGTTATGTAGGTTATTACGCCCGGAAAGCGACGTAATCTAGCCCGAGAGCCTTTGGCTCGAGGGATGGATGTCGCTTGATGGGCGTAATACCCAATAACGCCAGTGGTGCATACAAGATTTTATGCTTCACTTAATAAGCTAAAAACTAAGAAAGAATTTAATTTGTTAGTCTATATTGCTATGCAAAAAAATACAAATGTATCCCAGTATGCCAAGAAAATAAATATTTTGAAGTTTAAATTAATTATTTGTTGTTTGTGCGTTGCTATAAACAAATTCTCCCAAATTTTGTAGCGTAGTTTGCCATGAGAAAAAACAGTTTGAAGTTTCAAATAATTATTCATCAGAACTCATCTGAATTAGTCCTAAACAATAATGGATTTGCAATTGCCAGAGTTTATTAAGCAAAATGCTCAAAAAGCAACGGAATCTTTATTGCCAATTAAATCCAAACAACAATATGATAAAGATTACGGGATTTTTCGTTCATGGAAATCAAGAAATAAAGTACAGGCAAAGAGTGAAAATGTGTTGTTAGCATACTTTCAAGAATTGGTAATTCTAATTTGTTTATACATTTTAATAAGTAAATTTATTAATTCAATTTTTTATTTAGTCTGAAAAGTATACCCCAAATTCACTGTGGACCAAATACTCCATTTTAAAATCTACCCTAACAGTTTACGAAAAAATTGATATTTCAAAATATAACCAATTGCTTTCGTTTTTAAAAACAAAATCAAGAGGTTATACGCCAAAAAAATCTCAAGTTTTAACCGGCAATCAGGTTATGGCTTTCATAAAAGATGCTCCGGATGACGTTTATCTGTTGCATAAGGTAGTTTTGGTTATGGGAGTCTTTGGAGGCTTAAAAAGAGATGAAATGGTAAAAATGTCAGTTGAGGATGTAACTGATAAAGGTTCCGTTTTGATTGTAAAAGTGCCAGAAACTAAAACAGGTACGTCAAAAGGCTTTACAATCATAGATGAAGAAGAAATGGGTGCTCTGAAAATAGTCCGACAATATATGAATTTAAGGCCAAATAAAACAAATGGGACACGTTTTTTTCTTACATATAGAAACAGAAAGTGTACAATGCAACCAGTTGGAAAAAATACGATAGGCAGTGTTCCAAACACTATTGCTAAGTTCTTAAAACTAGAAAACCCTCACCAGTTTACTGGTCATTGTTTGAGACGCACTTCGTCTACTCTCTTAATTGAGGGGGGTGCGTCTTTCGAAACTCTTAAATTGCACGGCAAATGGAAGAGTGACACTGTAGCACAAGGCTACATAGAAGAAAGCATCACTTCGAAAAATAGAATTTCCAACATGATTGCAAGTGCTGTAGGTTCATCTGAAGGAGAAACAAGTGCTATTTCTAGTTTTGAAATCATCTCGAATGTTCAAGAACAACCATCAACATCATCAACCTACCCCATATCAAATAAAATGATAATTGTATCGGACAATCTTTCCAGTAAATCTGTTGATTTTTCTGGCAAGTTTGAAAATTGTCATTTTTACTTCGAAAAGTAACATTCTGTATTGAAAATTTTGATTTAATTTGAATAAAAATTATTAATTAATAAACATTTTTTAAAACTTTTTAAATTAAAAGCAAAAATACAATTTACGACAAAAACAAACTGTCTAGTATGCCATGAGGATAAACATTTTGAAGTTTAAAATATTATTTTAGTGTATTAAGAGCGGGCGTTATGAATTCATAATGCCCTCTCATAACGCCCCGGTTTTTATGGATGCGTTTATATATCGCGTATCCAAGACTTTATAATAACATTATATGCATGTGAAGCATAAAAGTTATTTAAAGAAAATAATGAATTTATGAATAAAAAAAAAACAATTTTAATGTTATTTAAAATAAAAATTTAAAAACTGCATTATCGTAAAACGAAATGTATGTATGAATATGAATAAAATAAGAGTGTGTAAAAAAACAATAATTTTAATGTTATTTAAAAAAAAAAATAAAAAAATTCGCAATATTCAGGTTTCGAACTTTCACTCTATAGATCATCAGTCGAGCGCGCTACCAATATACCAAATTGAACTATATACTAAATTGAACTATATACTATATACTATAGACTAAAGGATAGATAAGATATCCGTTACGCTTGTATAGAAGGATAGACTTACGGCTATTATATTATAGATAGCAACTCAATATTTTATATTGAAATCTCCTCGTCGGACAGACCGTATATAATTCTAGTTTTTAACATTAAATGAAAAAACAAACAAAACAATGTTTAACTGTCAATTTAGAATATATTTGAATTGGAACGATGAAATTGCCAATTTGACAGTTTTAGTACAATTTAGAGTTTTGGTACTGAATAGCATGGATTGGAACACAGTCCAAATTGAGATTTTAGTAAAGTATTCCACCGGTTTGTATCACGGCTTATTATCACAGCTTATTATCACAACATTAAACATGTTGTTTGTATTTAATGCAGATTAATTATTTAAAAATATCTAAAAATCATTTATTCCGGTTTATAAGTTTGATTTTTGAGTTTCTCCAAACAACTTCAGGTTAATTTTTCTTTGATAATGGTTTCATTAAAATGAAAAGTCTTGCTTCTCCAGTAGAGACAAGAGTGGTGGGTATATGAAAAGTCGCAATAATACGAAAAAATTTGAATCCTGCTTTGATTTTTTGTGGAAAATATTATCAAAACATACTTTTCATTAGATTGTCGGTGAGCTAGAGAAGACATTACGAGATAAAAGGTCTACCCTTTATCATTAATATTTGCATTGCGATTTATTTGCATTGCGATTCTATGTAACAGATTGAATAATTTACGGTGTGCCAGGAACCATAACTGTAATGGCACAACATTTATGCTGGAAATAAATTTGCAGAGTTCTGCATGCAATGGAATTAAAAAAAAATAACTTGAAAACTCAAACAAAAATGAATGATTACGACATTTCTTCTTTTCTTTAAGTATACATATAAAAACAATAAAATTCTGCACATCTTTTTTAAATGCAGGCACATGCATCAAGATTCGGAATACTTTAGAAAGTCAGAAAATGTTTTTTTTCTACTTTTTTTTTGCTGGTATAGTAAAAACAAAATAAAAATATAAATTCGATAAATAACCAGGTTTAAAATGGTCGTAAGACTACAATCAAACCAACAACGAGTTTTATAGAATGTCTTCTGATTCGCCTGATAGACTTGTTGTCCAAGAGCTAGTGAACCTTTTGGGGAACGGTCGTCCTGTAAGGCTAGAATTTTTTTTAGTGACAGTTCATGAAATGTGAAGTACGAAAACCACAACCTGGCAGACATCAGCCGTGCACGTCATCATCCCCTATATGTTTGAAAGTGTAAAAAAAATTAAAAAAAAAAACTTCCTCCTGTAAGCTTGAAATTTTATATGATTTAGCTCACTTATTGGAGAGTACAAAAAAAATTGACAGGCGATTTGGAGATGCACAAGTATCGGCCAGGCGAATCGAAAGGTGTAACAACCTGCCGGCCGGCCGTCACAAACGACGAAATCTAGAAAACCGCTGAACGGATTTCCAAAATTTTTTTTTCTAAAAATAAGTTTACTCAATGGGAAGAGCTGAAAGGACGATGTATTCGATGACTGTACCGGAAGTGTGTCAAAAAAATCGTCAAGTGTGTCAAAACAAGGAAATTTGCATATTTTTGGCTTAAAAAACGTTCATTTTAAGTAATTCCAGATATAAACATTGAATTTGAAGAAATCTTGATGGTCTGGATTGGTATGTGATACCAAAAACTAGATTATTGCATTATAAGTATGTCAAAAAAATGATGTCAAGTGTGTCAAAAGAAAGATTTTTATTTATTTTTTTACACAATTTTTCGGATAAAAATAAAACTAATTATTTTTATGACCTGAAATTTTATTATTATTATTGAGAATTATGGCACTATAAGTTTGTCAAAAAAATGTTGTCAAGTGTGTCAAAAGAAAGGTTTTATTTATTTTTTTACCCAATTTTTCGGAAAAAAATAAAATAAATTAATTGTATGACCTGAAATATTATTATTATTGAGAATTATGGCATTACAAGTTTGTCAAAAACATGTTGTCAAGTGTGTCAAAAGAAAGATTTTTATTAATTTTTTACCCAATTTTTCGGAAAAAAATAAAATAAATTATTTGTATGACCTGAAATTTTATTACTATTAGTGAGAATTATGGCATTATAAGTTTGTCAAAAAAATGTCAAGTATGTCAAAAAAATTAACTGTTTGTATTACGAAAATGTGGCATGGAAAATATTTGAACTTGTTATAGTTTTTGGAATATTTTTTGAATTTTGAAAAAAGTTTGTATTTTTGATTTTCTAATATTTTTTGCGATATTTGTAGAATTTTGGAAAAAAGTTTCAATTTTTGAATTTTTAAGAATTTTTGGAATATTATTAGAATTTAGAAAAAGTTTAAATATTTTATTTTATTTTAATTTTTGGAATATATTTAGAATTTTTAAAAAAGTTTGATTTTAATTAATTTTTACAATATTATTGGAATCTTGAAAGAAATATGAATTTGTGATTTTGTAATATTTTATCGAAACGCTAAATGCAGAGGTTTTTGAGTGGTTTGCTGATTGTATTATCTTTTCACTAAATTATGTTAACTTATGATCTGTTATGCTTTTCCGGCAACGTATTAATGTTTCGTGTTAGTTTTGTAATAAATTTCTAAACAGAGATAAAAAAAACATGCACTTTAACACAGAGGTTTGTTTGATATACATCGTTGCCCGAAAATAAAAACAATGTCCTCATAAAAGTTTTATGCCGAAAACTATATCAAAATCCTTAACCAAAACCGAATTCTTGATATCTCAGAGTTTGAAATTTCAGCCCCTTCATTAATACCACATTATGATGCTAGGACGTAAAGCTAAGGTTTTTGGACGTATGTGGCATTTGCGAATCAAGCCGCCAGCCTCAAGTTCAAAAATTTTCCATGCCACATTTTCGTAATACAAACAGTTAATTTTTTGACATACTTGACAACATTTTTTTGACAAACTTATAATGCCATAATTCTCAATAATAAAAATAAAATTTCAGGTCATACAAATAATTTATTTTATTTTTTTCCGAAAAATTGGGTAAAAAAATTAATAAAAATCTTTCTTTTGACACACTTAACAACATTTTTTTGACAAACTTGTAATGCCATAATTCTCAATAATAATAATAAAATTTCAGGTCATACGAATAATTTATTTTATTTTTTTCCGAAAAATTGGGTAAAAAAATTAATAAAAACCTTTCTTTTGACACACTTGACAACAGTTTTTTGACAAATTTATAATGCCATCCATAATTCTCAATAATAATAATAAAATTTCAGGTCATACAAATAATTTATTTTATTTTTTTCCGAAAAATTACGTAACAAAATTAATAAAAATCTTTCTTTTGACACACTTGACAACATTTTTTTGACAAACTTGTAATGCCATAGTTCTCGCTCTAATAATAATAAAATTTCAGGTCATACAATTAATTTATTTTATTTTTTTCCGAAAAATTGGGTATAAAATTAATAAAAATCTTTCTTTTGACACACTTGACAACATTTTTTTGACAAACTTATAATGCCATAATTCTCAATAATAATAATAAAATTTCAGGTCATACAAATAATTTATTTTATTTTTTTCCGAAAAATTGGGTAAAAAAATAAATAAAACCTTTCTTTTGACACACTTGACAACATTTTTTTGACAAACTTATAGTGCTTTAATTCTCAATAATAATCATAAAATTTCAGGTCATACAAATTATTAATTTTATTTTTTTCCAAAAAATTGTGTAAAAAAATAAATAAAAATCTTTCTTTTGACACACTTGACAACATTTTTTTGACAAAGTTATAATGCAATAATCTAGTTTTTGGTATCACATACCAATCCAGACCATCAAAATTTCTTCAAATTTAATGTTTATATCCGGAATCACTTAAAATGAACGTTTTTTAAGCCAAAAATATGCAAATTTCCTTGTTTTGACACACTTGACGATTTGTTCGACACATTTCTGGTACAGTCATCGAACACATCGTTCTTTCAGCTCTTCCCATTGAGTAAACTTATTTTTAGAAAAAAAAATTTTGGAAATCCGTTCAGCGGTTTTCTAGATTTCGTCGTTTGTGACGGCCGGCCGGCAGGTTGTAACACCTTTCGATTCGCCTGGCAGATACTTGTGCACCTCCAAATCGCCTGTCAATTTTTTTTCTACCCTCCAATAAGTGAGCTAAATCATATAAAAGTTTCAAGCTTACAGGAGCAAGTTTTTTTTTTTTATTTTTTTACACTTTCAAACATATAGTGGATGATGACGTGCACGGCTGATGCCTGCCTGGTTGTGGTTTCCGTACTTCACATTTCATGAACTATCACTAAATAAATTCTAGCCTTACAGGACGACCGTTACCCAAAAGGGTTCACTAGCTCTCAGTCTATTGTTTTTATTAATTAAAATAAATTGCTACTAAGATCCCATTATTAATGCTGAAGTCTCCAGCCACTCATAGTATTTTCAAAAAAATAATTTTGTTCTTCAAGTGAATACTTCATTATAAATAAAGATATTCCCTAAACATTAATTGACACATTTATTTCCATTTCCATTTCCATTACATTTAATTGTGATTTATTTTAATTTAAAATTTTTACTACAAATGTAACCAAATTTTCCTTCAAGCTTTAATTGTAAGTTCGTGCTATCTATTTCACAATCCACAGATAATCAATATTGTAAAAATATTGTATAAAAGATTTTGGTCTTTTGAAACTATAAATCTTGCTTTGGGTTTGCAGTGATAGTAAAAGTAATAATAGTTTTATGAAGTTTTAATTATTTATGTTAATTTTATTAGGGGTTTTTTGCTTAGAAAATATAAAATACTGTTTTTCTTATACACTAGTGTTTAATAAATTAGTACACACTAGTGTATAATAAAATAACAAGCATTTTAAAGTCGTCATAATCACCCACAACGATTTTACTAAAACAAATATTCACATTTGAGGAAATAAATAATTTGTTAATAAAATCTGTACAAAAAATTCTGAAATAGATTTTTAAGAAATTCTGAGCGATAACTCATGAGTCACCATAGTTGATCAGAATCTGCTAAAAAGTTGTTTTTGACCTTACGATATAATCGACCTGAAGAGACCGACAAACTATCAGACACACAATACGGTTCCTCATTTTTCTAACAGAATCCTAAAAATATATAACTTTTTTAAAGTTATATTTTGAAAACATTAGAAGAATGCTTTAGGCAATCTCATTAAAAACGAAAACAAAAGTTTTAAAACAAATGTTGGTAAATAATTAGATTTACTGTTCTTAATAATCAAGGAATGTTAACCTCAAAATTAATGTAAAAAAATGAATCCTGCAATGTAATTGCTTTTGATTTCTTCTAAAAACAAAAGATTACACTAGTTTATAAATTTTGATCTTTTTTTGTCCCACTGACTAAAACCCAACTTTTCTTGTGGATTTTGACCTGCTGAACTTGAATATCATTTTCGCTTTTTTAGATTCGCTCTTGTTTTTGAGCTATTCGCGATAAATCAATTTTTTCGGTGAAAAAAAAGGTTATTTCGGCTTTTGGATTGCATATTTTACAAAACAAACAAATTCAATGTTTTAATGATAGAAGTGCACAGTGAAGATGCTAGCTATTTTTGTAAAAATCCATCAAGGATTCTGGAAGTTACATTCGAAAAAAGTTGAGAAAAAATCAAAAATTTACGTTTTTTAAACATTTTTCCATATTCAACGCATAAATTTTGAACAAACAATGATTGTAAATTTTTTTAATTTCGTGGAGTGGAGTGGTAAATTTAATTTCCTTTCTTTTAAGTTAAAAAACACGAATATTGGTGTAGGTTGCACCAAGTTATTCAGGTTTTCCCAAAAAAGGAAAACCTAAAAATTTGGAAAAAAAATTTTTTACTAAGAATAATTTAAATTCTGCAACATAATTGATTTATATATAAGTTGTTATACAGATTTTCGAGTAAAAACTGCGAGCCATTTTGAGTTTCCCTTATTTCAACCGCGTTTATGTATTTTTCTTTTCTTTTTGTGCCGCATCGTAAATAATATTTTGCAAGTTCAGTCGTTCTCAAACATCGGTTAAGAATTCTTTGAAAATAGTAAGGTATAAAGTTAAATTTATTTAAATGGCTTTTCAAGATGTTTCAAGTGTAAAAATAGTCCAAATTCATTTTGTTTTATTTGTGGAATTTGCATAATACATCCTGCTAAAAAAATCACTACATATATAAGAATTGCATACCTTAATTACTTGGGCATAAAACTGAATGAAGATAATCCGTGGATGCTAAAAAATAGTTATGCTAATAATGTTGAAAAGTTTCTTGGTCCTATTTGGTACTTTGTGTGTAGTTTTTGTTTCTTGATATTTTAGAACTTTTGTTTCATTAAATTTTTAATTTTATTTTTTTAAAATTTTTTATGTTTTCAATTTTTTTTTTTGTACATTTTTCATTTATTTGCGATATTTTGATGAAATATTGAAGAAAAATTTTTATGTATTTCTTATTGAATTTGTATATATTATTTTTAATTTTATAGATATTATACACATAATTGAAAAATTTTTTTATTGAAAATTTATTTTGCCGACGTTTCAGAGCTAGGATTGGCTCCTTTTCAAAGGCGATTTATCTTATATTGTTGAAGATGTATATAGGAAAATCGTATATAGGAAAATTAAAAATAATATATACAAATTCAATAAGAAATACACAAAAATTTTTCTTCAATATTTCATCAAAATATCGCAAACAAATGAAAAATGTACAAAAAAAAATTGAAAACATAAAAATTTTAAAAAAAGTCCAAGCGGTACGTATATCCGCTAGAAATAGGTAGATTTCGAGATCAGACAGTTTTGAGTGCCAGTAGAATCTGATGTATCAGATTAGTTTAAACAAAACAAACTAATTTCAAACAGATATCGAACAAATTTTAAAAAGAAAATTAGCTACCTACAAGCAAAATTATATCTATACAATTTTGCAACAAACAAATATCAAATCTACCACAGAACATGTGTGTGACAATTTATGACACAAACCTACTCTATATCATATGTCGGGCAATTGCTGCAAAATATCAAAATAGTTTATTTCTAAGAAAAAAAAATTAATTTCTTCTATTCAAATCTTTTATTTTTTTGACTGTTATAAGGTTGACATTGACTGTTATAAGGTTTTTGGAAATTGTAGTTGAGGGTTGTTGCAAACTTTTTTGTTGAAGCCAACAAGTCAAAAACCTCTAACTGCAGAGGTTTATATTTATAAGAAACGGATTAAAATGTTTCCACAGATTCTAAATTTATGAAGATTTTAAAAATTTTAGTATCCAAACGGCCGTTATGACGGATTAAAACAACCACTTTTTTTTCTAGTATAAAGCCTATAGTTCCTTAACCGTGTGTCAGATTTTTCTGATTTACGAACTTGTCCAAGATATTAATAAAACACACATTTTTAAGAAACGTTTTTTGATCTGGCTCCACAAATGCAACCGTGAGAGCGCCGGTTGATTCAAACGCATTTTGTGTTTTACAAGCTTTTTTGTTGGAGCCGCTCACTCAGAAACCTCAAACTGCAGAGGTCTTTTTTTTGAAAGAAACTGATTAAAAAGGTTTCAAAAATTCTAAATTTATGAAGTTTTTAAAAATATTAGAATCCAAACGGCCGTTATAACGGATCTAAAAAACAGAGTTTTTTTCTAGTATAAAGCTTCTAGTTTCTTAACCATGGGTTAGATTGGGCTGATTTACGAACTTGTCCAAGATATTAATAAAACGCACATTTTTAGAAAAGGTTTTTTGATCTGGCCTTATAAATGCGACCGTGAGAGTGCCGGTTGTTTCAAAAAAAAATTTTTTTTTGCAAACTTTTTTGTTGGAGCCGCTCACTCAGGAACCTTTAACTGCAGAGGTCTATTTTTAAAATAAATTGATAAAAGAGATTCCAAAGATTCTAAATTTGTTAAATTTTTTGAAATATTAGTATTCAAACGGCCGTTATAACGGTTTTAAAAAATCAATTTTTTTCAGAAAAAAGCCTCTAGTTTCTTAACCACGTGTCGGATTTTGTTGATTCACGAACTTGTCTAAGATATTATTAGAACACACAAGTACAGTACAGTTTTTTGATCTACCTCAACAAATGCGACCGTGAGAGTGCCGGTCGTTTTCGTTATATCTCATATCGTTTATATATATATATATATATATATATATATATATATATATATATATATATATATATATATATATATATATATATATATATATATATATATATATATATATATATATATATATATATATATATATATATATATATATATATATATATATATATATATATATATATATATATATATATATATATATATATATAAATTTTTTTTTTTTTTGTTTTTTCGTCTCCGCTTATCATACATAGTCGTTTGGCACAAAAATTTTTCCGAAATTCCGAGATGAAGCCCATTGCAATAGGTAGATTTTTATATGAAATCTACCTAAAAATGAAAATCAAAAGGTCTAAAATATCAAGAAACAAAAACTACACACAAAAAATAGTTATGTCAACAGCAACTTAACACATTCAAGATGGTACAATAGAGAAAATGTTCATTTAAAGTTTTAACGTTGTGTTACAACCAGGTTTTGACCATGACTCCGAATTTCAATTCAAAAATCTATATAACAACTCAAATATAAATCAATTATGTTGCAGAATTTAGATTATTCTTAGTAAAAAATTTTTTTTACAAATTTTTAGTTTTGACTTTTTTTGGGAAAACCTGAATAACTTGGTGCAACCTACACCAAAATTCGTGTTTTTTAACTTAAAAGAAAGGATATTAAATTAACTGTAGACTCCAAGAAATTAAAAAAATTAAACAATGATTGTTTGTTCAAAATTTAATATGGAAAATTTTTTTAAAATAAGTAAATTTTTGATTTTTTTTTCTATTTTTTTCGAGTACAACTTCCAGAATCCTTGATGGATTTTTTTCAAAAATACGTCAAAACGTTTGTAAGTGTTTTTACTATGCACTTGTTTCATTAATATTTCAAATTTTTTTGTTTTGTAAAATATGCGATCCAAAAACCGAAATAACCTTTTTGAAAAAATTGGCTTTTCGCGAATATCTCAAAAACAAGAGCTAACATACAAAAATGAATATGATATTCGTGTTCAGCAGGTCAAAATCTATAGGAAAAGTTTTTTTCTTGTAAACCAGTGTTATGTATATAGCATAAAAATTATATATTTTTGTTAAGTTTACAGTTTGACAGTTGACCGAAGGGAGGAGGGCGGCAATTGTGAACTTGTCACTTTTACTACAAAGAAAAACAGATACTATTGTGTCGGCAAACATTTTAAATTATGTAGTAAAAGACTTATTTGAATTCTAAATTGAATCCAAAAGTGTATAAGAGCAACCAAAAAAATATTACATTAAAAAATCAAATATTACATTTTATCAACATATGTAGTCCCTGGGCCAGCGCCGATTTCATGTGATGATTACCACATAATTTATACTTCGTGAGAAGCCTGTCCTTGACGAGCCCAAAAACATTTGTTCTGCGATTTTTCTCAAATCGACCGCTTTTGTGTTCGGCAATCTCCGAAAAATGCCGATAGCCCGATCTTGTAAATTTGCTACCACATTTTTTTTTTAACTGTGGGGGTTGGAAATTTGTTTTAGAACAAGAGGGTAAGCTTGTCCGACCAAAATGTGTCTGCTATTGTCGAGTCCGACAACTGACATTTTGGTATGTTTGGGTTGTCGCCTGTCGGACAAGACAATAGCAGACAAATTTTTGTCGGACAAGGTTATTCTAGTGTTCTAAATCAAATTTTCAATCCCCATGGTTAAAAAAAAACAAAAATTTACAAGATCCAGGGCAATCGACATTTTTCGTCGGCAAAAGTCGCCGATTTAAGAAAAATCGCAGAACAAATGTTTTCGGGCTCGTCAAGGACAGGCGCCTCCCGAAGTATAAAATATGTGGTAATCATCACATGAAATCGGCGCCGGCCCAGGGACTAATGATAAAGGATATGACAAAAACAAAATAAACAATAGTATATTGCATACCGAGGTGGAAAGACATTTATTTCGGTTTTGGGTATGCAACTTTCTACAGTTTGTATGCTATCTTATTCACAACCAGTCGATTAAAAGATTTTAAAAACCAGTTTTAAAACATAAATTCGATTAAAGTTATATTTGAATGTATAATTTTGTATATACGAAAGACAATGTATAAGTACAAACACATTACTGGGTTAGAATTATAATTCACTAGACTGAAACTTTTGAATAGATTTTTTTTTCTAATAAAAAGTGTTGTGTAATAGGAATTACAATATGTGTCACAAGTAAGCAGGGTTTGCCGGACTTTGAAATACGTCTAAGCACTGGCCCATTAACGGTGAACAGTACTTGGATATTGTTTTTGGGCCAAGAATAGAACCATTCATCGGCCGATTTGTGGTTTACAGAGAAGAGCCAGTATATAGTTACCTTTTAATGGCCAAGCACTGGCCAGTTAATGGTAAACAGTGCTTAGCTGTTGTTATTGGGCATTACTGGAACCATAAATCGGCCGATCTACGGTTTATAGAAAATACCCAAAACAATTTACTTTAATTACAATGGCTCATTAATGGCTAACATTATTAGGCTATTGTTATTGGACCAGTACTGCAACCACGAATTGGCCGATCTATGTGATTTGGTTAAAATTCACTAGTGTAAAATCTATTTTTGAAATATATATTTGAAACATTTTCACCTATAGTTTAGTTATTGCTCTTGGCTCTTGGCTGAAAGACTATGATAATATTGATTAGGTTTTAGGTTTTTATAAGTTTTAAAATTTTTTTCATTAGACACTTTTATTTATTTATTTATTTTAAATTAGTAAATTATTTTGTGTTTAACTTATGTACATAAATTTGCCTATAATAATATTTTATACTTTTTTAATGACCCAGTCATAGCGGCTAGTACTCAACCATTGCTGCAATACCGGTCATCATTATTGGTCCGTTACTGGGCCAACTATACAACGTTATATTGGCCATTGCTGTTTTTTTCTCTGGCCCATGAATGGCAGCAAGTTATTGTCCGAAGTTATCATGCAGTAAAACTATGTTAATGGCTCAATCATGGTTGCCAGGCCATTGCTGCGTTACTGGTCACCATTAATGGACCATTACTGGACCAGTTGTACAACCTTGTATGGGAACAACACATAGATAGTTTTTAAGACCTTGACCACACTATAAATGCGTGCTGAGGTATTGATGCCCACTTATTTTTAACATTTATAGATTTAAGGCACTGGAGATTATTGATTTGGGCAAAGCATTTCATTTATACGGTATATAGTCAAAAAAGTTCCTTTGCATTTTGTCACTATGACAGTCAGTGATCTCGACAGTTTAGCTGTTTACATAAAACCGGTTGACGAGTAAAACAGGACAAATCATATATTTATGATTATTATATAGCTGATTTCATCCGAGCACTGCTGTGTGACGATATTTATAAAAAAACAACGAGATCAGCAACAGTGCGACGCTGATATGATGTTAAATTTCGACTACCCACCCGTAAATCACGTTTTTCAACAGAGGACGGAAATATTTTTTACATCTATTCCAGAGACCTAGTTTTTTTGGTGCGCTCTTCACCATCGCCAATATATGATCGTTCCAGAGCAAGTTTTGGAAATTGTGACTTCCAATAAACGAATATTTTTACATTCGTCTATATGTTCGTCATAATATCAATTTTATTTGATTTGAAGTATTAGGGTTTTTTGTTGTATATATAGTATATACTTAGATATTATGTATTTTTTTAACCGTTTTAATTCAATGCAACGATTGTTGATTGATGAATGATGAATGCGAACCTTTCTCTTCAGTGTCTTGTTCGAATCCTTAGGCAGGCACGCTATCAATTACGCCACTGAGGCGATGACTATTTTGAAGTTGAAACTTCATCATCACTGATTTATTTACTTAAGTTGAATTTTTCCACTGTCATTAAAGACTCCATAATATGGAAATGTTTTTACATTATATGGAAATGTTTGCATTAAATTTCTAGACATTACTTTGTGTGAATTCGTAGGATGGGGAATATTTCTATTCTAATTAATTATCACCCAATGTCACGATTGTATAGTCATTATTGATTGTTTCCAATCAAAGTTAATCAATGGCTGACACTTGGTCAGCCATTAGGTCAAAATATTATGTTTGGTGAATTTTGTTACCATATAGGTAATTATAGAGCTGTTTTATTTTTATGTTTAAACAAAAAGTGTAACAAATTGTGGCTGTTTAAATTTTATATTGCACAATTTGAAAAGTAACAACTGGCCGTTTTGTTTTATGGTGGCAGATTGATCTAAAATGGTGGATCATGTAAAATAATGATATGTACTGTTGATTGTTTGAACATATGTGAAGGAATTTGGTCCAAAAGTGAAGGAAAGTTCTATTATTTTTCGAAGTAATAAGTTAACTGAGACAACCGCGAATTGATTTGGGTCAATTTCGGATTTTGATTAACTTATTCATAAAAAAGGGGATTACACAAATTGGATGAAATTTAAAATTTGTTTTTTAAGGATGATCATTAGTATTGGGGAAAAATAATCAATGGAAAACAGGATTACGTCCAACGAATTGGAACCCACCTGAGTTAGAAGCGGTATTATTTGTTTTTTTGTAGTAGTTTATAACAAAAGTTCAAACTCTGACAAAATGTTTAACTAAAAATTTTAAGATATTTATTAATTCACAATTCTATTAATTAATATTCGGTTTTTAAAAAACCAAAGTATTAAATTCATGAGCCAAATGTGAAATTCTTACCTCCACTTTTTTGGCATTTCTCAAAGTTTTAGGACCTACTGATTCTAAAAAAGCAAAAGGCTGCCGGCCAGCCGTCACAACCGAGACGAAATCTCGAAAGCCGCTGGAGGGATTTCAAAATTTTTTCTATAAATAGGTGTTCGATAGCTGTACCGGAAGTGTGTCAAAAAAATTGTCAAGTATGTCACAGGAAATATGCATATTTGTTGCTTAAAAAACGTTCATTTTAAGTGATAATGAGTTGTAACCTTAAATTTAAAGAAATTTTGATAGTCGGGATTGGTATGTGAGACCAAAATCTAGATTATTGCATTATAAGTTTGTCAAAAGGTTATTGTCCAGTGTGTCAAAAGAATGATTTTCATTTATTTTTTTACCCAATTTTTGTGAAGAAAAAATAAAATTAATTATTTGTATGACATTAAAATTGAAATGTGATGAACATGAAATTGGGCATGGAAATTTTAGATTTTATTCTAATTTTGGGAATTTTGAAAAAAGTTTGTTTTTTTGATTTTGTTATAATTTTTGCAATATTTTGAGAATTTTGGAAAAAGTTTGAATTTTTGGAATATTTTTAAAATTATGAAAAGTTTCAATTTTTGATTTTGTTATAATTTTTGAAACATATTTAGAATTTTGAAAAAAGTTTGTATTTTTGATATTTTTATATTGCAATAATTTAAAATTTTTTGAATAAATTTAAATTTTCGATTTTAAAGTTTAAAAAAGTTTAAATTTTTGATTTTATTATAATTTTTGAAATATTTTTGGATTTCTGAAAGAAATCTGAATTTTTGATTTTGTAATATTTCTCGAAACGCTAAATGGAAAGGTTTTTGAGTAGTTTGCTGAGTGTTATCATCTTTTCACTATATGTTATAATTTTCTGGCAACGAATTGATGTTTCATGTTAGTTTTGTAATAAATCAGAGATAAAATACTTGTACTTTTATAAAGAGTTTTATGTTTGATATACATGGCTGCCGATAACTAAAAACAATGTTCTCATAAAAGTTTTATGCCGAAAACTATATCAAAATCCTTAACCAAAACCGAAGTCTTGATATCTCAGAGCTATGAGATCTCAGCCCCTTCATATTTTTTATTTGAATTTAATCCAATGAAATCTCTAAAATTGATGACATCATTGAATTTGACCAATCCTATTATAATTGTGATAATTTCCCTCGGGAAATTGTCTTATTTACAGAAATATAAATTAACAGGATTACATATAAATTAATAAATGTCTTAAAATTTTTCAATGAAAGATAATTGTTTCAATTATTCAATTATCTCATAATTTTTGGGAAAAAATAATGTCCCACGATCTACGGCCTCCGTTTTTTACCAATCCACTTGCTTTTGAATTTTTCACAAAACATTATTTCGAATTATCATCACCTTTGGGTAATTATTAACTTTAATAACTATTATGTCAAATCTTATTTAGTTTTTGTACTCAACTGCACGAACACAAACACCAAACGTTTTCTAACGTTTGTTTACAATCTTTCTCCACCAATTAAACATTTACTAATCAAACAAACGATTTGTAAAATTTGTTGAAGTTCCGCAAAGTTTACGATAAAAAATTTGAAAGCCGTTATTTAAAAAAAATTTAATAAAAAATAAAATTATTAAACACAATTGGCCACCCAGGCCAGATAAAATAAGGCAAGCCTCAATTCTAGGGTTCTAGATTTTATTTAAATGTATATTTCTTAAATACGAAAGACAATATTTATGTATAATAAACTGGTTTGGAATTTTTAATTCAGTAGATCTGAAGTTTGAATTATTAGTGATATTTTGTGAGCACATGAAAGATGCTTCGAATCCGTTGTAGTAATTAAGGAAATAATTTTAATTTTTCAATTCGAAAGTATATTTTGGACTTGTCTTAGAGAAAAACTCCATTTTTCTCTTATCTGTGTTTCGGAGTGGGATTCGAACCTTCATCATCAGTGCCATAATTCGAATCCGTTTTTGGCAGACATGATATCCAAATACCCCACCGAAGCGATAATTTCAAATTTTAAATTTCATCATTATTTTCTCTAATTTATCAATCCTAACTTAGAGTATGAAAAATATGTCTTCGTAGAGTTAAAATTCAGACTAAGAAATATACTCGTATTGAAAAATTTAATAAAAAGCAGAAATATCTAACGATTGAAAAACTTCAACTTAAGTAGATAAATGATGATGAAATTTTGTAATGACGGACTATTTCTAATGTTTACTCTGAAAATAATAGTTTTCAAATTCAATAATAATTTTATCAATTTTCTCCAATTGTACTAAACATAGACATTTATGCGTACCACTGTACATTTTTTTTTGATGATTTAAATAAGTTCAAGTAAATTAAAAATACAAGTTTTCATAAATGATGGAAAATGAAACAGAAGATCGAGGATAATATGGTATAAAAACGATCAAATTGTTTGGATCGAGTTAGTTAGTATAAATTTACGATCAGTAAATTATGTAAATTGAAATAAAATTAAAACTCAGTAATGACTGAATCGTCATACAGCTTACTTTTGAGTAGTTTTAGTATTGTTAATTATTTCAAAAATGTTGTTTTAAAACTAAAAAGAAAATAAATTTGCTTTCCATTTCAATTATTGTGTTAATATTGTAAAGCTTTTTATGGTTGTGAATTTAATGAAATGTCAAAACCTCAATTGCATCTATTAAAATATGTAAACGAAATATGTTTTACATTCAAGAAATAAAATTTATTCATTAAACAAGTGTTATGTTATCAGTTTTGAAAATAAATTTATAATTTTATGAAGGAAAACACGTCCCGCCAAATGGTACATGAACTTTGATGATGACGAAAAACAAAAATTAATTGAAGAAGTTCATGATGCTGTTACCGTACGAGATGCTAAACACAAAATTGTCTAATTCTATTTGTAAAAATTAATCGTCAAGTCCGATTATGAAATTTTCGTGCAGTGACTTCATTATGTATTGCTTTTTGTGGAGGAACGGATTAGTTTCTGCTTGGTATAATAAAATCTTTAATTAACCATCAAGATAAACGAAGATGTGAAATAAAACATGAAGAAGACAACATTGAAGAAATAAATTAATGTAAGCTTTTTTTTTTATTTTAATTTATATAATTTTTGATTTGTTTAACTAAATTATTTTTATTTGTTGGTCAATTGATAAGTTTTTTTACAATTTTTCTGTGATTCAAAATATAAGAGATTTCCAAGTGTAGTTTGTTTGTTATAAATTCAGTGTTCCGGCAATATTTCAGTTTTCATATATTTTTATGAGCTTTCCGGTGTAATATAATATTATTATATTTCGTATAAAGTACAAATATCGTAACAATTTTAACTTTGAAATGTCAGGGCCTCGGTGGGGTAGTTGGATAACGTGTCTGCCAAAAACGGATTCGAATGATCCCACTGATGAGGAAGGTTCGAATACCCCACTCCAAAACACGTATAAGAGGAAAATGTAGTTTTTCTATAATAAGGCAAGTGCAAAATATACTTTCGAAATGAAAAATTTAAATGATTTAATTACTTGAGTTTATGTACTCACGAAAAATCCCTAACAATTCAAAAGTTATTCAAAATTCAGATCTAGTGAATTAAAAATCCTAATAGGGTATTCACATATGTTTTAGTCAAATACTTTTACAACCGTAAGTAAATTTCCTATTTGAACTGATCCGGCTTGGATGCTTTGAGGCATTACATTCCTGATCAGGCTGCCTGACATTGTCCCTATCAGTGATATGTTTGTAAACGTTAGCACATGTTCGAGACATTTAAGGTGGGTAGTTGAATACAACAGAAACAGAATTTGCAATTATTTAAGAAAGAGAAACAGCGGCAGCAAATTGGTCGATGTTTTGTTAAACAACCAAATTTCAAGTTGAATTGTTTCTGTAACAAAAATGTTACATGCACCCAAAGAAATGAGCAAACATGATTTATGCTTAACATAGGCATATATACCTCAAAGTATCACTAAGTATTAAACGTTCCTTTTAAGCATATAAAATACATAATTTTAGCAAATATCCATAAATAGTAACATTTTAAGCCTAACTAAGTACATATCGTTCCTTAAAAGTTATGCCGTATTATGCATAATCAATGATTATCGTGAATAAAACAACATGCAAAAAGATATAACTGTAAATCTATGAAATAGATTTATGCGGTAGTATTGCATAGATCTATCCAATACTTTGTAGCTTTTATCCCAAATAATGTACTCGTTATGCACTTTAGGAATAATGCCTACCTTATTTTTCTTTTTATTACTGTCCTCTTCTAATATGATTGAAATGATCATGGATTTTTCTAGTAAAAATTGCATTTATTTAACCGCGCTAGCCGAGTAAAGGATCGTATTTAAAAAAAAAAAAGAATTTAAAAATAAAAAGTTTTGTGTAATTAAATATTAATTAAAATTTTTATTAAAGTTTAATAAAATCATATATTTATATATGCATATATATTTATATGAATATTATATATATTAAATAAATAAAATTAGTAAATAAATTTAAAGTTTTATTTGAGTTGAACAGTTTGTTTAAGTTTAGTGAAATCGTGATCGAACGTGTTGTGGGATAATATTAAATTATAGGAGTAAAAACATTTATACAAATAAGGTAAATTTTTTATTATTTCATTTAAAGTGCTTTTATCAAATTAACAAACATTTAATTAAATTAAATTTGATGTAACCACGTGCAAATTCATGTAATGGAAAAAAACTGAGATAGAGTAATAAGAAAACGACATGGTTGGGAACGGTTATTTAGAGTAATGGAAATGATTTTTCATTCTTCTTTTTAACTGGACTTTATGCAAATCATGTAAATCTTAAATATGATTGTTCTGAGCAGTAAATATATAAAAATTTGACAAGTAATGCAATCTTATTAGTTTCTATGAAATTATCTAAACTACTTATCTAAACCAGTTTCAATTAGTATGGCAAACGAATAAGTCGCTTGTTTGCATCGGCTATCATAATTTAATTAACTAATTGTATCTATCGTGATAATTAAAAAATTGTTTAAATCAGTTTAGTAATTATGATTTTTGAGTTTTATTTGGTGATTATTTATATATAATAATTACAATTTATATTAAAACTAAACGAAACTGTACAAATCAAATAAAAAATCCAATTTACCGGTTCTAAGTTACAACCAAAAATTTCATAAATTTTATTCAAGTCAGAATTGTGACATTAAAATATTTTGTTTTTTCTTCAAAACCAAAAGTTTCATTTTCAAAAGTTTATTCAGTGATAAAAACAAATATATTAAATTAGTGAAATGAGTGAAGAAATAATAACAAAATTATTTGAAAACGTAAATCCAACAAATGCCGACATAATGGCAGCAATTAAACAATTGTTCATTTCTGCAGCTCAAAACCAATCCATGCTTCAGGAAACAATAACAAATATCCTACATGAAAACAAATTACTAAAGAAACGGGTAGATAAAATTGATATTAACTTACAAAAATCTGAGTTGGCAGTCGAAAAACTTCAAGCAGAGTTAAACCTGCTTAAACAACGCAGTTTACAAAACGAGATTGTGGTAACAAGATTGCCGCCATCAACTCCATCCGCGGCTGATGTAGTGAATAAACTAAGTAGCTTGTATGGGTTTGAATCTAATTGTGTAGTCTCTTCATATATGCAGCAAACTAAGTCACTACGCCCTGCTAGAAATAGCGCCAAAACGCCTATGTTCGTAACAATCGTCTTTGACAAACATCAAACAAAATTAAACCTGTTAAATAGTGTTAAGAACAATGTTCCGTTACAGTGGAAAGATCTCTATCCTGATATTTGTAATATCTCTAATAAAGACAATCGTGTATATATAAGTGATAAACTAACTGGGATGAACGGTGAAATATTAAAACAACTGAGGACATACAAAAAAAGTAACAAAATCAAGTACTGCTGGTTAAGAAATGGAAAAATCTACATTCGAATAAAGGAAAACGAGCCTGCAATTCTGATTAACTCACTAGAACATGCCAAAACATTTATCAAATAATCATTCATAACTTTTGCTCAACATCAACAATCAAAACACTGTTAAGATATTTACAGCAATCAACTTTTTATGTATATGTGCCGTCATGCAATACCAAGTATATTTATTTTTGAAATACAAGTATTCCTTGCTATTTAGTTAAGTAAAATATTTCTTACTTTTTGTTTATTTTTAATTACTTTCTTTAATTTTTAGATAAGATGAACAACCAAGAGCGCTTTCAGTTTATATCACAGAACATTGGTAGCATTAGAGAAAATTTCGATGTTTTCACAGCAAACCTTTTAATGCTTCCCAAGCCCCCTCTCCTAGTATTTCTAACCGAAACATGGATATATGACTATGAAGTCTGCAACTACGATATTGATGGGTATATACTGTATGCTAATTGTAACAACACCTACAGGTCTGGTGGTGTGGCAGCTTTGATTAGTAACCAAATTCAACCGTTATCGGTAACAAATCACTCCTTTCGATCAGCTGACTGCCTACAAGTTAGCGTATCTTATAATGATGTATCTCTTACCTTCCTATGCATATATAGGCTGCATCATAATTCTAGTCCCAATTTATTTCTGAGCGAGATAGAACCGTTTCTAGCGTCCTTTCGAGCAAAAAACCTCATCATTGTTGGTGATATGAATATTGACATCCTTAAATCATCCAAGATTCAATTTGAGTACCTATTAATGCTATCAGCATTTGGGATGGAGTCAATCATGAATGTTCCAACGAGATTCCCAAGTGAAACATGCCTTGATCATGTTTTCTACAGAACTGACCCAACTGCAGCTTTTGGGATTACTGCATCAACTAATAGATTTATTCCTTCTGACCATAATGCAATTTTTGTTGAACTGCAGTTCTCTCATTCTGTGAGCCAGCAAAAACAAGAGATTGAAACAGATTTTCAGTTTAAAAAAATTCACATAGATTCTCTGCGTGCTTCCTTGAGTAATGAAACATGGTATGAAGTTTTTAATACAAAAAAACCAGACACAGCTTTTGAGAAATTTATTTCTATTTTAAATACTCATATTGAATCATCTACAACAACCAAATCTTATAAAAAACGAAAAAAGTTAAAACGTTGGATGTCTGATTCGCTTTTAAATCTTATTGATCAAAAAAATAAAATTGGGATCAAGTGTTCGAGGTTTCCTACTGATGACCGGCTGAAACAATACCACATTAAATTAGTCAAACAAGTAAAAACTGATACAAAAATTGCTAAAGAAGCATATTATCAGCTACAGTTCAACCTCGCAAGCCGCGATTCTAGAGCGGAGTGGAAATTGGTAGATGAAATCCTATGTAACAAAGCTAAAAAGAATACTATCGACAAAATTTACAAAAAAAATACCTCAGAAATTTGTACGGATAAAAATGAAGTGGCCAATGAGTTCAACAATTTCTTCATCAATATAATCAAAGACAGTACTGGTAGTTTACCTGAAATAGATCTTAATAACCCACTTCTACATAATCAGGGTAGTTACCAAAGTAATTCCTTCTTTTTTAAGCCAGTAACTAGAGAAGAACTAATTGTTCAACTTTCTAGTATTAAAAACAAACAATCAGTTGGAGCTGACGGGATTAGCTCCCTTCTTTGTAAGCAAATTGGCGACCTACTAGTTGATGTACTATGTTATCTTTTCAATCTAAGCATTGAAACTGGTACATTTCCAAACAATCTCAAGCTAGCAGTGGTCATTCCGATATATAAAAAGGGCAAAAAGCTAGAAAAAAATAATTACAGACCCATCTCTCTACTTTCAAGCTTCTCTAAAATCTTCGAAAAAATTGTTAAGGGTCGGTTAATTCAATACCTTGATAAGATCAAATTTTTAAACTGCAAACAATTTGGGTTTCAAAGTGGCACTGGTACTGAAGATGCTTTACTGAGTTTTCTTAGTCCTGTTTTTGACTATCTTAACAAGGGGCTTAAGGCAGGAGCTATTTTTATTGACTTCAGTAAAGCATTTGATATGGTCAACCACCTTGTGCTTCTGGCAAAACTTTATCATATCGGTATTCGTGGAGTGGCTTACTCGTGGATAAGATCCTATCTCGCAGACCGTAGACAAACAGTTAAAATCGATGACCATTTCAGCCCAATAACCAATTTTAACGTAGGAGTTCCTCAAGGATCTGTCCTTGGACCTCTACTGTTCCTTATATATGTTAACTCAATATTTGACTTAGAAACGAAAGCCAAGAAAACTGCTTTTGCGGACGATATTGCACTAAGCTACGATGGATCTTCAAAACCGAGTATCATACAGGATATGAATAATGATTTAAAGCTCATCAGGAAATGGATTGATTTACATGGCATGATTTTGAGTAACAAAACCAAGTGTATGCTGTTCAATATAGGAAACGACTACCAAATTCCCCATAACGCCGTTGTGTATCATAAAAATCAGTGTAGTGAGTTTAACTGTTCCGGATGTACAGAAATTGAAAAGGTTTCAACGTTTCGCTATCTGGGTTTGCATTTGGATAGCAAATTAAACTGGAACGAACATATAAAATGCTTGTCCAAATACATGTTAATAGCAATTCGCAAAATGTATTTATTGCGCCCTCTCGTTCCCCAATCAGTATTAAGAACCATATACTTTGCTCTTGTCGAATCAAAACTATTGTACGGGTTATCTTGTTGGGGTGGAATGTACTCTACTAACCTAAATCCGATTTTTCTAACCCAAAAGCATGCAATAAGAATTATTTATCACAAAAATCGTAGAACTCATTCACTCCCTCTATTCATTAAAACGAACGCTCTTCCACTGAGATACATGTACGTGCTCAAAATTCTGAAAATTTTTTTCTTACGTAAAGATTATATGAATATTCGTCCAAATATTATAAACTATAATATTCGCTCTCTCAACTGTATTGTCCCAATGCCTTTCAAGGAACATTTTAGACACTTTTATTCATACCTTGCGCCTTTCTTATTTAATAAGCTACCCCACTCCATACAGATTCTGTCTCAAATTAAAATGTTCTTGGGAAACGTTAGGGTTTGGATTTTGGAAAAAACGTATGCTGAAGTAAATGCATTTCTCCGATAAGTTTTCTGGTGCTCGTGTGTGTTCTGTTGCTGAAGTAAGAACTCTTGGTTGTTCTTGTTCTTGTTCATGTTTATGTTTATGTTATCCTTGTGATTCTTGTTTTTTCTAAATTGTTTATATTACTAAATGTTAAAAATCTATTTTATTAAGTGTTAAATTTGTCTGCATATGCTGCAACTCTCATGCTCTGCCACTGTTTCCTATGAAACACAAGAGCATGTATATCTTTATTTGTATATATTATTTTTTAAAATCTAAAATTTAATTTTTCTTATGTAATAATTTTTTGTGTACAAATAAATGAATTTTTTGAATTGAATTGAATTGAAATTGACTTTTAGTAATAAAAAGTTAACAATTATTACTTATTATTTTAAGGGAAAAATATCGATACGGACAGATTAAAATATTTAACTGAGTTAGAACTAAGTTCAATTTTCAAAGATGATGGGGAATCAATTCTGATTTAGAGCGAAGCTTAGGAGTGGAAAGCAAAAAATGTGCTTACTATTGTTTATAAATTAACTTCATTTTAATTGTGATTTTCTTTTGATTTAGAACTTTCCGAATTCTTTAACCCTAAACGAATTGTTAGAAACAGCATCTAATACAAGTAGCACTTTTGCTGTATGAGACAATTTTTTTCAGCGACACAAGAAACAAGTACACCAACTACGACATCATCCTGTTCCCCATCCGAGCAATCTCAGGAAAGTTTAGTACGTGCAATCATATCTAGTTTTTCATTTTAAATCTTATTTTTAATAATTTGAAGGATCTCGAAAACTTTTTTAAAACCTCATCTGGGATAAAATTAAAATTATTGTATGAGCAACAAACTCCACCTCCATTTTCATCTGAGCTACGAGAGCTATTGTGCTTAAACATTGCACGTTATTTTGTGGAAAATAAAAATGTTGACCATAAATACAGAGTCATTTCCAAAAATCTCAGAAAAGTTAGCTATTTTACGGATAGTAAGAGACGGCGTACATTAGCCATTGAAAAAATGAAATCAGATGTCGAGTTAAGAGATATTTGATAAAATATTATTTGAAAATGTAGTAACATTTTATTCATCTATTTATAGAAGAACAGGAAGTTTCTGATGCCAATAAAGATTGGATTAAAAATCATAATCACCCGTGGGAATTTGTGGAACAGAAGTGGAAGGATTCCTTTTCTATACGTACTCAAGACATTGATAAATGGAAGAACACCAATAGTTTGCTGCACGAATGGCCATTTTATACAAATGCTCTTGGTTTTCGTCTGGTAAGTTTGAGTATAAAAATTTTTCAATAAGCACTAATTTTGTAAACTTTCATTATCCCTTTATTTTTTTGAATCACTTGTATAACATATTGAAATAGATTTCAAGCATATTTACCCACAAATTAATGGGAGCTTTTCAACACGTGGATAAATAACATAAGCAAAATGAGGTAAAAAAATTAAAAAACAAGGTCACTATAAACATATTAAAGAATTTATCTAAAAATGAAGCAAAAGATACACTATATCAGTAGAAATTTACCCAATTTGATCAAACATTAAAGTATTTCTTGTATTTTCAGACATTCATCACATCCAGCTATGCAAACTGCTTCATTTCATTTTGAAGCCCACCGGCAAGCAAAAATAACAATTCGCTACGGAAATTTACAATTAAAGATTAATCGAATCCTATTTAGTTGAAGTTATTGACCCATATCATGTTGATGAAAAGATATAAAATGCTAAGGAATTTTGCATATCGCATGGTATTAAACTACAACCGTTTTTAATTTACATAAAAAGTAGTAGCAAATTTTGCGTAGTATATGATGATGTTTATTAAACTGCCGTCATAAGCAAAAACCCCGTAACTGAAAAAATGTAAAAAATAAGTTTATTCTGCCTTATCAGTCACAAAGCATTATTCTATGACCCTGTTATATAAAAACATGCAAATAAAAATGAAAATTTCAATTTATAAAACTCCGTAAAATTGAAAAATATATGTTAAATATCAAAGACTATTTTAGTTTTTGTCGTTTTTCTCAGTTCCAAGATTTTGGTAGTTACGGTGTTTTTGCTTATGACGGCAGTATATGTTTGATAATTTTTTGGTAGTGTAAGACATTTTAAATTTACGCTAAGTTTGATCTAAATCAATTAATATACCTTATACTTTACTGTAGTCAGTCAGTCAGTTTACTGTAGTTTCAATTAAATTATTAATGTATCTTAATCAATTAGTATAAGTAAGAATATTGGATGATGATTTATATATTATATAGGATGATTTATACATTTTATCAAAATTTTGTGCTTTGTATGTATTATTGAAAAATATTTATTATTAAAATCATGATTTCTAATTGTAATATTGTAAAATTAAAATACAGTAATAATAAAATATGTTTTATTTTAAACAAATTAAGCTAGAAAGCTAAACTATATTAGTGTGTTTTTATTTATGTTTAAACTAGCATAATATATAACCCTCATTGAAGAAGAATAGCCTATTTTAGAGTTTTCGAAAACTACTTACAGATGCATAATATATGCTCAAGTAGATCACTAAATTAAACCTTCTAATACACAATTTATCTGAATTTAGCGCACAAAGTGTTCATAAGTAAACATAAAATAACCCTATTTGTTCATAACTAAACTTATAATTACCCATAATTTATACTTTATTAAACATAAAAATGTTTCAACACAGGACTATTCGATGCATAAAATGGATTAGTTAGTGACTAACAAACGCAATAATCTGATCTTAGTTAGGCATAGTACATATTTTATAATGACATAAATCGTTCATATCTATACACAAAGTTAACCAATATTATGCATAAGTTATACATCAATTGAATACTTAAACAATCCTATAAAGGAATATTTCATTCTTAAGAAAAATGTCACTCATTATTCCTAATAAGTGACTTTTATTCTTAAACAAGGAACGGTTGAAAATAGCGCTTAATTTTTGTATAGGTTATTCCTTATAAGTATGCATTATCCAAATATTTCTCTGGGTGTGCCATATATTATTTTGAATTTGTTGACGGGTGTTGTAAATTTAGTAAATAAATTAAATACTATTTATTTGTTTTTATTTTTTTTATTTTATTTATTTATAATTTTGTGTTCTATCTTTACTTTTATTTTTTTAAATGATAACTGTCTTCTGTCTGACAAGATTCTGTTTTATTATTCACCAACGTCAACTGAAACAGGAACAGATTTTTCTACAGAAAAATTTCACTTTTTGATTGATTTTTTTTTGGCACGCTATACAGTTATCAAACCAATCATTCTTTCGCCTCGCCATTCACGAAATCTATTGTTAGAAAAAAAAACTTTCGAAATTGCTCAAATAATGTTTTAGGCGGTTGCAACCTAAAAATTTGAAGACCCGCGACGTATTTGTTAATAACAATTTAAAAATTATTGACCGGTTTAAACATTTCTGATTACAGTCTTATCTAGGGATTACAATTCCGGGATTTTTTGCTACGCGAATCCCGAGCGAAAAAAATCCGAGATTGCAATAATAGTCTTATCGGATTTGAATTGCTAGATCGATAATCAAAATTCTACTCCAAACTGACTGATTAGAGATTTATGATATCTTGTTTTAGGGTGTTTTATCCATTTTTACGGCGGCAAAAATCTGATAAGGAAAAGTAGCAGCTTGTTTAAATCATCCAAGTAGATGTTATATTATATTTAATGTAGATTGTAATTAAAGTACATTTGAGTTTTGACATTATACTGGGAACGTTAAGCTGTATCCCACAATTCCAAAGGCAAAAAACTTAGGGCTTATTTTTAAAATTAGATCGTAATTTGGTATTTAATTTTCAGTTGACAATTTTCGCTGTTATCATTTATAGGAAAAAGTTTTTTTACAACAAAGTTATACGTGTGGTATGAAATAAAAGGATGAACTATTAACGTAACCAACGGTGAACGAGTTATACTCGCACTTAAGCGATTTCTTTTCTTTTAACTTACAGTTACATATATATGTATTGATTTGCCACTCCATTCTTTTATCACTCCATTTTTTATTTAATTGAATTCAGTTTATTTTGCTTTACATTTTCAAATTCTAAACTGTGTTTAATGTTCATACAAATAAACATTACAGAATAAGTACATTACATATTATAAAGTTAAATATTTGAGTAAAATTCGTTTTAGCATACATTCTGTTTCTTATTGTTATTGTTCTTATTGTTCAATGAAATTGATTTTGATATAATCAACAAAGAAAATAAAGAAAATATCGCTGATGTGATATTTTTGTAGTCCCGTTTTTTATTTAAAGATTAACCCTTTTGATGAGACTATGGTATCTGGCCGTCTGATGGCGTCGATGTAAAACCTTAAAGAAATAGGCTTCCCAAAAAATTTCAGACCGCACAATTTTTTACAAAAATTTGGAATACATATGTGCTCTTTGCTATGTTTTCTTCCCACCGTTAGTTCCGAACTTTTTTGGTTTTTTGGACAGAAAAGTTTGAAAAATTCACAATAACGAAAAGTTTGCTTAATATTGAATAACAACGACACGTTTTTGGAACTAACAATATAGTTTCTAACGTCTTGTGCCACAATGATCCAATCTAACTACCAGAGATCATCGATTTCTCGGAAAACGTCGAAGCTAAACGGAATTAATTCCGGAATCATTAAACGGAATCACCCATCCGGAATTAATTAAAGAACCTATTGCTGGAAAACATCACATCATTTAAATTGCAACAGAGCAAACGAGGTCATCGATTTGAGTAACCTATTCACGGTGACGCTTCAACAGAGTACCAACATCCATTTATTTCAAAACTGTTTCATCAAAGCTTTTTCTAACAAATCTCACAAATCTGTTCGAGAGATATACTAAAACAAGAATCAAAAAATGTTTACACGTTATGGATATATTGGTTCAAAAGTCTTAACTTCATTATGACCGACCAAGGCTTATTCAAATCGCAATTATATTTTGATTGTTCAACAATGTTACATTTAAAACATCGCCGAGCTTCAGATTATAGTTTTAAAAGTAATGGCATGATGGAATACTTTTTCATAATGGTGAAAGCGGACATAATGTAACAAGATAAATGAAATTGCACACGTAATCTCCCAACAATACTTCTTGCACGGTTTCATGCATATTTTAAATCTAACGTTCCGGAAATACGGTATGATGTTTCTATCCAAACAAGTGTCGACATGAATCGACATACTTGAACTTGTCCATTATATTCTAACCTCCTAATCAATCTATACCAAGATCCTTTTAACGAATTCATCCAATTAAAATTTCCTAGAATGTCACAGAGCTAATCCTTTGATCAAAGTTTAAACAAAACTCGTTTCAATCTACAGGCACAAACTTCGATTACTGTGATCAGATCGCATAGCGCATGGTGAGTGCGCAAAGTAAATATTACATCAAATATAATTGTTTTTAATTAACTACAATACTATGTTGGCAATTTCAAAAGCTATATCTCGCAACAATATAAACACGCTCTGTCAACGAGAGAATATAATGATCTCACTTATAGGGGAGTGTATGTAGAGTGCTGATTAATGAACAAACTAAAATTTAAATTGAACTAGAAACTGAAATATAAAATAGAAATATAGAAAATTTATAAGTATATCATCATTATATTTGTACATTAGTTGAAAATAACAAAATGTTTAATGTAAACAGATCTTTATTTTACTACCGAACATTAAAAGGAAAACTATAAAAAAAAATTATAAAACTAAATGAAAACTAATAGATTATCATTTGTGTACCGAGAAATGTTTTGACAAGCGAGTCGAACTTCTGCAATTGAACCATTTAATATGATACATGATTAAATTTGTGTATGTATTAGTTCGGCAAATATAATAATGAAATATTTAGGTCAACAGCACTTGTCGTAGCAGCGACTGATAACCTCATAATTCATTACTCTCCAGTCAACTACCATAATACATTGACTCTGAAATCTTTCACAAACAATGAAAACTTTGCACAACAAAACAATTAATAAGGCTATATGTATATTATTATATACATCTACATTTTATGTGTTCATCTTTTAATTCAGCTCAAAATCTAGAGACCGTGGAAAACAACTACTCCTCGTATTCGTATATTACGAAATTGTTTTTTTTTAATCGATTCAAACCATCTTTGCTTAGTTTTTGGAAATAATAAAAAAAAACATTACCGATGTTGTGGAAATGGGGTTTTGAGTAATTACATCACACGCTGAGAAATTTTTTCAATTTATTTCAAAAATAATTTTGTTGCTGTTGATATAATGAAAATCATGATGAGATTCGTTATAAAAAATACGTTAATCATAATTTAGTTATAGAAATGGAGATATCTTCCATGGAGTTATGAAATTAAAATATTTGGGTGATGATGGGGTTCAGTGTAATTGATTTAGTATATGCGACAGTAGAAATTATTAATTTTTTTAAATTGAAATCATTCTTGCATAATAACGTGGATTAAAGAAAGTAAAGAGCTTTTTTGGTCTATCAAATAAATTTCTAAATATCATAAAATAAAACGAATAAGCGTTGAAGAAATTTAATTTTTGATACATTTGATACATTACCTAATTCAATACACACTGATGCGAGTTACATTGCATTTTACAAACGGAAATCTCTACCAAAGTTAAACGTCAGGATTCAATAAATGAAATTAGTTTAATTGCAATTGTTTCTAAATTTGTCTTAATAAAATAATTCAAATCTTTCAATACTATAATTGTTGAACTAAACAAAGGATTGCACAAATTAATTCATAGAAATTTTATAATAATAAACATATATATTAAACTCTTGGAAAATTAATCGAATTCCACAAATCATAAGCATTTACTGAAATACAATATTTTGTAAAACTTGTTCACTTGTTCGATTGATTCTCATACTTTTCTTAATCGAACAATGAAGGCACTGTTATATTATTTCGACTAGCAGATATCTTTTAATTAAATTTTCTTAGAAATTATAAAACGAAAATATGGAGGGGCTGAAGTCTCAAGCTCTGAAATATCAAAACTTCGGTTTTGGTTAAGGATTTTGATATAGTTTTCGGCATAAAACTTTTATGAGGACATTGTTTTAGTTTTGGGCAGCGACGTATATCAAACATAAAACTCTTTGTTAAAGTACATGTATTTTTTGCATCTCTGTTTAGAAATTTATTAAAAAACTAACACATTAATACGTTGCCGCAAAATTATAACATATCATAACTTAACATAATTTAGTGAAAAGATGATACAATCAGCAAACTACTCAAAAACCTCTCCATTAGTCTCTCCTTTAATTCAATATTTATAAAAATAATATTACTACGACTCTTACAGAATATATCTTTTTGAATTACAAAATTCGTAATTTATGATGTTAACCTACCTCGAGAAACTAAAGAGAATCGCGAACAACATAAAAGAACATAACATAATATAACATAACATAACATAACATAACAAAATAAAACAAAACATCACATAACATAGCATAACATAACATAACATAACATAACATAACATAACATAACATAACATAACATAACATAACATAACATAACATAACATAACATAACATAACATAACATAACATAACATAACATAACATAACATAACATAACATAACATAACATAACATAACATAACATAACATAACATAACATAACATAACATAACATAACATAACATAACATAACATAACATAACATAACATAACATAACATAACATAACATAACATAACATAACATAACATAACATAACATAACATAACATAACAAAACATAACATAACATAACATAACATAACATAACATAACATAACATGACATGACATGACATAACAACATAACATAACATAACATAACATAACATAACATAACATAACATAACATAACATAACATAACATAACATAACATAACATAACATAATATAACATAACATAACATAACATAACATAACATAACATAACATAACATAACATAACATAACATAACATAACATAACATAACATAACATAACATAACATAACATAACATAACATAACATAACATAACATAACATAACATAACATAACATAACATAACATAACATAACATAACATAACATAACATAACATAACATAACATAACATAACATAACATAACATAACATAACATAACATAACATAACATAACATAACATAACATAACATAAAATAACATAACATAACATAACATAACATAACATAACATAACATAACATAACATAACATAACATAACATAACATAACATAACATAACATAACATAACATAACATAACATAACATAACATAACATAACATAACATAAAATAATATGACATAACATAACATAACATAACAGCATATCGAAAACGATTTATTGTGATTCTAAACAAGCTCGAAAATAAAATTTTTTATCAATAAATCAAAAAAAAACCATTTATTTTTATTTATTAATAGTAATTTTTTTTAAAAGCTTGTTTAAAATCACAATAAATCGTTTTCAGGGCTCCGTACTTTGAAAAAGTAAAAACGGTACCCTATTGGGGAGACCTCGGTGTCCGTTCGAATTTTTACATAATCGATTTACTCACAAACTATAATTTCAAATATTTGTTTTTATCTATATTTACGGACTTAGATAAGGAGATAGCAAAACAAAAGTTTTTTTTAAGGAATCGAGTTTGGTTTAGAAAAAGTGTTTTTTTTTTGAGTATTTTTCTTTTCCAAATGTTCATTGTACGGAGGGAGGGAGGGAGGCTTGAGAGCAGAAATTTCGAAAAAAAATTATTTTTGATCATGTCAAGTGGAGTGTCATATGAAAAGTGATTTTTTTGTAGTGCAAATTGTTTTTTGTAATTTTCGAAAGCACCGTTTTTGGATTATTTCTAAAATTGTGTTTTGGACAAGAGCTATTCTCGTAGAATAATGTATACACGGAACCCTCTACGAACGAGTTATATTCGCACCTGTCCGACTTTTTGAGCTTCCTTTCAATTTTTCGAAAATGTATTTACACGCGTAAATGCTTTGTAGCCGTCAATATAGGATGCTCAGTGATATCCACATATGCCAAAATATATAGTTCATCCAAAAGCACCCCACGATACCACTTTGTCTACTAATATCTTACTGGTATGTGATATCCCACGTTAACTCGCGCGTCAATAGCATTTGTATACCATGTAGCTTTAGCTGTATACATGTAACATGACATCAGCGCATGACCATATATTCAAAGTTATAACTCTTTATCCAAAAAAACTGATCCAAAAGTCTTCAGCCTTATCAAACAAATTTACAATTTCCCAAATTACTCCGATATCAAACAGACGTTTTTCCAAATTTAGACTTCTTATTACTCAAAATGTCAATCATATCACATATATGATTATTCATTATAGACCGAGAGCCCGCGACGGCCAAACCTTCGTTATTTTATAAAAGCTAAAAGTTTTTCTGCGCATACCCCCTACTCAGGTAGGAACGATTAGCGATATATGAAGTTTGGAAAATTGATAATGTTTAAGGGTGTCTGGCAGGGGGTTACCACGATAGTAAGTGTCTGGCAATGGGTGACGTGACTTCTAATACTAGCCCAAAGAATATATAAAAAATTACCTTTTATACTTTCACGAAACTTTGAAGGCCCCTTTGTTACCTGCTTCCTGCCAAAGCCACCATGATCCAAACTTCATATGTCGCTAATCGTTCCTACCTCAGTAGGGGGTATGCGCAGACAAACTTTCAGCTTTTATAAAATAACGAAGGTCTGGCCGTCGCGGGCTCTTAGTCTATTAGTTTTTAACAATATTCTCAGAAATCTATTAACACGTGCTATGCGGTTTTGAAGAATAATTGGTTGTTTTTTGGAGGAAAAACATGGCATTTGGGTTGGGTAATATGTGGTCCAGTCAAAATGGGCCATCTTTATATGCATCCAATTTTACAATGGAGTAACGAAACGCAATGGAGCAATGGTCGATTGGGCGTAAGGCTGCTTGTGTAAAGACAGTACTGCTGTGTGAATGTGACACATGGAAACATTCACAAAAGATTACAAACCAACTACAGGTGTTTGTCAACAAATGCTTAAGACGATTGAACAAATGCTTCTGACCTAAAATACAATCAGCAACCAAGAACTTCTACGGCAATCAGAACAGACAGACATTGAATCACATATAAGGAAAAAAATGAAGATGGATTGCACACACACTGAGATAACCAGCCGAAGATGTTACAAGGATGTCTCTAGAGTAGAATCCACAAGGCAAAAGAGTAGGAAGAGCAGCAATGAAAGGAAATAAAACGGTGCTAGCTGATGCGAAACAAATTGGCAAAGCATGGGGAGGGTTAAAAGTGATTGCCCCTATAATAGAATTAGATGGTCCAGTCTAGTAGACGCCCTATGCTTCTAAAATGGAGATATAGGAGAAAAACCCATTCTAAGCAAACTGGAAGTGCGTTTAAATAAAGTTTTAAGTAATTTATGCAGATTCTAGAACATTGATCACATATTCTCACTTTTTTGCCGGTTATTATTTTCCCAGTTGGAAAAACCGGAAAACAATACATATTCACTTCAGTTTCTATTCATTTTTGATTCGAACCTTTTAAATAATTTATTAATTAATGAAGTTTTCGAGTGAAAAATTAGCAAAATTGATGAAATTTTTAGATTACAGAGTTTTTTGATAGCAAATTGAGAAAGTACAGTTTTTCAGAAAAACTCTTAAAGTCATGTTCTAAACGGATAATAAAACAAAAGGCTGCGCTACAATTCATGCTCATTTGAAATGTTTCACATTCATTGACTTTGCTATTTGTAGAAGCATAAATTTAGAATCAGATACTTACAATTTCAGTCTTCATATGACCATTTGCAGTTATGACCCTTTTCAATAGTCAAATAGATTTTTGTTATAGTGTCATAATTATACAAAATATGTAAATTTTTTAACTGTAGTTCAAAATACTGGGTAGTTTTGATAAAAATTATTCTATCAAGCACATTCCAGTCTTACATATCATCTGTTGGGACTCACTAATAATCATCACAAAACTTTTAAAATTTTAATAACTTCTGTATTTTTATTATACTACACAATCGGCATTGTTGAGACTTTCAGTCTAAATAAGATTTTCCGTTTGCTTGACAGCGAGTCTTTGAATATTTAAAGAATTAAAATATCGAATGTATATTTCATATTTAGTATGCCAATGCTATCCAAAAATTAAAAACAAATCAAATCTGCATAAAAATGGTTGACAAGGAACACTAGAAGCTTCCAAATTGATTATTTAATCACACAAAAGGCCAGACAAACTTCCGCTTTGCTGATAAATAGATACGTGTTAGAGACTTTCAAATGTGCATGCTATTCGCTGAAGGTATTTTACCGCTATCCCCGTTTTTTTTTAATCTCTGGGGAGGAGAGAGACAGAGAGAGAGAGAAGATAAGAAAGAGAATTAATATCAAACAATTTGCAAAACCAAGCCCAGCACTTCTAAAATAACACCTTAACTAGTAAAATCTCATTGTAATGGCTGTTATGTGATAATTTAAAATAATTTTTAAAAAAAATTTAAAACAAAGAGGGGAGAAGTATATCGTACAAATGTTTATTTGAAACTCCAAAAATTCTCAGTCTTGTCTCTCGATTTTGACGAAACTTGGTACAAGGGTTGCATTGATATAAATCAGTGATTAATTGAAGAAATTGAAGAACTTGAATTGAATAAATCAATTGAAGAAATTTCAGAATTTTTTAAACAAATTTTTTAATTTTAGTGGCAATAAAAATGGTGTAAAAACCATGAGTGTCAGACATGTTGAAAAATAATGCAGGAACTTTGAATCAAAATTCCAAATAAAGTTAGGTTTTATTGTTAAATCGAAGTTTTTCTACGAAATACAAAAAGGAAAAATGAAAAATATAAATCTTTTAAAAATTCATTTTAAAATTAAAGGGCACTCAAGATCATTACTTGAGAGGTGACGCAACATAACTTTTGAATAGCACAGAACGTAGTTACCAACTTAGAGATGTATTGTGTCAAAAACAAACAAGTGCAAGCACAATCATAGTCGTTCTTTATTTGCCGAAGACAACGCGTCCTAAGCTACTTTTCGGCATTATCAGACATCAGAGTTCCGGATATATTCAAGTCCTGGTTGTACTAGCTACTTGCTACTTCAGGCATTATCAAATGTTCTTTAATTTTGCAACTTCAACCTAAAATGAGAGTACCCAGGCAAGCATGGTCACAACGCGAGATGCACTGACCATTGTTATGCAACCTGAGTTGTCTACGCGGACGCCTCAGGGCAATCTGATGTGGTGTTGGAATACCTTTTTGAGTTAACCTTATTTGAAGATATCCGGCCCTGATTTGGTTTTTCGTATTTGACCCCGAGTGATTTTTTCAACAGAGTCTCTCACCTCTGGAATGCCTTACTTTCTTGGGTTTTCTTTTTCTTCTCAAAATTTTAAAGCTAATGTTAATAAATTTCTTATAGACACTTAATTTATTTAAACATAATTCGAATTCCTAGTTGGCATGGTTGGCATCTTCGGATATTCAGAGCCGTTAATTTTTAATTTTTTAAAATTAACACTTAATATGCGTAAACATGCTAAACATACACGCTCACGGATTCTTTGTAAAGAAATTGACTTCAAATAATCGAGAAATTAAGTAAACAAAATTATGTTTAAGGAATTCCTTTTGCAAAAGAAGAGTTAGTTTAAATTAGACTGCGATAGTGTAAAAAGTTTAAGTGAAATTTAATCGTGAATAAAGTATTAAGTGTTATTAAAGAGAAATATTTTGTAAATTATTATAGACGCTTTGTTAAATTCTGGAATTTTCTACAAATAGCCGTTGGAATTTCTGAAGCTATAGGCAGATTATGCTACATAAGAATATTGCTTGCTGTGTTGTTTTCCTGTTTTTCTGAAACAATAAAGGTGTTGAATGTGGGCGAGATGGAGAAGTGGATAAGTCAACAACATCACTTACAAGAAAGTTAAGCAACACTGGGAAGGGTCCGAACTTAAACGGGTGACCGCTTGGGAACTTCACCAGAAAAAATATGGAAATATGATTGAATCACATTGAAGCAGGGAATATCTCGCCCACGGTATGCCAGTATACCTTATCCAGCAGCCCTGGAAACTGGCTAGGATTCGATGGCCCAATCACCCGTTAATCCGAAAGGTGAATCCGAAATTCAAATGATTAAAGAAACGTACACTAGAAAGAAACAAAACAAAACAAACCGGAATAATCAAATATCGACCCTTAGCTACCGTACCCGGACACGAGTAGGAAACTGGAATGTCAGAACTCTGATAGAAACATCGCGGTTAGCGCAAGTTGAGAAAGTAATGAAAGAATATAACATCGAGATACTAGGACTCAGTGAAGTAAGATGGAAAAACAGCGGAGAGCTAACAAGTGAAGGAAACTACATGATGTTCTCTGGTAAATCCAACACACATGAACAAGGCGTAGCAATATTAACAACACCTAACGCAAAGAAAGCACTTCTCGAATGGAAACCAATCAGTAGCAGAATAATAACAGCAAGATTCCAATCGAAAATTAGAAATACAACGATCATACAGTGCTATGTACCTACCGAAGAAGCTGATGATGCGACCAAAGATGAATTCTACCAACAACTCCAAGCAACACTGGCTAGTGCACACCGAAACGACATAAAAATAATACAAGGTGATTTCAATGCCAAAATTGGAACCGACAACACCGGAATGGAATCAGTCATGGGCAAACATGCACTAGAATCAACACGTAACAATAATGGAGACAGGCTCATCGATTGTTGTGTCCCAAATCAACTATTCATAGTATGCAGCAAGTTCCCACACAAGAACATACACAAATACACTTGGACATCACCAAATGGAAGAACCAAGAATCAAATTGATCACGTAATGGTGAATAAGAAGTTTCTATCCTCACTACAAGACGTCAGAGCAAAGCGAGGAGCAGACATACACAGCGACCATCAACTGGTAATTGCAACATTCAAAATTAAACCAGCCGCTGTAAAACACAACAAGCCATGTTAGAGGAAATTTAACATCAACAGATTGAGCGACAAAAACACAAATAACATCTTTAAAGACTCGCTCCAGCTCAATCTACCAAACAACGAAACCACCAGCATTGATGAAAAATGGGAACAAGTTAAAGAAGCTTACGTCAAAACTGCAAAAATTGGAGAGGTATATCTCTGCTCAACACCATAATAAAAATACTAGCGATGATCATTCTCGAAAGAATATCTCCATCAATTAACATGAAACTAAGAAATGAACAAGCCGGCTTTAGACCAGGAAGAAGCTGTACCGATCATATCAACACAATCCGTATCATAATAGAGCAATCTAATGAATGGAATTCACCATTGTATCTCCTCTTCGTGGACTTCGAACGCGCCTTCGACTCAATCAACAGAAGCGCGATATGGAAGACACTTTGTGAAATGGGCATCCCGAAGAAAATAGTTGATCTAATCAAAGAAATGTTTCGGGATGCTGCAAACAGAATACAATACAAAGGACAGCAAAGTGATGAATACTACAACTACCGAGGAGTGAGACAAGGCTATGTACTATCCCCGCTACTATTCCTAATAGTACTAGATAGTATCATGAGAAAGCTCGATGATGCAAGTCCAAATGGAATCCAATGGAATACAACAAGAAGGCTCAATGATCTAGACTACGCAGATGACATCTATCTACTTACACACACACATACAGACATGCAGCAGAAAATACAGAAGCTATCAACCCTTGCTCATGAAGTCGGTCTCCACATTAATATCAGAAAAACAAAGGCTATGAGATTGAACACCAAAACGATAACACCAATTACCATCAACAATACACAAGTGGACGAAGTTGACAAATTTGTGTACCTTGGTTGTACTGTAGCAAAAACAGGCGGAACTGAAGAAGATATCAGTCAGCGTATTAACAAAGCCGGAAATACGTTCAATATGCTTCACAAGATCTGGAATGCATCCGTCCTGTCAAGAAAGACAAAGCTACAAATGTTCAATGCATGTGTCAAATCAGAACTGCTGTATGGGTGTGAAACGTAGAAACAAACAAGAAAGATCACAAATAAACTACAGGTGTTTGTGAACAAATGCCTGAGAAGACTGATCAAATGCTTCTGGCCAAACACCATCAGTAACCAGGAACTTCTACGGCAGACAGAGCAGCTAGACATTGAGACCGAGATAAAACAAAGAAAATGGAGATGGATAGGACATACACTGAGAAAATCAGTCGAAGATATAACAAGGATGTCCCTAGAGTGGAATCCACAAGGTAAAAGGAGAGTTGGAAGACCACACATGACATGGAAGAAAACGGTGCTAGCTGAAGCAAAACAAATTGGCAAGACATGGGGTGAACTGATTGCGATTGCCCCCAACAGAGTTAGATGGTCCAGTCTAGTAGACGCCCTATGCTCCTAAATGGAGATAAAGGAAAAAAAAAAAAAAAAAGGTGTTGAATACTTAATAAAACCTGGGTGTTTTTGCTTACTAATTGGTGATCGAATCTAGAAAGAAATTTGGGAATAACGCTTATCGAATTGAGAGTAAGGCCAATCGGAACCCAATTCCGACCAAGGACCATCACAAAAATTTCGACGAAAGGTGCTACTCCGAAGCTCCATTTTTTGGATAAAGAAGCAGTTGTCACTGACCTTACTGCTTCAGATCCTCCTCGTCATGGCCGGTATTGAAAGAAATCCTGGACCAACTAAAGTATGGCATTGTACAATATGCAAAAACATTTTAAGGGCAAACACTACATCCGTAAAGAATGGTGTCATCTCAAGAACTGCTTAGGCCTTGCAACATATAAGCAATAGACCAAAAACTACTAGCGTCATGTTGCCATGCATCAAGTCAACATACAAACACGAGCTCGCAACAGAACAAAATGCGAATGAACACACATTCGGAAACGCCAAGTGATTTGAAAATAATGCAGCTAAATTGTAACGATCTCTTAAACAAAATCGATGATATCATCAACTTTATGTATAAAAACAATATTCTAGTCGCGGTTTTACAAGAAACCAAATTAACTGTTAGATCTAGGATTAGTGATAGTATCTATGATTATAGAATTATAAGACTCGATAAAGGGAAGGACAATGGTGGTGGGCGGTGGTCTTGCCTTTATCGTTCACAAAACCATTATCTACCGAACAACCACATTACCAGCAGTACCGGGAACTAATAAACACCTAGGACAACTGGGTATTACAATAAAATTCGGAAATACGAAGATAAATCTAGACATTATTTATATTCCACCAGTAAGCAGCTGTGAAACAGGTTATGAATCGTCCATAGGACATTTATTTTATACCAAAGACTATAATTCTCGGCGATATGAATGCGCACCACGATCATACTTGAACACTGATTCAAGAGGTGAAAACATTGCTGATCAAATTGACGGCTCCAACTTTGGAGTCCTCAATGAACCACAACCAACAAGAGTAACAAATAACTCATACTCTTCTCCAGATGTCCCACTTGCCAGCATGTCACTAATGCCAATCGCTGAATGGAGAACTGAAATTGCATTGGGATCAGACCATGTGCTGATCATAATCACCTTAAGCTGTTCCTTAAACGAAATGAAATCCGAGAAGAAGACATATATTTATTTTAATAAAGCAGACTGGGATAATTTTACAAACTTTGCTGAAATGCAATTCAGTAAGCAATTTTCACCAATTGACGCCCTCTCTGAGGAAAGAAAATTCAGAGAAATTTTAAGCAAAGCTAGATCTCGCTTCATTCCAGCCGGCAGAATACAAAATATTAAACCAAACTTCCCACAAGAAGCTTGTGTACCTTCCTCCCAAAGAGATGACATTCGTAAGGCAGATCCACCTGATTCTAGAATTTCGGGCCTGAACAAGCAGATAAATAAGCTAGTAATGGAACACAAACGTAACAAATGGAAAGATTTAGTGAGCAAGTCAAACTTTGGCTGAAAATTTCGACGGTATCATATTTTCCGAAGAAGATGTTGGAAACGCAATAAAGAAATCCAAACCATCTCAGCCATCATGATAAAACACATCCCAAAGGGTTGAGCCTTCTCACTACCATACTCAACACATCTCTAAATACGCTTCAGATACCAAATATCTGGAAAACGGCTAGAATAAGTCCCATTTTGAAACCTGACAAGCCTGAAGAAAAGGCAGAATCCTATAGACCGATCTATATCCTCTCATCGGTTGCAAAATTGATAGAAGCACTGCTACTACCTCGGTTAACTGGATCTTGCAAATTGGCGTCACATCAACATGGCTTTAGGGAAGCACATAGTACAATCACCGCGCTTCATAGAATCCAAAACCAAATCATCGATGGTCCAAACCAAAAACAACCCTGTACTAGAACAATTTTAGTTGCACTTGACCTGTCAAAAGCTTCCAGCACAGTGTTACACGCTGCACTACTGAACGACATATTCAACACTAATCTGCCAGGTTTAATAAAACGCTGGTTGTGCAACTATCTAAGAGGCCGCCAAACATACGTTGAGTTCCGAAACTCTAGATCTAAGATGAGAGTGCTCAGACAAGGAGTTCCATAAGGTGGAGTTCTCTCGCCTTCATTATTCAACCGTTACCTAGGTCGTCTTTCGGCACCACCGGAAGGAATAACCATCACGTCATATGCAGACGACTGCACGGTGCTTGCGACGGGAAACAACTTGGATCAAGTCACTAATGTCCTAAACACCTACCATAACACCTTGAATGAATGGTTTAAACCAAAAAATTGAAACTGTCCATCGAAAAGTCCACTTCCACACTTTTCACCACATGGACGAAGGAGGTAAATACAACACTTAACATCTGCATTGACAACATACTAATTCCTACGGTCAAAAATCAAAAACTGCTGGGAGTAATATTTGGTCCACTACTTAAATTCAACGCTCATGCTCTACAAGTGAATACAAAACTAAAAAACAGAAATAATGCACTAAAAGCTCTAGCGGGTAGTTCGTGGGGTACGGATAAAAACACTATTATAACAGCATATAAAGCAATTGGAAGGCCTTTCAGAAATTACGCCGCTACCGTTTGGATATCCAAAGTTGCTGACACCAACTGGCATATGTTACAAATAACACAGAACGCAGCCTTGCGTACAGCAACCGGATGTCATTTGATGGCCCACTGAGATCACCTACACGAGGAATGTTACATATTGCCGGTCCGTGAACACAACGAAATGCTTACCAAACAATATCTTTGGTCCTGTCATAAAGAGCAACATCCCTGCAATGACACCTTATCCATGAAAACACTACCTAGAGACATAAGAAGGACTGCGAAATGCTTCCTACAAGATGTTCAAAACAATCAAGACATCGGTAACATCGACAAGCCTACGTATAAGACGGGGTTAAAAAATATACATACCAAAGCCGTTGAAGACACAATAAAGAACTAAGCCCCGAATCGAGTTCTTAATAGCAAACCACTACAAGTCGCGGCCGAAGAAGTAAAACTGCCACGCAGCACCAGAACCATCCTAGCGCAGTTAAGATCCGGTTGGTCACGCAATATGAGGGCACGCCACATGATGCAAACCACCTTTTCAATTGTCCAGATAAACCAACCGACCTGACGAAGGAAGATCTGTGGTACCGCCCAAGGGCAGTAGCAGAGTTCCTGAATCTGGACTAAGGTTTCTCATTTCCCGTAGAAATACAAATCCCGGGAATCTGGGACAAAAAATATTAAATTCCCGGGATCCCGGGAAATCCCGGGAAACGCTAAAAAGCTAGATTTTTCTAATTGGGCGGAAGAAAAATGTGTAAAATTAAAACAGCACAAAAAATGCGCTATTGATTTTAAATTTCCATTATTTTTAATTAAAAAACTTCAAAAATTAAATAAAAAAGAATGCATAAAAACAAAACAAAAATAAATTCATAATAATAATTTTTAAACAATTTTTCAAAAAACTAGGTCAATGGCGCCATCACTCAATTTTGTCCGAATTTTGGTGACGAAACGTCCTGCCACAGAAAAAGCTCTTTCCGATTCAATTGATGTCGGTGTGATAGTCATTAGTGCATTGTATAATCTAAATTATTTGTACTCTGCTTAGTTGCTTCAAAAATTACCAATTCTTTTGTGATGTTTTTAACGTCATATGATACATGTTCTGTGATACAAACAAACCAAAATCACAATTACAACAGCACCATAAGACAAAAAATATTGGACCCCTTTCGTATTTTGCAATTGAACATAGAAAGCATTAGCAAGTCAAAAACTGAACACTTAGAAAGAGTATTAAAGTTATTATTTCGATATCAACGTTGTAATTCTGGCAGGAAACGCATGCAACAGATGAAGCGCAACTTACTTATAGAGGAAAAATTGTTGGTTACAAACTAATTAGTGCTATTTACCATCAAACATATGGATCTGGCACGCATATTAAGTCAGAAATCATGAACTGCACCCATTTACTTACACCAGAGGGACAACGATATACATCTTATTGTTGTTGATATATCGATCACGAAGATTGTTAACGTAAACAAGCCCCTAAATACAGCGTGGCTAGCTGATACTCTACCATTATTTATGGAATATAGGTTGGTGACTTTAATAGCCATCACAATCAGTGGCCCTACTCAAATAACAATCCCAATGGCATACAACTAACTGACGGGACCAATCGACAACATATTCCTGGTATATGATACAAAAGACATGAAAACCTAATTAGATCTGCTAGATGGCCAAGTTATTACAATCCCGCCCTCTGTTTTTCCACAAAAAACAAACAACATAACCCTATTCCAATATCTAGCGCTGTCTTACAAGGTTTGCCACGCTCTCAACATCGTCCAGTAATTTTTTAGGTAGGTATCCAAATCCCACACGTAAACTGTACTCCTCAACCTAGATGCAATTTTAACAAAACTGACTGGGATAAATATGGGTCGGAGTTGGATGCAGTGATTCACTAGATCCAACCCATTCCTAAAAATTACGATAGGTTCGTAAGAGCCATCATTTCAACTGCAGAGAAATGCATCCCAAGATACTTCCGGTGAAGAATATATTCCTGGTTGGAGTAGAGAGAGCGATATATTTATTATTTGATGAGCACCTTAGTAGTGGTGAGGCAGACGTGGTTGATGACTTAATATACTCACTGGACACCGCGAGGAAACAAAAGTGGATTAACGCTGTTGAAAACATTGATTTCTCCCGTTCTAGTAGGGCAGCTTGGAGTCTTCTTCGGAAGCTGGATGGGTCACACTCAGTTACTCGTGCAACAATGAAGTAAATCCAGACGACATTGCAAATCACATTGTAAACATGTCTCGTTCCTCTATTAATCGCTTTCATAAGAGAACCATTAAACATAAATTAAGAGAAATGAAGCGCAAGTTTTAGGTAGATTTCTCAGAAAAATCTACCTATTTTAAGTTTAATTGGTTTTAATTTGTTGTGTTTATTTGTGTCAAAAAAACCATACTAAAAACCATGACACCCATATGTGTCAAAAAAACATTTTCCTAGTTTTGAACGAAATTAATTACTACAGAGGGAAAAGAATTAAAAACTACTCGATTTTCGAGTGAGAAAATTTTTAATATCTTTGAAAAAAGTACAAAAAAATGTTAATAAAAATTAGCGGGATACCCGGGCTCCAACGGGATGAAAATTTACCCCCAGAATCCCGGGATCCCGTTTGAGAAACCCTAATCTGGACTTGAAGCCGGAAGAATAGCACCACATCTCGTCACTACAACAACAACAACAACAACAACAAAATGCTATGATTATCCGACAACGCATTAATGTTTTGTTTTACTTTTGTAATACATTTCTAAACAGAACTTCTTCAGTTTGTTTGCAGAGTTTTATATTTATTATTAACCGCTTATTAGTTAAGACGGACCGAAGTCTTGATACCTCAAAACCTTGAAGTTTCTGTACTTTCATATTTTCGTTTTTGTTTAGAAATCATTAACATTATTATTATCTTCCAGTTTAATAGAAAATGGAGCTGGGACAGGATGAACAGTATACTCTCCATTATCTTCTAATATTGCTCATGCATCATCCTCCGTTGATTTATCTATGTTTTCCTTACATTTCAACGAATTTCATTTTTATAACTAAAAGTTGTTTATAATATTAGGTTTTGTTTGTTCTTGTATGAACAAGCATAGAATTTCATAGAAAACTCCAATGACCGCTGCCAGCACTGACAGACATCCACAGTATAGTATCCCTAATACTTAACAAACAACAACCCTATTTCGAATGATTTTGTATCTTGTTACGTGAAACTTGACAGACAAAGGTTGAGACTATAATCTTTTAATCGATTACCCATCAACCCATATCACGCCTTAGAATACGATTTTATTTAGTTTCAAAAGTAAATTTTACCGTATAAATTCGCAAAATAAAATCGAATAAAAAGATTGTTTTTTTACCGAATATTTTATGATCTATAAAAATATGGCCGTCAAATTTTAGAATCAAATGTTTTTTTTTGTATACTATCGCGATTCCCTTTTTTCCATCGCGGAACCCATAACAATAACAACACGATTCAAAAATTCAACTTCGATTATTACTCTGTTTCAACGTTAAGGTAAAAAGGAAATTGGTTTTTCATGTTTTTAGCGTAAAATAATCTAAACCAAAGGGACGGGAAGGGTAAGTTTATTCGCTGAATTTGCGTAACCTATACTTTATCAAATTATTCTTATATGTATAGAATATTTCCATCAAAATGAGTTTCCTTTATGGTTAATTTAAAATATTTCTACAAGTCTAATTTTATATCTAATTCGCCCACATCTTAAATTAATCTATTTTAGAAAATTTACATTTCTCCAAAACTAAATAAATTTCTCTATTCTTTTGTTATGTTCCACAGAATTCATTACTTCATAAGTAAAAAATTAAACAGAATACATGAAGAGAAACATACATACACCAGATGGTTGGGTTGCCCAAAACTATCACTACTTTACAAGCCATGAAACATAATTTCTCACTAACACATACATGACTGGAAGTAGTCGGGAATATAAACTTCATAATATTCTGTTTTTTGTGTTGTTCTTTCAAAATTTTAAGAAATTTAAAATAAAATATACATATAATAAAGTTTAATAAGTTTCTTTTATAAAGTTTATTAATATACATAATATATAGCTTTTTATGGAAGTGATTATTTTATATAAAAAAAGGTGATTGAAGTGATTGAACATAACCACCAAATTTCATTTTGGTTTTAAAACATTTTCGTGAAATATAATATTTTATCTAATTTTAGATATAACAATAAACAACAATATATAATAATAAACAACATATAACAATAAACAACATATCACAGTTTCAGGAAATTTGGTCTGGAGGACTGGTTATAACTTATAATGTTTTCTAAACATTAGTTGGTAAGACTTCCTATTAATTCTATTATTTGTCGTTCTAGCATATGCCGTATTGTTAACAATATTAACACAAGAAACTATCCCTGAATATTTTTCGAAATTTTCTGAAGATTTAAACTATATAATTGAAGATATTACAAATAATAATCTTAAACGTGATTCAGCTTTAACTGAAATATTAGGATCAGTTTTCGCGGATGGGTTAGAAGTAAATATTTTAATTGTTATACGATTTTTCCCTATTAAGTTGTATTTTAATAGGTCACTATAACTGGAGCCTTACACGCAATAGATAAACAATCTAAAATTCCTATTATAAAGGTACATTTAGCACCAGTTCAATATATAAATGAGAATTTCGAAAATAATACAATTTTCCGGTCAACTAATTTAGTAGCACATTTTGTTACTTTAGGATTACTAAATGTAAGTAGAATTAGTCAATATCCTATTATTTTAAGATATGCAAATACATATCTGATTTTTTTTAGGAAAATTAAAACATCTTGATGTAGTCGTTTTACTAGCCTTATCAGATCTACATATTTCAAATGGCACAATCAACTCACCACCTAAATATCGATTAATGTTTTATTATCAGAATCAGGAACATTTATAAATTTTCAAGTAATGAAAAAATGGTTAGAGATTAATATAGATGAAAATGTACAGATACGTCTTGAATTTGAAAGTCTTGAATTTGTGTTATGTTCGGATTCGCCTGTAGAGAGGGACATCATGTTATGTTCGGATTCGCCAAAAGAGGGACATCAATAACAGGGTTGCTGATTGTCTCGATTTTGACTACGAGAAGCCCAAACTTCTTCTTCGGTCTAAAAACTCCTTGGGAATGGGAACACAACCGTTTCAGTATAAAACGCAGACCGTCGCTTACAATCTCAGATATGCATTATGAACAACAATGAATAAAGACAATTCAACAACAAGAGTTGAAGGTGTACAAAAAGGCGATTTTTATAGATAAGTAGATCATATTTATGAAAAAATTGTGCGGAAATGCGAGGTCAAGAGTTATAGGGCGTCAAACTTTAATTTGAGCGTTTTAGAGTTTTTGAATGATTATTTATCTGATTAAACTGTATCTTACTGTAACTGTAACATAAAACAATTTGACTGCCTTTAACTTTTGACCACTGCAGATTTTTCGTAATTTGTTTTTCATATTTATGATGCATTTATTTGTAAAAATTGTAATTTTGAAAACCGGGATAAAACAGGCAAATTCCGTGTTAAAACTTACCTGTTCAAGCTGCCCTTATATCAAATAAAATAATTTTTGCTTTTAGGATTCAGAGAAACTGAAAATAACAAATTAAAATATTTTAGTTGGAGAAAATGAAAACTCATATTTACTGTTATAAACACTGGTTTTTGTTTATAATATACAATTTTAATTGTGACTGATAAAGCTTTATATTTTAAAAGTAAAACAGTTTCAAAAATAATTTAATAAAATAAGTATGTATAATTAAAATTCATATACTAAAATTGAATATTGCTCGAACTAAAGTCGATGTTGATGGAGTTGATGTTGATGTGTTGATGAAAGCAATTTTACTTGGTTCTCTGTCCCAGCAAATAAATGATCAGAAATATATCCAACACATAAAAGTGTAAATTCTAATAAATAAAATAATGTTACAAAATATAAGAAATATAATAAAAAGCTACAATTATAAACAAAATAGTTTTTAATTTTTTCGTTTGATAAAGTTTCCTTGAAAATACAGAGCATTTTGTAGGGTTGCAGTCGCTTTTTCTATGAATTACACGAATTCAGTTCTCAAACAAATCCTTATCCTTTGGAAAAACAAAAGTAGGAATTGATGATTGAGACGTTGAGACGTAACATAGTTTTGCTTTTCTACTTGGAACCATACACTGTCGAGACGTTATATATATAAATATCTTTAATCACAAAACCACTACAATTGGTTTGTTTAATAATTTATTAAATTTGTTATACTAGACTTGAATGAACCTAGGAAGCTATTAATGGCTTTTAGCACACTTATTCTAATTTAACGTAGATTTAATAATATTAGAAATAATAATTTATTTTAAAATTTACACAAATTTGTATCACTTCCTAAGAACTTTATTTTACAATAAAACTAATAATCACGGCACAATTTTGTTTATTTATTACAAAAACTATTCCACTATTCACTATACCTTTTGAATTAATACTTACCTGTTATAAAACACTTTAATATATAATTAAAATTCGGCATCAAAACATTTCGTCAATAAATTTGACAAATATTGACTACTAAAATGTCAAAAATATCCGACTACTTATGCCTTGTAAATGTATGTGTACTTCATGGCTTGTAAAGTAGTGTTAGTTTTGGGTTGCCTTAATATTTATAATGAAAATAAAGCACTCACTCGCTGTGATTCATGAAATAGGAATAATAAAAAAAAATAGAAATAATTTTAGAAATTGAAATTTTACCTTCGTACTTGTAGTTATGTTTTAGAGATGAATCCTGATTTTATTAACTTGCTATATTTAGAGATTTTTAATTTTATTTTTAGATTTTTTCACTCTATTATTAAAATCTTCACTTTAAATACAGATAAATTTTATTTATTGATTATTTTGATAACTATAATTTACTATGGATATAAATTACATTTAGCATTTTTTTTTCTTATCCTTTAACTTTATATTATATTTTTTTTTTTTCTGAAGACAATTCACCTGTAAATAAATTTCAATATTCACTCAACACAGCATAATAAATTTTAAAGTAATTAACCTTTTAATTATGTTCTTAGATTAAAAAATAATAACACAAAAAATAAATGAATATATTGTTCTCAGATAATATAACTTCTTTTCTTTTGCTCCAGTTAACGTACTTAAACTGAAAGACTGAAACCAACTGAACTGACGAAAAGCAAAAGAATAAGATAATTTTATGGAAAAAAATTTAAGAAAAAAAAATCTGTTTCTTCTTCGTTGTATTTTCTTTTTTTTTTTTTTGTTGGTCGTGTTTTGTATTTCTTGTTGTTTTATTTTAGACAAACAAACAACTACAAGGGATGATGGAGTACGATAAATGAAAACCAAAAACGTACAAAAAAATTTATATATGAAAGAATTGAAAGAAGAAAAATATTAATGGGAGTATTAAAAAATATTTTGTTTAAAAGGTTTAGTGTTAAATGGGTTCTGGTTTTTTTTTTGAATAAAATGTGTTGTGTCATAGGGTTTACAATATGTGTCACAACAACACATAAATACCTTTTAAGGCCTAGGTCTATTCCTAAGTCCCACAACAACTGGCGTTCTAAGGACATGATGGAGTATGAACGCTTTAAGAGGTTTAAACTCTGCGGGTTGAAGTCACCTGAGACTAAGGCTTCCGGCAAACTATTACATTTGTATGCAGTTCGGACAAAGAAGTCTTTCTGCGATCTGCCAGTATGACAGCGTGGGATCTCGACCGTTTGACTGGTTGCGGTAGCCGATTGTCGAGTGGAACGGGGGTAAGAATAAGTTTGGGGCATGATGCTGCTGATTTCATCTGAGCACTGTTGATGACAATACTTGTAAAAAACAACGAGGTCAGCAACAGTGCGACGATGTTGTAGGGAATCAAGTTTTCATGTCAAAGTTCGATCACCCACAATTCTATAGCCCGCTTTTGAACAGAGTCCAAGATGGAAACAGAAGCAGCGCCTCAAACTTGACAACAGTACATACAGGGACGAATATAGGACTTATAAACATGGAGCAATTGGTATGGAGTGAAAAAATTTTTGCATCTATTTAGGAGGCCGAGTTTTTTAGACGCGCTTTTTGCCATCGCCATTACATGATCGTTCCAGAGTAGGTCATTTGAAACTGTGACACCCAATAAACGAATGATTTTACATTCACCTATTGGTTCATCACACATACTGAATAAAATATCTTTGGGGAAATCGGTCTTTGATCTGGAAACAATCAACAGCTGTGTTTTGGTAGAGTTAAAATTGACCAGGTTTTGGTCACCCAAATCGGCGACATTTTTTAGGTCTTTATTCACGTTTATGGCAGCGTCTCTCCGGGCGGGATTAATTCGTTCGTGCATTTTACCTTTTGAAGGAGGGGCCCGAACGACTTGTGCAGAGTACTAGCACCTGCAAAACTATTTATTGGGTTGCTGGTGATTTTCAACAATTCGTTGATATAAATCAAAAATGGGGTTGGGGACAATACTGAGCCTTGAGGTACACCAGCGTTAATTAGTATAGACTCAGAAGAAAATCCGTCTAAGGTGACCGAAATGTATCGGTTGGATAGAAAATTTTGAATTAGCTTCACAATATTGGGATGAAAACCATACGCAACGAGCTTGTGGATCAGGTTGGCATGCCAGACTCGATAGAATGCCTTGGAGATGTCTAAGGCGATAACTTATGTTTCACCACCTTTATCAAGTATGCTGTTCCAACAATGCGCTACATAGTTTAATAGATCGATGGTTGATCTTTTGTTTCGAAAACCGTATTGACTGTTGGCTATTAAATGATTTACTTCCAGAAATTTTGAAATGTGTGTATTAATATAATGGATAGGACGGAAAGTAAAGCTATTGGCCTATAATTTGAGATATCAGATTTTGGTCCCTTTTTGGGGACGGGCTGGACATTGGCCAACTTCCAGCACGAGGGAAATATACCAGATTTGTAGGATTGGTAGAATATTTTAGTCAAAGTTGGTGCAAGTTCTTTAGAAAAGGTTTTTAAAATGATGGGTGGAATATTGTCCATTCCTGAGGCTTTGTTGATGTTCAACCCCCTTAAAAGTTGGGCGACTATTTTGAGTTTGAATTGGAGTTCATTCATATTAACTCCTGAAGACTGGATTTGGGGTATTTCTTTAGGAGTTTCCAAAACAGTGGAGTTCAGAGCAAAGCGTTCAGCGAACAAGTTAGCTTTTCTTGCGGGATCATTGACGATTAAATCACCATCAATAATAGGTGGAATAGAAGATTTTGTACCAGAGTTTAAAGAATTGATGGCACTGCAGAAGCTCTTGAATTACGTTGATTTTGAAATTGAATTTAAAAATTTAAGACTTTTTTCATTTCATTTTTACCCGGTATCGGGTAATGAAAAAATTGCCGGTTCCGGGTATTTCAAAATTCAACCGGGTAAGCTTTAATCTCGTTCTTTATAATAGATTATAATTTAATCTTGTCATTCAAATTTATTAGTGAATGGTAACTTGGAGACTAGGTTGTTGAGGCTATTCAAGATCTTCAAGAATAGGTTGGGAAACCGTTTTTGCTAAATAATTCCCGGGTACTCGGTGCATCACTACTCTTTAATCTCGTTCACAAGTTTCCTCACCATTATAATTTAATCATTTCATTCAAATTTATTAGTGAATGGTAACTTGGAGAATAGGTTGCTTAGGCTATTCAAGATCTTCAAGAAGAGGTTGGGAAACCGTTTTTGCTCTGACCGGAATTTGACCAAAAGAATTAATGACTTAATGTTGCTTAGACAAGATCAAGGACTAAATTCCATTTATATTTTTTTAAGACATAACACAAAAACTACCACATACAAGACTATTCTGATTTCTAATTAAGGATGAATCTCAGGACTATGACAAAGGAATTAGGTCAGCATGACAGCGTAGACACGCAACAGTTTTAGACGCCGTTTAACTATCTGGTTTAATTTCTAGTCTTTTAGTATAAAGATATCGGTGTGGATTGCCAACTTCTTTTTGAGTACAGAGAACCCAAGAGAAAAGAATTGAAAATAAAACGGACAATATGACAGCATTCATGAGGCAAGATGTTATCTTGCTCGGAAGATTTACCGATACTTTTCTTTTTTTTTTGCAGTGTACCTTTCTGCTACGCCGTTTGTTGCTGGATGTCCAGTGGCTATACATTTTTGGATAATGCCGTTATTAATACAATAGCTTTTAAATATTTAACTTTGAAAAATTGATGCCTTGATCTTGAATAATTCGTACTTTTTCATATAAAACATGAAACGCGATGTTTCTATAATTGGTGCTCTAGATGATCAATCCGCATTAACGTTGTTTTCAGCTTTAATATGTTCTATTTTATAGTTGAATCCTTAAAGGAACGAAGTATATCGAAGCAGTCTTGCTGATGTCAGTAGTCTTGCTGATTTACTGCATTCACATACAAACACACATTCAGCTACTCCCTTTTGTAAAGTTGAAGCAAACTTTGCAATTGACAGGTTATGATTTTGAATTTCGCAAAGAAATATATGCTGCTCAACCAAAACGTTCTTTTCGGGGCAAAAATGATTTTCCAATTTTAAAACAATTTTATTTTAGGTCGATTAAATTTTTAGGGGCCCCTAATCTTGTAACAATGTGTACGTTGATGAGCTCATGAACTGTAACAACAACTTTGAACACACGTCTTTGGAATTATAAGTCACTAGAAATTAATGTATTCAATTGAATAGAATGAAAAATTGCTTTGAAAAGCGAAAGATCCGTAGCAAATGTTTTATCTCAATTCCGGTCGGTTCGGGAATCGAACACATCTTTGTCTTAAAAAGTTTTCTTTATTACTCCCTACATTTTAAGAGATTCCCTTTTCGGGTTGAAGGCATCGAAAGCAATTACGTATATTGATACTTGTAGCAGCACCACTTAATGACTGTTGGTGGACATGTGTTAACGTCGTCATCATTGTAATGGCTTCCAACAATGCTTTCACTTGAGTTTCCATTTTGTAACGAATGTTATGTACGAAAAATAATGATTTTGATACTGATTGTACTTTTAATTACAAAAAATGTTCTTCTGTTGTTAAATTTTTATTTGATCCTCATTGTAGTCGAGGAAAATTAGGTTTTAACTTCTAAGTCCCTGAGACAGCTCCGATTTTGATGATTTTTTTTTAAAATGTGTGTTTTAATATATTATTTGAAATCAGAAACATTACAATGTGCGCAACTAAATATTTATATTGTTTAAATAATAAAAACATAATTTATGGAGAGAAAAAATTTTGTCACGGTGTTTTTTTAACTTTTAAATAGTATAATTTAAAAAATTTGTTTTGTTTTCTTTTTTAATTTTTAAAAGCTTTAAATTATACGAATATTGTAAGAAAAAAATTGTAAACAATTATAAATTATTTTGTATTTATTTTACATTTAAATATGAAAATATATAATTCTAAATTCAGAAAGTGTAAACTATAAATTCAGGAAATTCGATAATTTTAATTAATCTCAATTTTAAAGTTACAACTTCCATTAAAAACTCGATTTATAGGTTCTTTCAAAGGTATAAGATGATATATATTCCAACATGCCTAAACCCTTCACCTTCAAATTGTTAAGGGTTGAACGACTCGAAAGGAGTGATCCGTGCACTATAATGCAAACTTGAAACAGTTATATCTTTGGTATTTTTTATCCCACAGAAAATAAAATAAAACCAATTTTTGGTTAAGAAAAAACCTACGTTTTTGTCTGGAGAATTTTTTTACGTATATTTGTTAGTTTTAGAGTTATTTTGAACAGAAGGTACTTTCTTAGGAAATTTGAAAATGCATTTTTCATTATTATCAAACTTTTTTCGGAAAATACGTATTCTAATCTAGCAAAACTTCTGGATCACATAGGTAACGCTAAAATACAGCTAGTTGTAAAGAGGCCTAAAGGGCCTATGGTCAATATAAATTCTATTACGAATGACCGAAATTTTAACGCTGAGTTTCTATTTTGAATTCGAGATGCCCGCATCATAGCTTGGTTTTTTTTAATGCAAACGACTTGAACTAGTGCCCATTTTAAACGTCTTTCCAATCATTACAAAAAAGTATGACAGTTTTGTCCGAAAAATGCATTACTTTTCCGTTATTTAACGTTGAATTCTTCGAACCAAGTCGTTAAAAAAATGTCTCGTCATTGAACCATAACTTGCTTCATTTTGGACCTACAACCCTCATAAAAACAACAATCTCTTGGTTTTTTTAAGTTTCATTTTTGTTGATTACCAAATTTTTGAGAGAATGCTAAGTTTAAGAGTTATTTTCGAAAAACTATAAAAAACCATGCGTTTTTCAACGAACAATATAAGTTTTCAATCGCAAATAACTCGAAAAATATCGATCTATCGAAAAAACCTTATACAACATTCTATACAACATTCTATACCTTATACAACTTTCTATACTTCAAATGTGTCCTTTTATCTATTTTTGGGGTTACTTTGAGTGAAAAATGTTCCGCCCCCGAGAAGGGGTGGAATCCACCCCAGGATATAAGGGCACTTCAGCGCTATGCCACTTTCGTTCCTTGAGCCATTCCTAAACTACTCACCAAATTTCATGTTAACCGGACAAGGTTCAAAGAATTCGGAGCGGAAAACGTGTCTGTTCGTAAAACTCAGCAAAGTCTCTATATTAATTTTATTTATTTAGCGTATGGTTTTTTTTGTGACACATTAAAAAAAAAATTAAACTTAAAAAGAGGTAGACTCTTATATGAAATCTACCTAAAACAATACATGGATACACATTAAATGAACTTACAATCGATTTGATTGCGTGTCTTTTAAGTAAATTAAAAAGTAAAATATTTGAACATTGGGCAGTACATTTGAACATTAGATGTTTACATCGAGCGAGTCTATCCATGCTACTACATCGGGAGTAGCCAAATGGATGTCTGAGATGTTGCCATTGTAACGTCGAATTGGACACACAGTTGCAATGTGTTTTATAGTTTGTTGTGGAGCGCCGCAGTCACACTCAGGCGACTCTGAAATGCCCCACTTGTAGAAAGAATCAGCACAACGTCCATGATTCGTTCTTATTCGGTTTAGTGTGGTCCAGGTATGACGTGGCAGATCGAAACCAGGTTGGGCAGAAGTCGGGTTAGTAATAGAAAGGCCAGTTGTGTTGTAATGTTGCCAGGAGGTGTACCAGGCATCCAAGATATTAAAATCAGTTGCCAGCAGGTTGCTGGCAGTTTTATGTGGAGGCTTTCTTGACTTCAATCGACAACGAGTGTGGTCACCGTAATATTCGTGCAAGGGTAACGTGGTGTTGTTGGTTACCTTTTTATGTTCACGCATGAGAGCATGCGAGCGTCTGAGTGCAGGTGGAGCGATATTGCTTAACACAGGGAGCCAAGGTAAAGGGGTGGATCTGATAGTACCACTTATAGTACGCATCGTAGCATGCAGCTGGCAGTCAACTTTTTGAGTATGTGTGCTATTCAACCAGACTGGTGCGCCATACTCAGCCACTGAGTAAACCAGACTTAGAGCAGTTGTTCGGAGGGTAGCTGGAGTAGCACCCCATGTAGAGCCTGCCAGTTTGTGCAATATATTGTTTCTCGTTTTAAGTTTTTGTGACGTATTTTCTAGGTGGAGTTTAAAAGAAAGAGTTCTATCGAGAGTAATGCCCAGGTACTTTGGCTGTTGATTGTATTTAATGACAGTGCCGTTAAATAACACTGATAGTTCGTGTTTTGCCAGTTTGTTGTTTAAGTGGAAACAGGAGCTCTCGGTTTTACTTAGATTGGGAAATAAACTCCACGTTCGAAAATAGTCATTCATTATCGCTAGGTCAGTTGAGAGCAAATCCTCCAAAACACCCATGTCTTTGTTTTGAGTGGCCAGGGTCCAATCATCAGCGTAACCAAATTTCTTAGATGTTGTGTCAGGAATGTCATGAATGTACAGATTAAAAAGTAATGGCGCCAGGACGGAACCCTGTGGTAAACCATTGTTAAGCATTTTAGACCTACTACAGGAATTATTTAGATGAACTTTGAATACACGATTACTCAGCATGTTGTTAATTAAACGCGAGATGGTGCTACAAGGTATTGCATTGAACAGCTTATATATAATCCCAATTCGCCAGACCGTGTCATATGCTGCAGTAAGATCGATGAATACTGCGCCTGTTTTTAGTTGTTTTTGATACCCAGCTTCGATATAGGATGTTAGAGCGAGCAGTTGGTCAGTGCAACTGCGATTGGGACGAAAACCAGCTTGTTCGACTGGGATCTGGTCATTCAATATCGGTGCGATACGATTGTATATGAGCCGTTCTAGCAATTTATAGCAGGTGCTCAAAAGGGCAATCGGGCGATAGCTTCCTGGTTCATTGGATGGTTTACCTGGCTTAAGTATCGCTATCACTTTCGTAGTCTTAAAATGTTTTGGTAGGTTGCCGGTTTCTAGGACATTCGAGAAAAATTTAGTTAGCCACTGTTTTACATTTTTTCCAGCATTCTTAAGAAATTCTGGAAAAATGCCATCGTAGCCAGCTGCTTTTCCGTTTTTTGTTTGGGACAGAGCTGATTCCAGTTCTTCGCTACTAAAAGAGTTCGCATACTTCGATGGAGACGAGCAATTGCGCTTCATTTCTCTTAATTTGCGTTTAATTGTTCTCTTATGAAGGCGATTAATAGAAGCACGAGACATATTTACTATGTGATTTGCGATGTCCTCTGGATTCATTTCATTGTTAGCACGAGTAATTGAGTTTGAGCCACCCAGTTTCCGAAGGAGACTCCATGCTTCCCTGCTTGAATGGGAAAAATCAATGTTTTCAACAGCCTTAATCCACTTTTGTTTTCTCGCGGCGCCCAGTGAGTATATTAAGTCATCAGCCACGTCTGCCTCACCACTATTAAGGTACTCCTCATATAATATATCGCTCTCTTTACTCCAGCCAGGAATATATTCTTCACGAAAGCCTCTTGGGATGCATTTCTTTGCAGTTGAGATGATGGCTCCAACAAATCTATCGTAATTTTTAGGAATGGGTTGGATCCAGCGAATCACTGCATCCAACTTCATCCTATATTTATCCCAATCAGCTTTGTTAAAATTCCATCTAGGTTGAGGAGTAGAGTTAACGAGTGGAATTTGGATTCCTACCTCAAGAATTACTGGACGATGTTGAGAGCGTGGAAAACCTTGTAAGACAGCCCTAGATATTGAAATAGGGTTACGTTGTTCGTTTTTTGTGGAAAAACAGAGGTCGGGATTGTAATCACGTCGCCATCTTGCAGATCTAAAGGTTTTCAAGTCTTTCGCATCATATACCAGGAACATGTTGTTATCATCCGCCCAGTCGGTCAGTTGCACGCCATTGGTATTATTATTTGAGTAGGACCACTGAGTGTGATGGCTATTGAAGTCACCAGCATATATTGCTGGATGATAAAATAATGGCAGAGTAGCAGCTGGCCATCCTGTATTTGGAGGCTTGTATACGTTTACAATTTTCGTGTCCGATATATCAACAACAATAAGATGTATATCGTTGTCCGTCTGTGTAAGTACGTGCGTGCAGTTCAGGATTTCTGACTTAACATACGTGGCAGATCCATATGATTGATGGTAAATAGCACTAATTAATTTGTAACCAACAATGTTTCCTCTAGAGGTAAGTTGCGCTTCATCTGCTGCATGCGTTTCTTGCAGAATTATAACGTCGATGTCGTAATCTTTTAATAATCTTTGTAAATGTTCAGTTTTTGACTTGCTTATGCCTTCAATGTTCAATTGCAAAATACGGACTGAAGGTCCAATATTTTTTGTCTTATGGTGCTGAAAAGTACCGTTGTTATTGTGATTTTGATTTTGGTTTTGGTTCATATTTATTTTTTATTTTTGTTTTTTTTTTGTATCACAGCCAAGAGTTCGAAATGAAATGTTTGGCTACCAAGTTGAAATAGACTATTTGCGTAATCCAGGGTGCAGCACGAGGAGCTTATCTATTTCACACACCCCCTGTCACCCCTTGTCATTAATGACAAATGTATATACAGAAGTTAGACATAGCGTGTACATATTTTGCTACTCTTATAATACCATATTTTTATGTTATTACTGATTATTAAATGAAATTTTCTATAAATTTGAACATAACAATTTCTTTTATTGCATAAATTTTGTTAAAGAAATAATTTGTTCATAAATTTTGTTTATATTGTTTAAACAACATAAATATTTAATTGCGCACATTGTAATGTTTCTGATTTCAAATAATATATAAAAACACACATTTTAAAAAACAAATCATCAAAATCGGAGCTGTCCCTGAGGACTTAGAAGTTTTACGGATTTTGAAGCTAATTTTCCTCGACTATTGTTATGTTTGCTATAGTAACAGTTAAATGTACTTACGAAAAAAAGTATATCTGTTAATTCAAATGGTATAGATTATAAACTATAAAGACTAAAAAGGCAATGATAAAAAAAAGTTGCCAATTTGCAACAAATACACTACAGTACTTGACCGATTGACCACAAATTTAGTATCTTAGGCCAATATCTACTATGGCATTGATTTTTAGATACGCAGGTCAATTTTGACCACAGATATAGGAGTCAAAAGGTCATAATGTGTCTGTCTACTGTGAATACAATATCTCAGAAACTGCTTGAGCTTGACCTATTGACCCCACTGTTACACTGGTATTTTAAGAAAATATCTCTTTTTCTTTTCTTTTCTTTTTGTTTTTGTGATATTTTGTTAAACTAAACAATTTACAATTTACGTATAAATAGTAAATAGTATAATTTACGATAGTATCTTGGTTTTCGGTAGTTTCATATAAAGGGCTTACACCATTCTAGTTTATATTAATATTTTGTTTAAAGAAGGACTTCATATGCATCTGTTGATGCAGGTATATGGCGCTTATCGTATTTATCATATATGAAATTGGACGGGTATAGCATCTTTCGTTCTTTTTTCTAACTCTAATTATATCCGGCTTATGAAAGGCAAAACAACCAAAAAAAATTGTATATAACAGTTGAATGCAATGACAGTTCTCATAAAAGTATTTATGAGTGATCAAAGATCCATTTAGTTTCTAAAATAGGCAATCCCAATAATGGTGTGAGTCTCCTGAAATCCACGGTAGGTAGATTATGGCACACTACAAGTTTTAAGAGGGATGGTTTATTGCATATTAAAGCATATCAATGCAAAGATGGAAAAAAGAAACAACGGAAAAAAACATCTGAAAATTGAGCTTTAAAAACAAAAAAAAACCTAATTGGAGTCTATATGTTGTATTAGCAAGCAATTCAAAGCGTTCGTTCGATAATCAAGGAAGAGGTCTCATGAAAATGTGAACCAATTAAAGCTATCACAGAATGGATTGTAATTATAAAAGTCTTGAAAAGCAATCCACTAACGAGACTAGGTAATGTTAACGAAGACCGACGAGACGATTATTCTGTCTCAATTATTCGGTTGCGATTTTTGCAAGGTTTTTCAAGACAAGGCTGCGAACAATAAGACGAAATCAAGGGGCTCAGTTTTGTCCTCATCGTCTTAGAAACAACTATTAAATCCAAAATAGTTCACGGGAATGTATAAACTTGAGTTATAACGAACTCAAGAACAACATATCACTATTTTGGCTACTCTACCACATTGGGATACTTAAAATGAAAGCACAAACAAGTTTTCGAATATTTCCCCCGAGAAGTTCACAGATCCTAAACCAGCAATTGGTATATCGAAGAGAATAATACGTTCATTATTCAAATATTTTCTCGACGAAGTTTCCACTTACGATGTTTCAAGGATTCTAAAGATATTTAAGAATTATCATTAAGTTGAATTTTAATTAAGTCTGAAGTCATTCAGACTACAGACTAATGCTGAGAGTGACAGATCATAATGATTGTAATCAACATATGGAGAAACCTTAAATAAGAAATGAATCACCATTCTGGGTTTGTCTTGAAAAGGATAAAGCAGTCTGTAACAAGAAATAACTATTTCAAATCCAAGACAATGACGATCGAAGCCATTGAAAAAATTACGGAGAGCTATCAATTTTGGAAGTAAATAATTTCATGCGATTTGGAAATTTATATAATTATATGGTGAGCAGAATTATTAATACAATCCTTTCCTACATCTGGGATAGTTGTGAGTTAGAAATTATAAAGTAAAAAGTAAACCATCAGTAAACCATATAAAGTAAACCATCCAGAAACTTTGATGCCGCACGAATTTCTACCAGCCTTGTTACATTTCTAAAGCATTAACCTATGTTTTCCAACCCAAAATACAGTCTACTAGTTTGTGTTATTTTGACATTTATTGCTTTAACACCGAATAGAAATCTTCGGCATCAATTTCGCCAACAAAATTCATAAAGTTTTTTTCATTTTTAATGAAAATTTGATATTTTTTTTAGTTTCTATCGCCCACTTTTCATCACTTTCCATTTTGACGCTTTTTTCTGTTTTGTCAGATTCTACTTTTTATATAATTGTGTAGTTGTGGAACAGCTCTAAGAAGAACACGTTCATTGGTTTTGTGACTAAATTACATGATCTTAAATATGTGAACTCTACTCGTGTAGTCTATCTTCTAGTCTAGTTTTATCTTCTAAAATTAAGATAAAATGATGAGCAATTTTGATTTCAGCGTACTCGTAAGGCAATCAAACATCAGATATATGTGATCGTATCTCTGAAGTCGTTCGTCGTTGTCGATCATATAACCAAACGCATGATAAAAATTTTTTGAATATCCCCAAATTTTACTTGTCGTTATTCTATTCATAAACATTCAACATTAATAAAAATGACAAGATCACGCGAACTTTGTGTTGTTTGAATCAATTAAAGAAAAATTTAAGCGCATAAAATAAAACGCATTAGTTTTTGTAATTTTTTGCTTATAACAATTTAATTTGATATTTTTATCAGCAAATTGGTCCATTTAAACAAAACAATTATAGCAATTTGAAAATATTTTATTTATATTTAGTAATATAATCATCGAAACCTTTAAACTTTAAATCACTTTTTTTTAATGTAAAATGTAATTATTTATTGTATAAAACTTCAAAACGTTATTAATGTTCCCAAAGCTGAACACTTTCATCCTACTGACGAAAAATTTTCATATTTAACTATTGAGAGAATCACTGAATCACAAAAGATTTTTCGTTTCTGTGCCACTATACTACCGTATTTTAATTTTCAAAAGTAGTAAAGGTTAATTCATTGACGCAGTGATAACAATTCCATTTTTTTATTCAATCTTTTATTTTTCGTCTAACTGATAAGATACTTTCACGTATTGCGCATCATTATAAAAATCAAAAGCTGTATCAACTTGATAACTAATTCATTATTTTGGTTTAGATAACTGAAGTATAAGCACCGAATTGTGAGTCTATGAAATATTGCATTTAAGAATGTTCTTTTATGCAACGCATTATTTAATTTAGCAGTAGTTTGGCGTTGTTAATGTTTGGCAATTGGTTTAATGTTGTGAAAAAAATCCATTACAGCAAATCCTAGTATATGATCAATCCGAGCACTGTTAGGTGAAACCGATTGGTGAAAACAAGGCTAAAGAAATTGTGAATCAAAGTACTTCGGAAAAAAATTTGTATTTGGTTTCCATTTCAAAAATAAACCGAGTTAAACCAATCGTTTTAGTAATTCAATTCGTAAGTCTTTTAAGTAACGTATTTTTCTTTTCTTTCTCGGATTAGGGTTCAAGATTGCATTTGAGCCAAATTTTAATAGTTGTTAGTTATAAAACTTACAAAAGATGAATGTAAATAGCAAATTTATCTAACTCGTTTATAATTGTCAAGTAAAATATTATCCGTTACCAATTAAAGACATAAATGATAAGGAGACGATATGATACAGAGATGATAAATTTAATTTTAGGAAATGCTGATTGCTAAAGAAAAAATCCAATAATGAAAAAATTTTAAATCTTAATTTAAATGTTTGTTTTTCTATTCTTTAAAAATGTAAATAAAATATTCATAACATAATGAAAAACACTTGTTGTTACGCAAATAACTATTATTTGCGCAACAAAAAGTGTGTTTATTTTATTATTATTCATAAAATTGCGTTAACTGAACACAACAGAAAGTGTATTCAATGGGCTGACCATTGCACTGGGACTAATTTAATAAGAATCGTTTTGGACATTACTGAAAATATCAAAACCCATTTTGTAGCGCTGCAGCAAACTGGCGAGGTATTTCCTTAAAGATTTAAAGCTTATATTACTGATACATTGATGTTGTTGTAATCGAGACAGAAACCGTTTTGAACCGTTTTTCCGTTGAACCGTTGGACAAAGACTATACGTCTCCTTTCATGGGAGATAAAAATTCATCGCAAGATGTGGCCCATTTTAGGAACTTAAATCTTCTAAGACAAAATCGTTACAAAAAGTAAACATGAAGGGAGCAAAAGTAAGTATGTTTTAAATGCAATTGGAAAGCTTTTAAGTATCACGAAAATCAATTGATAACACGAATTTTTGAAAGCTTGTGTACACAGAAAAAATAAAGTCGCATTTTCATCTTATTTAAACTATTAGGTGTACAAATAAATTTCCGACCTTTTTAGATAGGTGTCGTTAGTATCACTGCTTGTATATTATTCAATCGGGCAATACATTTTTTTTGAAGGTTAGGTGTCAAACTTGAATAATTACTAGTGACATTTGTTCAAAGCGTAAACAACAATTATTTTCATGTAATTGAAAATGTCGAATTTTATACCTAAAAAACAACATTTGCGGGAAGTTTTAGTTCATTATTTTTTGTTGAAGAAAAGTGCAGCGGAAACAAATCGTTTGCTTGTGAAAGTTTACGGTGAACATGCGCCATAGAAAATAACATGCAAAGAGTGGTTTCAACGATTCAAAGTTGGTGATTTTGAGACGTAAGAGACAAAGAACGTGAAGCTTTGTATTTGGTGGGATATGAAGGGTGTCGTCTATTATGAGCTGCTGAAAGAGGGTGAAACCATTACGGGACAAGTTTATCGACGACAACTGATGGCTTTAAAGCGAGCTCTAGCTGCAAAACGACCGGAATGGGACAAAAGGCACAATAAGATTATTTTGCAACATGATAACCATAGGCCACATATTGCTATACCTGTCAAAAATTACTTGGACGGGCAAAACTGGGAAGTTCTACCCCACCCGCCGTATTCACCAGACATTGCTCCCTCGGATTACCACTTGTTTCGGTCGATGCAATCAGCCCTGGCACAGCAGCACTTCACTTCATATGAAAACGTCAGAAAATGGGTCGATGACTGGATTGCCTCGAAACCACCAGACTTCTTCCTTCGGGGAATCCGTTTATTGGCTGAACGATGGGCGAAGGTTATAGCTTCCGAAGGAGCATACTTTGAATAAAACATTTTTTCATTTTCTACACAAACTAATGTCTTTTATTTCAGTAAAAAAGGTCGGAAATTTATTTGTACACCCAATATATAAGTTGAAAATGTTTGATTCATCGAAAGTTTTCTACAACATATATTACCTTATTTTTGGTTAATTCATAAATATTTATTCAATATATATTTCATAAAATTATATTCTTTAATTCATTCAATGCAAGTACACGTTTAAATCGTTCAATGATTTACCATAGTTGACAAACATTTTTAGACCGAGAGAACCAACCCAAGCATTAAGCATATATTTGTCAGGGCTCAAATATGGCCCTGATCAGATTAGTCTCAGTTTGATTGGGCCCTGATCATGAGTATAATGCTTTTACCTTATTAGGTAAGGAAAGGGTATTCTAATTCAGGCATGGGACAGGCTCACAACAGTCAGTCCTAATAGGACTTACCATTTGTGGACTTATCAGGCCCTGATCACACCCTGACTGTCTTCAGGCTATCCTAAACTAATTTTTACTCGGCCTATGTGTGTATTGCATTTGTAAATGCTGTCTCCATTTCTTTATAATAATAAAATTTAAGAGAAAAAAATCAGACATACAAAAATTTAAATGTTTGACTTATGTGTAGAAAATAATATTCATTTTCCATAATTTTCTTAATGTTATGAAAAAAATATCCAACATGAAACAAAGAATATTTATATATATAATAATTTTTTTAAATCACTAAAACTAATTTCCAAATTTAATCAAAATAGTTTTTTTTCCGGGGTTAGGTTGTTAACCTTAGGCCAGTTAGGCCCAATTAAAATTTTCGTGAATGGGTCCGTTCTGCATCGTAAGGTTACCAGAAACAACCTTTTTACACGTTTATATAGCAAGCCGCTTGATCCAAGACAGACGTCCGCTCCCAGCCACCCCTAACATGGAGAACAGACGCTTGGGTCGCATTGGTTTTAAGCCGCCAGTTCGCCGTGATGTAGCATCATTGGCTAAGCACTTTTACTCTGCTTATCTCCGATGCATCAACTTAATTCTGTCAGCATTACTCAGGCAGCACGACGCAGACGTCGAATGCGGATTTCGCAGCTCGGATTTCGGATTTCGCTACCTGAGAAGAAAGATTTGATGTGCGGCGATGAACGAATTGAGGAAGTTGAATCTTTTAAATATTTGGGATCAATTCTTGACTCAAACAACAGCATACTTACAAATATAAAAGCTCGAATCGCTGCAGGTCATCGAGCTTTCTACTCAATTAAACCTCTTCTTGGATCACCGCATGTATCAACTAACACCAAACTCAAGTTGTACAAGACGATGATTGAACCGGTGGAGATCTATGGCTCACAAACGCGGACCCTTACACAAAATGACGAATCACATTTATCTGTATTTGAGCGTAAAATCCTACGCTACATTTTTGGTCCACTTAAGACAGACGATGGATCAGAGGACTTTTTTGAGAGTCCAGATATAATAGGTTGTATCCGTTCCAATAGGAATGCTTGGTTTGGGCATGTTTTACGAGCCGATTCACAGTCTGGAATGATTAAAAAATGTACGTTAGTACCCCAGGGAGCGGACCGTTCGAGAGGTAGACCACGACTGGAATGGGAGATGGTCGTAATAAACGATCTTAAAAAAATCAGATGCCATGGTAATTATGTCGCTGTTGCGAATAAAAGTGGTGAATATTCAAAGCTTATTAGCTTCGCAACGCTCCTACATGGCGTTAACGCTCCTACATTATTGAAAGTGTCCGTTTGTTTTTTGTGTTTGTTTTCATTACTGTCACTAAAAAATTTCTTTCACATATAATACTAGACGAAAATAAATTCAAATGCATCAATTTAATACTACGAAGGTATTATTTCATAAAAAGTTAAATAAAACCAGCTTTTTTTTAAATGTAAAATAAATTTCCTTTTTTTTGTTTATTATTATTATTATTATTATTATTAAGGACCGAAAGAAAAGATAAAGATAAAGATTTAAACGAAAATATGACGGTTATATTACAGTCTTACTTTTGCTGAAATGTTATCCTCAAACATACTACGTGTTTCGTCTAATATGTTTAAATAAAACTTACAAACTTAAATTCCAAAAAAAATAAATTAAATGAATTGTTTAATTAAATTGAATGGCTGGATTAAATGGCTAAATGGATTAAATGGCTAAAATTCATTCATTAACTTAATATATGATATCAATGAATGAATTTGCAAATATTTTTTTTCTGTGAATCTTTTAAAAACATTGTGAGCAAAAGTTGGTCATAGAAATATTCCACAACGAGAGGGCTTATATTTTAATAATACAATAATCTTATAATATCTTACAATACAATAATCTTATAATAAAAAACATTTTGTCATCAGACAGTTTAGAGAATTTGAGTATTAGCTGTCAGGTGAGACCACCACTGGTAGATAGTGGGTAACCCTGCACAATCCGAACCCTATCAAGAGAAGCCACAATGACCAATAGGGGTTTCGAACAAAACCACTTCTCAACTCTCCTCCTAATTAAACTATTTCTCTCCCACCCCTGTTCTTTATTCTACTAGGCAGAATTATGGTTTTAACGCGTATCGGGGCTCAACCAAGCTAGGGGCCAAGTCAAATAACATTGCCAACAGTGTATTCGGATACCTGCTGACTTCCTTGTCTGTATAATACGGATTCTTGTACAGATGGAAATATTATTTTCGCAACGCATGGTAGCCAAACGTTAACAAACAAAAGTAATTACACCAAAAAGAAAAACCAAGTTATAGTTGAGGAATTTAGGCAGTCTGAAGAAGCTAAAAACGGACTCAATAGAGGCTAAATGCTTGCTCCAAGCATCAGGATTCCGGAGCCTGTTCCATACCCAAGAAGATTCTCTAACGTTAAACTGACTAATCGTCACTTACTTAGATCATCCGGCTGATTCTGACACATCGGCAAAAACTGCCCCTACAATTAAATCAAAAAATACTTTCTTTGAAAGAAAAAATGCGAGAAGAACAATCAAAAAATTAAGTAAAATTAATTTAAAATTAATTTAAAATAATTAAATTAATTAAATTGATTTATCAAATCCTTATCGTTCAGAGGAGTAACAAGCCTCAATACGTTGAAATGACGCCTGAAATTAACCGTCACCACTCCAAGACTGTTTCAAAGGTACTTCTAACCCGAATCTCAACGCGAGTGAAAACATCGTTCTGATCCGAGAACCATGGGTATCTAAAAACTCAATATCTTTAAAAACGTAGACCTCCCAATTATAAACTACTCTCGAAACTTCTGGTTACTGTAGTCATAGACAACGTGAAAATAAATAAGGGATTGGTCGTACGCTGTAATGTCAACGCTCATCGGGAGAAGCTCAATCAATTCAATTAACTTTGCATTTTCTATTAATCACTAACTTTATTGTACGCAACATTGGTTGCATTAAAATAAAACATTAGCATAAATAGTTTATATACGGAGCGCGATATTGCTCAAAGCGATAAAATAAAATATATATAGATATTTTGTTATTGAATTTGGAAAAAGCATAAAAATTTTAACAGTGGGTATAGTCGGCAATGGAAAACTTTGTCGAATCAGAATTTAAAAAAGGCACAAAGTACTAAGTTTTGCATGAGAAAAATTTACCCAATCACAATGATCTTACGATTCATCTTTTTTCGTTTGCTAATTTTTGCAATCATACATGGTAGCAATGAATTTTTAAGCCGATTGTGTGTTTACACCGACACAATTTAAAATTAAATTTCGGTTTCAAATGTACGTTTGTCTCACAATCCAATTTTAGACCATCGATTTGCACAAATAAAACGAAGTTCACGAAAGTTTCACTCTTCACTGTTCACGAAAAGAAAATATGAAACGTGTGATTATTGCAAAACACCAAGAGATGTAAGATAAATACTAAACGTTTCAAATAAAGTCTACTTAGAGATCGAGTCAAAAATTTTAAAAATTGTTCACCCCTGTTTATGATAAATGCAAGATTGAGGAGCGTGGAATAGCGGCAGTGAACAAACTAGAAGCTATTTGAAATGTGCAAGCTATGGTGTAAGCTAGTTGAAACGCTTGTCATAAAAGAACACATAATTGTGTTTATTCGGAACAGAATGCGGTCTAATGGAGCAACATTAACGTTGGATTACTTATTTCGTTACTGGGCTTTACATTGTATGATCCGTTACGAAGCGTTGACATGGAATTACTTTTGGGAATCATTGACTCTGTAAAACTTAAAACAACATCAACAAATATAAATCTTTCAGACAACAGTGAATCGAATTAGGCTATAAATACGCCAAGGTTAGTGTTATCAATTTTAATTAGATACTACTTCAATTCGTTTATCTTAGACATAAGTGTGCATGCAGTTAAAATGTTAATTCAATTCAAATGCAAATTTGCAATTATAAATTTTGTCAAAATTCATCTTATCTAGATGACAGTAAATTAAACGATTTCGTGTTCTTATCACTTCTAGAGAGATTTAGAAGTACCTATTACAGACTTTGTAAAATCATTTTATTATGATATCAATCAGATGATAGAGAAAACGCATTGGATCACCACAAGTGATAAGATTAATCGTCTATCACATTTTCTTATGTTATTTTCATATTAAGGTAATCGACCGATAAATTCTTTTATAATATTAAAAATAATTTTTATAAAAATTTTCACTAGCACAAAAGCCTTAATCCGAAAAATTTGAAGATATATATTTTGAATAATTTTATGATTCCCATTGGGGTAGCAAAAAGGGCGAGCCTGGAAATACGCATGCGTTGTCTTTACTTATAACATCATATCAATAAAAATCTTTGTTATTTTACAACCAAACCAAACACATCAACATCTACATGAATCACACAATAAATTCATGATAGAACAAATTGATCTCGTATTGAGGAAGAATATCATCAAATTTTTTGGATAAATTTAATTTATATTAAGAAAAACAATAGAATTTGGTAAACAAACATTGAACAATTGACAAGAGTCTGAGGCAAAGTAGATCCAAACACTTGTCAGATTGAATATACATATTTCCTCCCTCCCCAACCGAATCTGAATTACTTTGTAGTTTGAACAAGATAAATTATGCTTAAAGTATAATAAAAAAAACTTTAGCATGTGTTTACAATTCACGCGATTCATTGTATTTAGGACTTTTAAGCGATTGTAATTATAATGATCAATAATGGTGGAAACGCCCTTGTCTCATTTATTTTTGAATAAATTCTTTTAGAAATAAACATTTGCACAGTTTTATTTTCAATCAACTTCAATGCAATGGTATTTTAGTTATTTTAATGTAAGCAAGAATGCACATATCACAGGAAACAAAGAGACGTTTTGTTTTGTTATCCGAGATAATATTTTATAGAAGAAATATGAGATATTTTTAATACTTTTATGAATACAGATTACAGAGTGCCACAAAACTGTCATACAAAGTTAACGAAAATATTATTTAAATGTTGCTATGTATTTTATTTAATGTAACCGTTTCATTGATTTGTTACCTTTTATATAAGTTCATTATCCTTATTGATCAAACTTTTAAATAGAATATTTGTAGTTCATTTTTTAAGTGAGGCTATTCTCGCGAGGGATTTTTAACCTTATTCCACGAACGTATGTTAAGTTGACAGCTCCTACTCAATTCTGCAAACAATATTCTTTAAACAATATTCTTCAACAAGAATATTCAACAGCTTCAAAAACTGGTACAGACATTTCCTGTTCACACCGTCCAATGATACACAAAATTCAACTTAAATAACGCCTAAAATTTTATTCACAATAAATTTTACTCAACATAGTTCATTCCACTTAAACTATTTACACTATCGCAGTCTAATTTGAATCTGATTTCTCATTCTGTAAAAGGAATTCCTTATATGTATTTATGTCGCGTTCTTTAGCTTGATCGATAAATTATTGATTTATTTACTTACCAACGAACAACATAAAATAAATAAATCTACATTTGTAAATGTAGTTGTAAATTGTTTTGACTTTTTGTTCTGTCGTTATGTTTATGGTTATGTTTACATTTGAAAATGATAGATTTTACGTTTTATCATTTTATTTGTAATAACTTTATTATTAATTAGTAATTTAAATAATTGAAATAATAATAAATTATTTTTAAACAAAATAATAATATTAATTAAAATGGCGGTTTATTTTTGTTTACATAAATTTGAAAAGTAAAAATAATATTTCAATGTATTTGTAAAATCTACCAAAAAATCTAGATTTTTGAAACTTGATCTGGATAAAAAAAAATCAATCTTTTTTTTGCCGAAGAACACAAACTGACAGCTAATGATCTCAGATTAATTTCTTTTTGCCAAAGAGCGCGACATTAATGTCTCAAATATTCTAGGTAAAGCTTTTCTTTACAAAGAAAACTCCAAAAATTCTTATGAAATCTACGTCATTATTTTGGATATATTTTATTTCATTTTTTGACCCTTTTTCTCGGAAACAATGTGCCGTTCATTTTAGTTTTTAAATAGTACATATAGCGGAAATTGAGGTTAAATACAATTTTATTTTGTATTTCATTCACATTGCTATTATTTAGAATCGTAACAAAATTGATATTAACGTTATTGTTTACTTACGGCTTTCGAGTACGCTTTAGTATATCCATTTATCGAATAATTCGAATCGAATCGGATATACAATTTTTCTGTCGAACAATATGCGTTGTGTACTTTGTTTGAACATTTTCTCTACTTAAAATAAAATCCTGAATAAACCAGGTGTAACATTTGAAACAAATCGTTAGATATGGAAACGAATTGGATTCGCTATAGTGCTGTAAAAACAAATTAAAAGATAGGTTCTGATTTTTGCTATCATTTCAATTCATTAACAAAACAACAAAAATAAGTCAATTTGCGTTGAACCGATACCGATAACAAATGATTAATTTTGTGCAATTTATTATATGTTGAACACGAATCGGATTGACCTTAGCTTCGTGAAGTGAACATGTAAACATTATTTTGGGATTGGCAAATTAAATACACCTATTTCAAATAGCAAATTGGTATTACTTAGGAACCGTCGGAGTTTATAAATTTCAGCGTAATCCGTTAGAAATGGAACACGAATCAGATTGACTATTGTGGTCAATAAATATAAAAAAAAATTTCTGAGTTTGGAAATTTGTTTTTGTCTTGGATCTCAATTTCAAAACGCCTACTTGAGATTATCATTGGAATGGTCAATGGATCGGCATCAACATATATTTTGTAAAATTTAATGCAATCTGTTGGGTGTGGAACATCTTTCAATTGGCTGATTTGAGCGATATAATATTTCATGCCATCCGTTGAATATGCAAGATGATTTCGATTTGTCGTGAGATTCTGAGTTCTGTGAGGATGGCATTCACAATTTTTCTGGTGTTCAATATTTTCTATACCAAAAAAACAATTTTGTTGTATTTTGCGCCGTTCTGTTGATGTGGAAAATGAGCAGAATTCCCACCTTTGACCTTCGACTGCAAAAAAGCAATGTTGGATGAATTAATCTCTTATTAATTTAGGGCTAGATGTGCAATACGATGCGAAATTGTCGGTGGTTTTGCGTAGTGCAAATGCATCTGTTATTCTGGTTTTTAGTATTTTCCAATTGTTTTTTTTGTTATTATATCAAAAAATTTAAATTGCATTCATAATTCAAAAATTGTTCAGATATTTGAGAAATTAAACGTAGTTCATTGCATCTAGAACTCGAGTAGGTAGGATCGACCGCATTTTTTTATCAGACATTTAAACCTTGTTCTGGACTTAAATATTTTGTCCTTCTCCAAAAGCAATGCTTTGATGACAAGATCTATTTTTTTAATGGTTTTCGCTGGATTTCTGTTCAAAAATTGTTCTGATGGTGACCAAGTAGACGTAATTTACACCGATTTTTCTAAGGAGTTTGATAAGTTAAAGCTTGCGATTTTAATAAAAAAAATAGTGAAATCTAATTGCGATTGCGTGTCGATCAATTGGTTTTATTCGTATCTTTCCAACCGTAAGATGTGCGTAAAAATTGAAATTTTTTTATCAGAAGTGTTTGATGTACATTCGGTTGTTCCACAAGGTAGACATTTAGGTTCACTTTTGTTTCTAATCTTCATCAACGACGTAGTCCACTGTTTCGAATTTGCGCAGTGTCTGATGTATGCGGATGACATTAAAATATTCTCCAAAGTTAAGAGAACAGCGGATTGCGATCGCCTTCAGGACGATTTGGACCGATTTAGGAAATGGTCCACTTCAAACAAACTCAGCCTTAATTTGGAAGAATGTAAAGTAATATCATTCCACAAGTCAAGATCCCATGTATAAGTGCTCCTTATGCTTTTGATGGCCATTTGCTTGAACGTGTACATTTTATATCTGATTTAGTAGTTATTTGATAGCAATTTATCATTTTCAAAAATATCGATTATATTGTTAGGAAAGGGTATCAGATGCTTTACTTTATACGCCGGCATGCTCGAAGTTTTCATGATCCATTAACTATCAAAACTATTTATTATACGTATGTTCGATCAATTTTAGAATAGGCCGGGAGGCAGCGTTGCAAATGAAAAAGTCATTTGATGCCGGTTGATTTTTATTTATTGTAATTAATTAACTCCAGCTGATGATAAATCTGGCGGTCAGCTGCTAAAGTAGTGGGGGGTGTGGTTGTGGGGGGAGTTTTAAGCTGGTAAAAAAAAACGAATTCTAAAAGTAATTTGATGTCGCCTCAAAATTTGTATGATGCAAGTTTGCACCATAACAATTGAAAAAAAAGTGATCAGCTGATTGGCGGATGGGGGATTAAAGGACAGCTCCTCGTATATTCTGTATAAAAATGCAATATAGTCAAGACCTTTCTGCATATGAACTTGATGAAACTTTGGCAACTGATCCAGGTTCACTTAAAAATGGAAGATCTGAATTCATTTTGAATTTGGACAAAATGGCAGAGGGTCTCCCGAACACCTTTAAATTTAAATCTTCAATAACTTCTAATCCCGACTTATGATCTAATGGAAACTTGGTATATAAAGTTTTAGTACTGTTTCCAATATTTCTGCATACCAACTTCCGGCTTCACACTTCCGGTTAAAAAGTTTTTTTTCGGGTGTTTATCCCTACTGTAGCCTACAATTACCGATCGATTTTCATAAAACGTTGGTAAAAGCTTTCAAGTAACATGAGAAAGATTTTATCAGCTTTTGGAGAACATTTGATAAAGGGTTGGGGTCCACCATACAACAGGTGGTTTTTTCCACCATGTTTTTATAAATGTTGGGAGCATACAACATTCATTCGTGAATGAATTTTGATGAAACTTTGGAAAAAGATGCAAATATGTATGGCAAGGAACTGATTAGTTTTTGAGCAATAGTGAACAAAGTGGTGTGAGCCTGTTTTTTAAAAATCTCAATAGCTCCTGTACCTGATAATCGAATTAGATGAAACTTGGTACATAAGTACGGTTCGCAACAGTTCTGCATCCTAACTTCCGGTTGTTCGGTAAAAAAAATGTTTTAATTTTTTTCGTACAACAGAATTTATGTTTGTTGGGATACTATTGCTTTCTTTAATATTTTTATAATTAGAACTACGTGAAATCTATTACATTGGTTAGCCTTTAATTAAAGTATTTGATGGATATTAGCTCACTTTATATCCAGAACACTATGTTTCCAGAGCTGTGGGGAAGTCAGCCTTTGCATCAGCGTCGTAATATTTTTATGGGTTGTATGTCAAAGAAAAAGATATACATGTTCGAGGAATGTTTTTTTTTTTTGAAAAATATAACGGTTCTAAATTTTGGCTTGACAAATTATTTTCAAATACTCATATCTTCGGTTCTATTAAAGATAGAAACCTCTAATTTGGTTTATTTTAAAGTTAAAAGATGCTAGTTTACAAAAAAAAAAAATTAATAAAAGTTATTGACAAATTTCTAATGTGATAATCAAATAAAACTTTCAAATCGATCTTTAGTCATCCACGAAATGAGTTTTAAGTATAATCATCGTGTTCTACGTTTCATTTCCTATAAAAAACGTATTTTTAATTAATGGTAAAATGGTATTTACTGTAAGAAATAAATAAATTTATCGATCGCGGGATGACAAAAAATTCCCATATTTGTCATTCTTTTACATCCCGAACAGATTAGGACAAAATGTGACCAAGACATTTTTGATTCAGCTGCAAATTTTTTTGCTCATCTCATTTTGAGATATGCAATTGTGATTTTAATAAACTACAAAGAAACTTCGAAGACTGCCAAATGTAAACGTGTGTCTGTCGAATGTATGGATTTAAAAGCATTAACGACGTAAATGTGGCACGAGTTGCTGCTTTTACGAAAACATTTAAGATTCAAATTTATAATCTCATATTTCAATAGATAATAAATTATGGTTATATAAAGCTATAGAAAGTTACTATACTGCCGCCATAAAAATATGAGTTACTTTACTGCCGCCGTAAAAAAGACAAAATAGCTTTACTTTGCAGCAACTTTGATAATATGTCAAAGAAGTAAGACTCTAACTTTCGGTAGTAAAGATAAATTTTACAGCTGTTTGCCGAAAAAAAATATTGTTCCTCACTTAAATTCAAAGATCCCTCAAAACTTTTACTGCACAGTTAAAAATAAGCTGAATATGTAATGCAAATTGCTACACATATAGGTCCTACGGAAGTCTCCATTATAAAGCAAGGCAAAGCTTGCTTTAAAGATTAATTTAATACTCTTTGGATTATCAAGTTGTTTTCAAACTTCTAGCGTAGCAAATTGTTTTCAAACTTCTACTATTTCTTTAAAAAATAAATTATGATGGAAGACTTGTATTAAAATTTCTAGTTTTGCATAAGAATTAGTTTTAATGCAAAATTTGCTTTGCAATTTAATAATAACTAGCTTTACATAGCACATATATAGCAAAGCTGGTATTAAAAATGTAGTAACTTTTTCAACTGTGTGTCCAGCTGTCCCCCGATATACCTGCAGCTGATTCTCGCTTTTATACTCTTAACAGTATTATAATTCATCAGTATGAATTTCATCTGGCATCAAATGACTTGACCATATCGCATTTTGATACAGATATATACGAGTAGCTGACCTATAATCCCCCATCCGCCAATCAGCTGATCACTTTTTTTTAAATTGTTATGGTGTAAACATGCATCACACAAATTTTGAGGCGGCATCAAATTACTTTTGGAATTCGTTTTTTTTACCAGTTCCACCACAACCACACCCCCCACAAGTCTGACGACTGACTCTTATTTTCTACATCACAAATAATTAATTTATCTATAAAAATTAAATTCAATCGGCATCAAATCACTAACCAAAATGCAACGCTGCCTCCCGGTCTAGAATATGCGTCAGTCGTATATGGTCTCCTTTCTATAACAATAGTGTTGCTCGTATTGAAAGTATTCAGAAGCAATTGCTTTTATTTGCGTTACGTAATCTTCCATCTTCGCGTTCCATCTTCGCGTGACACTTCAACATTTATTATCGAAAGTTATAATAGTAGCAGGCTTTTGCTTCTGGATATGAGGTTATTGGATACTAGGCGGAATTCAGCAAGGTAATGTTTATTTTCGATATAATGATCAATCGCATTGACTGCTCCGAATTACTTGAATTATGTGATATTGCTGTACCGTGTAGAAATATTTGCCCCAGAAATATTTTTTTTAAGCTAACCTTACGTCACACAAATTACGGTTTTAATGAACCATTCTTATCTTCTTTGAGATTGTTTTATGAATATTATACCATTTTCGATTTCGATATTTCTCGAGACTCATTTAAGGAGAGGTTGTTGAAGTTTAGCTAAGCCAAATTGCTTTCTCTACTATTTAAAGTTTAACAAACCTTTAGGTTTTTAATATGTTCAGATATCTATTTTTATTTATTTTAAAATGTAAGTTTAATGTATTTTTAATTTTATGTAACCAAAATGTATACTTTTACGGTTGGTCAAATAAATAAATAAATAAATTATAAATTATAATAATTAAAAAGTACTGCCACAAAGTCACAAGTTAAACAAAGATGTGAAGAGAGACATTTCATCATGGTCGACCGATATTTATATCCCTTCTAACATCTACCTTATCTCCTCTTTTACTCTTGCTATCTCTTCATCCGGTATATTAAAAATTCGACCATTCAACACATTTTTTTTATATCCGATAGATGGATTATTATTTTCGACAGCTCAAGAGTGGAGTAAAATCTCGGTCTCCCATAACTCGTTTCCACAAATGTTCCTTTCTTAACTAATTTACAAACTTAATTCTTAGCTAATTTACAAACTTGCGGACCCGAAAATTCCCCCCTTGTGTGCGCCCCTGCACTGTGTTTTAGGATAGGAAATTTGGGAACTTTATTACCCGGTGATGTTTTCCTAAACATGTATATATTTTTGGAATCCTTGTGGCTTAAGGATTCTAAAAATGTCAAAATATTTGACCTCACCCCCCCCCCCGGGGGGGGGGGAGTAGCCCCCCTGAGGGGGAACTTGAGACGCTATTGCAAGGTGACAGATTCATGTCCAGGTAGCTTAAGTTTAAAGTTTGGGGTCAATTGAAGCAATAGGTCATGAGAAATTGACCTTCAAATGTCAAAAAATGACCAATATGGGGCTACTTTAGGTCAAGTTTTTCGAAAAATGTGCAACTTTGTGTACGAGTTTTAAAATGAAATAGGTAGACTGGACACCCAACTAATCTATTCAGGTAAAATTAGGATTACACATCATGACCTGGCTTACATAATGACCTATATTTTTGACAAAAACCAAAAATTGCAAAAATTTAAAACATGGCTAAATCAATCCAATTTGCACACCAAATTGAAGATCTAACACTGAAAATCAATTTATGTACTTGCATAATGTTAATATGACCTCACTGTGCCATAGACACTGTGCCATAGACTCCTCAGAGCTGCTCGTTCGCTATTAGACTTCATTTGCAATGGGGTTTATTTTCAGCTCTGGGGCGTAAAGTCCCACATACTCCTTTGAGCTTGGGGAGTCTATGGAGAGAATTTGGCAAGATTTTTAGTTCTTGCCAATATTATGCCCATATACCGGGGCAGACTCGGTCCAAACAACTCGTAGAACTCTTTCAATATATTTTGCACCCAACTCAATTCTTAGTGTTTAAACCCTGCCTGCTATTTTTAAAATTTTGGTATTAAATTGTGAAATTATCATTACGAAAATATAAGACACAACACACATTGATAAAATATTATGAAAATGAAAGTATGTGTCACAAAGGTTAAGTATAGTACATATTCGTAAAGGAAATTAATTTTGCTTTCGAATGATGTATTGGTTATGTGGGATTCACAAGAAATTTTTTAAACTTTTTTGAAAGGTCATAACTTGGGGGTGAAGATCAATTGAAATTTAATTTATTTTTTTTTGTAAAAACAGTTCTATTCTTACTCTAAAATATTACAAATTTACAAAGAGGCTAATATTCGTGTTCTTGAGATATTTAATTTTTAAGATTTTTAGTACGACTGAAATTCTAATTGTTGATTATTTCTTCGAACAATTTTTATCAAGTTCGAAAACGAAAGCATCTAATTATTCATAAATGTATTTCCGAATGATCGTTGTTTACGTAATAATAAAAAAAATAATATGATTTTATTAATTAGTAACAATTATTCAACGATAAATATGCAAATTACCACGAAAAAAGCAATTTTTTCGGTTTTTTCAATTTTCCCGCCTTTTTGTCCATAGATTTATACTTTTTTTACCATTTATCAAAAATAAACCTAAGAACGAGTAAATGAGTCAAAACTGAACTCTTTAGGAGGCGTAGTTTTAAGAGGAATCGCAGTTAAAAATTTAGTTTTTTTTTTTTCAAAAAAATTAATTTTAACAACAACGTCTAAATATTTCCCTCCGAAAAAATTGCTGCCTTTTTCCAATAAATCCAATACAATCTTTTTTCAAAATTTGAACTTCATAAAATTTTTTTTGTAAAAGAAAACAAGAAAAAAGAAAAAAATCGGTTTCTCGCATTTTTTTCGAAAAATGTTGAGGTGAGGGTAAAAATGGTCCGTACAAAAAGTGTAGATCTTTTTATTCCCTACAACTTTTACATATAACTCTTTTTGATAGGATGCACGGTTTAGCCAGAAATCACGAAAACCTTTTTTCAACCCCTAAAAACCCTCCCCATTCTCCCCCGGATAGCAGCTGCTGGTTCGATTTATGTTTCCCTCTTTTACAATATCGTGTTCTACAATATCCCGCTGTCAGTTTGCTGTAACGAATTTTTTTGTTGTTAAAATACTATTTTTCCTGGCCTAATAATCCAGCCGGTTCCATATTCCTTGATCCTGTGATGCACTCTCTTTCTTAAAGATTAAAGCCCACACATAATTATATGAAGGCTCATTTCTTCAACGAAGCAATAGCGTCTTATCATCAAGGATTATTTAAGAGCTAAGATTGAGGGTGCTACCGTTGACTGAATACAGTTCATCCGCCACCACCCCTAAGATGTCACCTTGGCTAGTGATATCTCACTGCTATTGCCAGTGGTGTATGATATCTCACGTCAACTCGTATGTCAATAGCAGGGACTGGAGTACGCGGGGTTGTCACACCCGTAGATCAAAAATAAAAAATAAATGTCAAAACAATAAAAACTGATCCCTCCATGCGAACAAACTTATCGATACAGTTTGTCTAACAAGTATATTATTCAAACCCCAATGGACCCTTATGAATGGGCAACAAAATGGCAATCAACAATGAATTTTGCATATACCAGCAAAAATGATTATAATGAGATGAAGTTACGGCTAGAAGCAAGATGGATGAAAAGAAAAATTATGTTAAAAGCATCCACACCCTCAAATACTTAATTTGTATCCATAAAATAATTAAATGGTCATTTAATTACTATCCAACAAGAATTCCGGTGGGTTTAGTTAAATAGATGATTCACTGCATTGTTTAAAAAAAAAGTTGAAAAAAAAACGGAAATAAAAATTTTGTAAAAATTTATTTTTAAAACGAAAAATTATGCCATCGGGAAATTTTTAGTTTAGATTAAGAATTGATGAAACATTTTTTTTCTGAAAAAAAATGTGGTAAAAGTGAAGGTACCCCCAACAGCGCCATCTTTGAAAATATTTTTTAAGTTTAACACAGTTTTAAAAAATGATTACAAAATTTTAAGTAATTTTTTTTATAAGTTCTATCAAATGAGCTATAAATGACTTAAATCGGTTTAGTCAATCGTTAGCAATCGATATTCAAAGATACTCATGTTTCGCAAACTCCTTAAACTTTGCCGCAACTCTGTGTCATCCATAGAGCGAAATTTAATTTTTTGAAAGAAACGTTGTTTTTATTTTTTCATTGGCTATTTGTATATGAAATTTTATCGAAATCAGAGGGGGTCAGGAACATCGATGTTGCGGTGACGTGGAATTGCTCAGCGGTAGAAAGTAAATATTGGAGCTATGCAACGATTTTGGTGGGTCTATACCTCGATCCCTCAAACATACGCCTTACCTAATCCAACCAATGCAATAAAGCAGCATATTCTAAACGCCATTCTTATTATAGGGTTATAAATGCAGAAATTAATTTTATTATTATAGATGCCAAAAGCTGGTTTCATTAAAATAACGACAAAAAGTAACGTACATAAAAATTTAGAAGTTAAAGAAATACAATTTTACTGTGCCTTAAAAAAATATTTCGTAAATAGATTAGATATCCCATGAAATCAAAATTATTCAATCCAACTTCATTTTATTCCATCTGCTCCCGATCCCAACATTAAATAATAATCAATGTAAACGATAGAAAAATCTATTGGAATTATCTTATTATAATAAAGGACCACCAAATCTCGATTTATGAAGGTATATACAGAAAAAGGTCAAATTTAGAAGGAAATGGAAATAGAGATTACGATAAAATATATTAGAAATTCGCATTGAATATGTATATCTCAACATAAATAGAAATTAAGCAAAAAAATTGCTAAAATTGAATACATTATTATGTAATGTAACAAAGTTCATTACAAATCATAATTAACTATTTAATTCTATTAGGAAAAAATACATTGATAATTAAGGATAATAATTCAGGATCTATTTTATTGCAGTCTGTAGATTTCCAACGAGCAAAATTAATTTCCATGCCACCAACTTAATAACTGGTTTTCGGGATTTTGGGGATTAAAAATTCTAGGATAAGCGATGCATAAACACATTTATAACAATCGGAGTTTATAAGAGGGCATGAACTCAAAAAATAAATACAAAAAACAGCTATTTATGCACCAAGGGAGTTATGAAGGTTATTACGCCCGTGTTAAATGATTTTTGTTTCTGTGGTATATCGTCTTCTTTTTTAATTTATTTCACGGGGATAATTTTTAAAGAAACAGTTGAATTTGAATTACTGATGGCATTTATTGTTTTTCTTAATATTTCGGTCATCTTTTTTGACCTTTTTCAAAAGAATTTATAAATGGTTTTTTAAAAGAATTATGTGAGTTGTTTTTCCATTTTTTCTTTTCTTCTTCTAACCGGATTCCTACCAATGGCGAAAGTCTTTTTTGTTTTGCTAATTTGGATACCCTTAATATAATTACTTTAATTTAAACTATTTAATTTTAACTTTACTTTGAATCTCCACTTAATTAACAAAATATTTAAAAGAAAATTAAAATAACAAATTAAAAATTATAAAGTTAAAAAATTAAAAATTGTATTTAGATAACAAACTAAAAAATTTATTTTATAGAGATAAAAAAATATTCCGTGTCTATGCTGATTAATTATGACTAGGCGTTATTACGCCCGGAAACAGACGTAATTCAGCCCAAGGGCCTCTGGCCCGAGGGATGAATGTCGCTTGTTGCTTCATAATAAAGCATGAAGTACATATATTTTTAAAATAATCATAAAATTAATTTGAAATAATTTCAAAAATTTGTATACATGCAGTGGCCCTAACCGATCGCATTTTTGGCGATTGAGCGGTGCGATGCGCCTCTAACGTTTTCAATTATGAAATACTCCTATCGCATTTCGCATTGCCTTTAAGAGATTTTTTTTGTGGGAAATTTTTACATGTCAAACTACAACATTTTGAATTATTTATAACGTCAATTCGAAGTGTTTCTGTTGGATTTAAAATATTTAATTCTATTTAATTTTAAAAATTGAGTTTTTCTTTGTAGTCGACCCACGATATAGTTATACTAAATATTTGACAAATCTATAAGATGCCTTTAATGTAGTTCTAAGAAATTTTTTGAAGTGAAAACTTCTTTAGGCACATTGTGGGATTTTGTATGGGGATAAATTTATATATTCAAATTCCGTCACGCTAAATAAACATATTAAATATAAAATACCTATTTTCGGTCGTAAAGTTTCAAATTGCAATATGGATATCGCGGTTGACTGAGATTCTATAGGCCGAGAATTCAATTCCTGGAGGGTAAATTTTTTTATGGTTTTTTTTATTAATTTTTATTAAACATAATTAAAATTATGGTTTTTTTGTTCATGAATTCATAAAAATAATAAAAATTCTTTCTACGAATTATAAATAGATAGATAATGCAGTTTTTTAAAGTTATTTCTACTGTCTTTTTCCGTTTCGTTCAAATTATTATCAATTCGATATTAACAAGAAAATTAATTATTTTTTTGACAGGCAGTGCTAAAAATAATAAAATATTGGTTTTCCCATCATTATTTTCCATAATTTTATTCGCGTGAAATAAAATAAGGAAAAACAAAAACTACTATGTGAGCATATATTTCTCTCTCAATATGATTTGACATCTTCATCACAAAAGACTGATTTAAACATAGTTTAAGCCTGCAGACAATTTACGGAATTTAAATTTATCGATAATGCAGTTAAGATTAAATTGCTATTGCCTTTTGTCTCACAGTGTGACGTCAATACGAAGTAAAATTTAGAATGCATTCAGGGGATTTTTAAGACATCTACTATACTTTCTTCACTTTTTTAGAAGAAATGTTTCGTGGCTATTCTGTTTTTTTATAATCTTTGTTGTTGTTTTCTTTTTTCATTCTTTCTATTTTCTGTTGGTTATACCATATATTATGATACCATGTTAGTTGTACCATTTTTTTAATTTTTTTTTAAGAATGAATGAATATCTTTTTTATTAATATTTTTGTTTGTTTCTGAATGGAATTATATTTTTTTCAATAAAATATTAGATGGTAATTTTTGTTTTAAATTTTTTTTGATTTTCAATTAGAATTAGTCACAAAATATGTATTATGAAAAAAAGTTAGAATTTCGAAAGTTTCATAAAAGATTCTATTTTTAGGAATAATTTATACATTAAATAATAAAGTTGGTAAATGGTATTTATAATAAGGTTATTAATTACAAGATTAAATCTTCATTACAATTAATTGGTTGACACGGATCAGATTTAATTTTACTTAAATCAAGTTAAATTAATCAAAAACATATTGCGGCAGGAATCAGAACCAGAAACTAGAATCAGAACCAGAAAAATATAGATTTTTGACATTTTTTAAAAAGAATGTACGTACTTTTGATATTTTTGGTTCAAAAAACAGTTTGTGTTATAATGTACATTTTTATAAATTTAGATAGATTAAAATGAAGTTCAAAATACTCAGTGCAAAATTTCGTTGTCATTATCGACGTAGAAAGTTTGGGAAAAACGTCCGAGTTCAACGGGGACCCTATATTTATTTTTATTGTTTTTTTATTATTTTTTGCGGAGCCAGTGGGATACCATCTAGTATTACAATATGTGTCACAACAACACATAGATACCTTTTAAGACCTAGGTTCCACAACACATGCGTGAGTCGACGTTTTTTTGTTGGTGGACGTTTATTTTTAAATGTTATGTTTGTGGATTGAAGGCACTCGAAACTGTTGTTTCGGGCAAAGCATTTAATTTGTATGATGTATACGGACAAAGAATTCCCTTTGCTCAACAGTTTAACTGTTTGGACAAACCGATTGACGAGTTAAACAGGGAAAATAATTTGTTTGAGGCATGATGGATCTAAGTTCATCCGACCACTCCTGGTGACGATATTTATAAAACACAACGAAATCAGCAACAGTGCGACTGGGAAGTCGAAATGAGGGAATCAAGATTTAATGTTAAATTTCGATCACCAACAATTCGTATAGGCCGAGTCTTCTTGACACCTTCTTTGCCATCGCCATTATAAGATCGTTCCAGAGTAAGCCATTGGAAATAGCGATTGCAAAAAATTAAAATACATATGTACATACATACATAACATAAAATCACATACAAATACGAAATGCCTAATTTTACCTTTAATACCTTTTTCACCAAGTCGCAGTGTCTTTCCTTTTTCTGTGTTTGTTCTTTGTTGTGAATATGAATTGTTACGTTTTTAAACCCTCTAACGAATTGGCCTTACTCTCAATTCGATAAACGTATTTTCCACATCTTCTTCTGGATTCGATCACTGAATAGTAAGCCCAAACACCAGATTTTAATAAGTATTCAACTCCTTATATTACTCCATTGTAATAAGTATTCAACTCCCATTGGATGCTTAACTCATGACTTAAATTTAATTTTTATCAGTCAATTTTCTCATAAAAATTACTTACCTCAGATTAACTTTATTTAGTGGCAGATTCGCAACTGTTTACTAACAAAATTGTATACCACCACAAATTGCACGGCTGTACCTTATACCATACCTACACTTCTCTTGTTCATTATTTTCATCGTTTTTAAATCGGATAAACGGCTAATTTGGGTAATTCAGAAATTAATTCCTCGACTACCCGGTTATTTCCACTGTCGAATAAATTGGATACACTATGTTTGGAAATACCTGACCCTTTTAAAACTATAAGATAGGACATTTAATTTTAGACGCTTCCCAACCGCAATTATTATTTAAATTAGCTAGGGAATTAACTAATTAGCAAAGCACTTAGATGTATTTTGCTTATCCCTAGCCTTCGCCGGGAATCGAATCTAGTAACTCAATGTTAAAATGAGAAACGTGCTCACACTTGTAACGCTAAAGCACTTCTGTTATATAGACATATTAAATGATCGTTGATACATGAATTCTTTCCTAATAAAAGAAAATATAAAGGTACTAAAATCTCAAGACTCTGAGGTATCAAGAATTGGGTCTGTGTTAATTATAGCTGTGTTTTTTTGTAATTCCATATAGAACAGAATTAAAATTTTCAATACGATTTGACAGCTAATTAGTTCTGTAATAATTCTACAGAACTATTTAGCTGTCAAATCGTATTGAAAATTTTAATTCTGTTCTATATAGAATTACAAAAAAACACAGCTTATATTAGCGAAATAAAAACAAGTGTTGTCAATTTTTTATTTTAAATTCTCCATTTAACGTTTTTTACTATAATTTCATCTTTAAAAAAAACGACACTTAATCTGCAAATATGTAATATTTTCCAACTCTCCCTATCAGTTAAGTCAACAAACAGGCAAAACTTCAATTTTATCGTTAATTTTATTTGTATTTCCTGACTAGTTTTGTTTTAATTTCTTTTGGGAAAAAATAATAATTAAAGGGTTTTTCTAAAAAATTTGTCGTTAAACAGTGAGTGAAAGTAATAGGTGATTACAATTCGTTGGAAAAAAGTTTTTATATTTAACAAATATAATTTCATTCATCAATTAAAATTGTTTTTGTAATTAATTTTTAGATGAAAACATTAAAAAAACTTTTTTAAAGATGGTGCTAGGGTTGATCAATTGGAATTTAATTAATTTTTTTCCTGAAAATAGTTCTATCCTTATTTTAAAATATATCAAATTTACAAAGAGGCGTTTATTCGTGTTCTTGAGATATTTAATTTTAAAGATTTTTAGTCCGATTAAAATTCTAATTGTTCATTATTTTTTCGAACTTCAGTGGTTAAAATTTTTTGATGATATAAATTGTTCGAAAAAATAATGAACAAATACAATTTTAGACGGACTAAAAATCTTTAAAATTAAATATCTCAAGAACACGAATTAACACCTCTTTGTAAATTTAATATATTTTAAAGTAAGGTTAGAGCTATATTTAAAAAAAAAAGTTAAAATTTAATTGATTTTAAAATTTTTTGAAAAAATGAAGAAAAATTCGAATTTCAGTCGTACTAAAAATCTTTAAAATTAAATATCTCAAGAACAAAATTAACGCCTCTGAGTTAATTTGATATATTTTCGAGTAAGGATAGAACTATTTTCAGAAAAAAAGTTAATTTAATTCCAATTGATCTTCGACCCTAGCGCCATCTTTAAAAAAGTTTTTTTAATATTTTTATTTAAAAATTAATTATAAAAACAATAAATTAATTTTTTTTTTTCAAAGGGCTAACTAATCATCTATCAAACAAAAAAAAGTTTGATGAAATCGGTGTAGCCGTTCTTGAGCAATTTAATTTCAAAGTTACATCGGATTGGCAGAATTTTCATTTTTCATGCATATTGGGGTGCCCCTATGTTCAAACTATGCATTTTTATGCACTTTAAAAAAATTGTAAAATAAGTTTTTTTTTAATTTTGTCCATACTTTTTATATGCCAAGTTTCAGGAAAATCAAAAATGGTCAAGTTATCACAACTCGGTCTAGAACACGTTTTTCTTCAATTAGCATATGCATATTTTATTATTCTTACTGTTACTGAGGCTATATAGGCTTATGTTGTTTACTTTGTGATGTTTTTAAACACATTTTCTTGCTAACGCTTTGCAATTCAGGGCTAGGGCTATAAATAAGTTAAGGCTTTCAAAAACAATTAAATTTTGTTTTTAATATATAAAAATATTTGTATGCATTTTAAATAAATTTTAAAAAAATGGAAACTTCAAAAAAATGGAATAAATAAGCATGGTGTCCACTATTTTTTCAAAACAAAATCATCCAGACCAAAAATATGAAAATTCCATGACTTTTTTAAAAATAAAAATAAAAAATTCCCAAGTAGGTTTTGCCAGACATTGACATACGGCCAAGCACTGGCCCATTAATGGTTAACAGTACTTGGCTATTGTTATTGGGCCAATACTAGAACCATTCATCGGCCGATCTACGGTTTACAGAAAATAGCCAGTATATATTGTTACGTTTTTCCAAACTTCCTTCGAATTGGCCTAACTCACAATTCGATAAACGTAATTCCCAATCTCTTTCTGAGTTCGATCACTGATTAGTAAGCACAAACACCAGGTTTTATTAAGTCTTCAACTCCTTAATTGTTCCACAACAACAGGAAAACAATACAGCAAACAATATTCCTAACTAGATTATTCTTTGAACAGCTTCAGAAACTCCAACGGTTTATTGTAGAAATTTCCAGTAACACAACGTTCAAAATAATACACAATTATTTCTACTCAATAACACTTATAACTTTATTCACTTATAACTACACAAAAACTAATTTAAAAATCACTTTTATAATTTTAACTTCACTATCGCAGGTTTAAAATAAAACTAATTTTACATTTAATTTCACTTTACTGTCGCAGGTCTAAAATAAAACTAATTCAAAACTACAAGAAGTAATTTCCTTATATACATTCTGCCTAATCTCTAGAAATTTCGCGGTCACTTTTTTAGAAACCTTGAGAAAATATTAGAATATTCGATTACTTTACGTTACGCTGCCTTGATTCATAAAATCATTTGTTTTGTGTAGACCTTAATTCTAAGAACATGTACAACAACAACAACACTATTCATTTCATTCACTTTCTGTTGTGTTTTGTTGATTTTATTTTCCTGGAAGTGACCGTAATCGTCTAGATTTTTCTGTAATCGTAACAATATTGTTACCTTTGAATGGCCAAACACTGGCCCATGAATGGTAAATATTACTTGGCTATTGTTATCGTGCCATTACTGGAACCGTGAATCGGCCAATCTACCGTTTATAGAAAATTGCCAGTGCAGTTTACTTTGAACGGTCAAGCAATGGCCCGTTAATGGTTAACATTAATTGACTATTGTTATTGGGCCAGTACTGTAGCCATGAATTTGCCAATGTATGTCATTTTCCAGACGATGGAGAGTATGGAATCCGATATAACTTTGAGATCAGAGACCTTCTTGATGGTCCTGATATAATAGATTGTATCCGTTCTAATAGGATTGATTGGTTTGGGCATGTTCTACGAGCCGATTCACAGTCTGGAATGATTAGAAAAATGTACGTTAGTACCCCAGGGAGTGGGCGATCGCAAGGTAGATCACGACTACAATGGGAGACTGACGTAATAAACGAACTTAAAAACAGCTGCCATGGTAATTATGTCGCTGTTGCGAATGACCGTGGTGAATATTCGAAGCTGATTAACCTGGCAACGCTCCTACATGGAGCATGAACGCCGTTTAAAACAAAATATCATTTTTTAAATTTCACTAGAGTATTATCCCTTTTAGAAATACATAGCTTGAAAAATTTCATTTCAGTTATCGCCTTGTCGGTTGAAAGACTATGATAATATTGAAAAGGTATATGTTTTAATTTGTTTTCATTTCTATTTTATTTTAATTATTTTGTAAATAATTTATTAAAATTTATGTATGAAAATATTATTTTATATTTTTTTTTAAAGCGGGGTACATGACAGGCAGTCATGTTTGCCATTCCTCAGCCATTCTTGCAACTGAACCAGTTGTATGGGGAGTTTTGAATTTTTTCCGTCATTTTTATTTTATTTTAAATTAGTTTGTATTTAATTTATTTAAATTTGCATATGATAATAATGTTTATTTTTTTAACGGCCTAGTCATGGTTGCCAGTATTTGGTTATTACTACAAAGCTGGTCATCATTATTGGCCCGTTACTAGGCATCTCTGGCTACTAAAGAATTTAAATAATGAATATTTCATATTTAGTGTGCTAAACATTTTTAACTAAATAACAAAAAAATTGCTTATCAAAACCGATATAAACAAGAGTTTCCCAGTTCGATGGTCATTGTTTTACTGATGATGTAAACGACTCTGCTCAAAGCTTGACTGAAACCATTCAATTCGGGATTAATAAATTCGTTCCCTTTTCAATAATGAAACCACAATAAAAAATGTTTTCGAAGGTGGCCAAATTACCCGTGTTCCTTTTAGGTAAACTTGCTACCCGAACCAAATTTTAAATGGAACGACTTAAATGTGAGTTGTATTAGATTTTTGATCTACTACAATTCAAATTCTTTCTTACCACACGTTTCCTACATTTTTTTTGACAATAAATTGTTTTGACAATTTTGAAAAACAATATTGCTAAAAAACGTAAAAGAAAATTATTAGTTTGACAAAATTTTAAGTTTAAATTTTATTTTGAATTTGTTAAATTTAAGAAAATTAATTAAATATTAAAAAATTTCTGAAATTTGAAATTATGATTCATGCAAAATATAAACAAATAAAGAAAGCTGGACAGAAATTTGACATTTAGGCTAAAAATTTTAAATTTGTATAAGCATTTGGGCAAACATAAGCCGCTTTCCAATCGAGTGAATTGCTGAAGGAATTGATTGTAGCCAATTGGTCTAATATTCAGTAAATCATCAAAAATAGAGCCAAAACAACAAAAAACAGCAATTTTTTGACATCCAAAAAATACATAACCAAAATCGAAAATTTAGACACAAACAAATATGTTCCAAATTATTTTTTTATTATTTTTAATGTCTGACCACAAACCGTAAATAAAAAAATATGAATATGTTGAACTGATGAACCTATTTTTTACTTTACTTTATTCAATTCAATTCAGTTCTGTAGTAGCTCAGTTTACGTTCAGTGTAAACTGAATATTACTATTGGAACATAAATTCCGGAATACAATTCTGTTTAAGTGAATCATTCAGTAATCCACTCGATTGGAGAGCGCCTATATTTGAAATTATTCTCTAAACTGACAAAAACTCTGGCGGTGAATAGAGGCGTAAGTTTATCACGTAGCCTTACCTTGTCTCTTAGAAGCTAACGTAGGTTATTTAACATTTAAATACATAATAAAAATCTCGTAGATCGGACCTATAGTATCGAAAAGCTAACAGTGGTTTAATACCAGAAAATTGAAAACGAATAAACCGAAATTCAAAGATCGAAAGTGACAAAAGTTTCGATTATGTCAATTTCTGACAAAAATTTTTCTAACTTGATTCTTTAAATTGTGGTACTAAATATTATAGCCTTCCTATATCATTGAAATTCACTTTGTTCGCGAAACGCTTTGCTTCAAACCAGACTGTTCTGGAACATCGAAAGAAATGTCACAAATTCAATCTTCAGGAGTTAATATAAAAGCTTCATTTCAAACCCAAAATTGCCAACCAACTTTTAAGGGCAGGTTAAACAACAACAAAACTTTTTCACTAGACAAAATTCTACGTTAGCGAACAGCTAACTTTAGCCATTCTTCTAACCTAATGATCTAAACACATTTTCAAAAGAACTTGCACGCACTTTAACTAAAATTTTCTACACATTTTATAAATTTGGTATTTTTTTCGTGCCGGAAATTGGCCAGTATCTAGTCGACTCACAAAAAGGAAATGAAATGTTATAGATCAACAGTCTTACAGTTCCCAATCCTATTCAAAATATATGAGCAAAATTTTCATTCATATATATCAAGTTTTTTGGAAGACAATTTCAAATATTACGTTATCGCATTAGACATCTCAAAAGCATTTAATCGAAGATGGCATGCTAACTTGATCAACAAGCCCGTTGCGTTTGGCATTCACTGTACAATCTAAAAGTTTATTTAAAATTTTCGGACTGACCGATACATTTCGGTTTTTATTTGTTTCTTTATACAAAGTCAGTCATGTTTGGTGTGATTTATTATAAATTAAAAATTAACGTCTCCGAACAGCCGAAGATATCATCCTACTGAGGTTGAGATTTTGAGGAATTAGGATTTGTTTAAGACTTGAAATTACGGATCCGGTAATAAATGAGTTGGAAGAGGCACTTGCTCACGTAGAAAAACGTGCCAGAATCGAGTAAGATTGATTTGATCTCCTTAGAAGAATACTCATTCACAAAGTATTTTGTGGATAAGTATTCTTTACCGAGCCGAATCGGTTTAACCATGTTTTTTTCACACACTCTATTTTAAATGTATATCAACAAACTGCGAACACCTGTAACCCAATATATAGTTTTGCAGATAATAGTACATTGTACAGATCATTCGTCCTTGCCCTCCAATATTCAAAGCACAAAAGAAACGAATTAATCTTGTCCAGAGAAACGGTCAAATTTGGTCAATTTTAATTCCACCAAAACACAGCTGTTGATTGTTTTTAGTTTGAATACCGAGCTATCCAACTATATTTTAATCAAAATGTGTCAATACTTGGGCGCTGCATCTGTTTCCAGCCAAAATCACTTGGACTCTGTTCAAATGCGTGCTATACGAATCGTGGGTAATCGACATTTAACATCAATTACCGATTAGCTACAAGACCTGAGTAGTTCTTGAGGTTGCAACAGGTATTACCCTGAATAGATGTTGTGTTTGCCCTTAAGATGTTTTTACATATTGTACAGTGCCATGTTTTAGTTGGTCCTGGATTTCATTCAATACCAGCCAGAACGAGGACTGTTTGAAACAGTGAGTCCAGTGACAGCTGCTTATTTACAATAAAATGGAGTGACGGATTTGCACCTTTCGTCGAAAGCACTAGCGGGTAGTTCATGAAGCAAAGATAAAAATACTATAATAACAAATTACAAAACAATAGGAAGACCTATTATAAACTATGCTGTACCCATATGGACACCCCAAGTTGCCGACACTCACTGTAATAATTTACAAACAACACAAAACGCTGCCTTGCGAATCGCATCCGGATGTCACTTGATGGTCCACCGAGATCACTTGCACGAGGAATGTAACATATTGCCGGTTCGTGAACATAATGGAATGCTAATCAAACAATATCTATTGGCCTGCCACAAAGAGCAACATCCTTGCAATGACACCTTATTAACGATAGAACCACGTAGAGACGTAAGGAGGACAGCAAGATGTTTTGTGCATGATGTCAGAGATAGGTTACTGTTAAAATTGACGAAACTATGAATAAAATTGGCTTAAAAGCACTGTTGAAAACGTAATAAGGAACTACGCGCCAAATCGAGTTCTAAATAGAAAGCCACCAAAAGTCGCTGACGAGGAGGTTCGGCTAACTCGCAGCACCAGATCCAGCACCTAGCCCAACTAAGATCCGGTTGGTCACGCATCCTAAACAACTACATGAGTAGAGTTGTTCCTGCAACTATTGACAATTGTCCTGCATGTGAGGGCACGCCGCACGATGTAGACCACCTAAAATTGTAAAAATTATGGTGAGTTTATGAAAACACTAATTTTTGATACTAAAAGAATTTGTTGTTTTACCTATCGATTTCAACAGCTATGCTGTCATTCTCAAAGTGTTTTCTAAACTGAGTTTAGAAATCAATAGGCAAAACAATCAATTCTTTTAGTATCAAAAATTAGTGTTTTCATAAACTCACCTTAATTTTTATATAAGATATCTTGTGCTCAACAAAAAATAAAAAAAAAAATGAAAAAATATATTCAATTGTCCTGATAATTTAACCAACCTGACGCAGAAAGATTTGTGGTACCGCCCAAGATAGCAGAGTTCCTGAATCTGGATATGGACCCGGAGGATTAGCACCAAGCCAGTTGCTACAACAACAACATTAGCTACAACTTTGTCGCAGCATTGTTGCTGATCTCGTTGTTTTAAATAATATATTAGCTAAATGTTATCACCAATAGTAGTCAAATATATCGTCTTCAACAGTTAAACGGAGAAATCGGGTGCATCAGACGGAAGTCCAGAGCATATTATTTTACCCGTTTTACTTGTCAGTCGGTTAGTGCAAATAGGCAAACTGTTAAGATCACACATTGTCATAGCGACAGGATACAAAGGGAATATTTTGTGCATATAAACGAAAAAATATAATTTTTCCATGATTGCAGATGAAAAGTCTATTTTCAAGCAGGCTTAATCCCCTGTGAAAATGGATTTTGTTCCTCTAGTGTAAAAAGAATAACATATGCAGTTACCATAGCAACTTTCATATAATTTTATAAAGATTTTAAAACACAGCAACCATGAAAAAATAGAATATTTTTACTTCGGTTTTGAAAAAACCTAAGTAATGCATTCATGCGCCAAAATAGAAATTCTTACCCCCACTTTTTTCGCATTTCTCGACGTTTTAGGACCTACTGTTTCTAAAAAAGCAAAAACAAATTTATGTCTGTCTGCCGGCCGGGGAATTTCAAAAATTTTTGTTACTAAAAATAGGTATACTCAATGGTAAGAGCCGAAAGGACGATGTGTTCGATAGCTATCCCGGAAGTGTGTCAAAAAATCGTCAAGTGTGTCAAAACAAGGAAATTTGCATATTTTTGCTTAAAAAACGTTCATTTTAAGTGATTACGAGTAGGAACATTGAATTTGGAGAAATCTTGATGGTTCGGATTGGTATGTGAGACCAAAATCTAGATTATTGCATTATATGTTTATCAAAAAAACGTTGTCAAGTGTGTCAAAAGAAAGATTTTAATTTATTTTTTTACCCAATTTTTGTGAAGAAAAAATAAAATTAATTATTTGTATGACATGAAATTTTATTATTATTATTGAGAATTATGGCATTATAAGTTTGTCAAAAAAATGTTTTCAAGTGTGTCAAAAGAAAGATTTTACTTCGATTTATTTATTTTTTACCCAATTTTTTGGAAAAAATAAAATTAACTTTTTGTATGACATGAAATTTTATTATTAATATACAGAATTATGGCATTATAAGTTTGTCAAAAAATAATGTCGAGTGTGTCAAAAGAATGATTTTTATTTATTTTTTTAGAAAATAATAAAATTAGTTATTTGTGTGAAATGAAAATGATATCATTATTATTGAGAATTTTATTGCATTATAAGTTTGTCAAAAAAATATTGTAAGTATGTGTGTCAAAAAAATGATTTCATTTATTTTTTCAGCCAATTTTTTGGAGAAAAAAATTAAGCTGTTGTATGACGTAAATGTGACATGGAAATTTTTGAATTTGTTATAGTTTTTGAAATATTTTTGGAATTTTGAAAAAAGTTTGTATTTTTGATTTTGTTATAATTTTTGCAATATTTTTAGAATTTTGAAAAAAGTTTGATTTTATTTAATTTTTACAATGTTTTTTGAATTTTGAAAGAAATATGAATTTGTAATATTTTCTCGAAACGCTAAATGGATAGGTTTTTGAATAGTTTGCTGATTGTTGCATCTTTTCTCTAAATTATGTTAATTTATGATCTGTTATGATTTTCCGGCAACGTATAGATGTTTCGTGTTAGTTTTGTAATAAATTTCTAAACAGACATAAAAAAATAGATGTACTTTAACAGAGTTATGTTTGATATACATCGCTGCCCAAAACTAAAAACAATGTCCTCATAAAAGTTTTATGCCGAAAACTATATCAAAATCCTTAACCAAAACCGAAGTCTTGATATCTCAGAGCTTGAGGTTTCAGCCCCTCCATATTTGAATGTTATATTCTCGATTTCTAATTTAATAATTTCTAATAAATATCGTTTGTATTTGTACTACTATCAAAGAAAAAATTGTATTTGCTAACGCGTCTCGTGAACAAATTGTTACTCACGAAAAAGCGGCGTTTTCATCTCTTGTAGCAAAATGTACTATTTTCTCTAACCGGACCACATAAATTATTAAGAATCTATAAAATATAATTTTTAACAAAAGTTTTTGTTAAAATAAAATTTTTACAGAGAAATGATTAAAATTTCATGACTTTCCCTGACCAAAATAAAATCCCCTGACTTTCCAGAATTCCATACCTGGTGGACACCATGGTCAAGGTATGATAAGAATTTGGATTTAGAAACTCGACCCAAACACAATTACTTTGTATACCAATAATAAAACGCATCCATAAAATAGCTACAAAATTTAGTATCCAACGTATCCATAAAATAGCTACAATATCAGGCGTCGAGGTATCAAAACTTCAGACTGTGGGGTTACATATTGTTTTTGGCACAAAATGATATGGTACAGTTTTAGTCTTGGATTGATATATAGCAAAAATTAAGATATGTACGGAAAAAGTAAATGACAGAAGTCCTTTTATTTCTGGTCACAAATGTAGCTCGCTCAAAATCGCTTAATAATAGATTATACACCAAGGGAGAGAAGTGCATTTTTCTCCAGAGGTGTTGGAGCTGAGGGAGATGACACGCTCTTTCCCGAGGTGAATATACTATTTTTTACACGACCACAATATAATTATGAAATTAAAAACTAAATCAAAAACTCTAATCTAATTAAAAACTAAAACTATCATTGTTGTCATGGTTTTTTAATTTTTTACTCCCTAGGAGGCAGTAAAAGATGCAATCCGCTACCGCAAATAAAGGAGCGGAATTGAACTTTATATACAATCGTACAAAAAAAAATAAAAATTAACCAGCTCCACATAGTCCAGCTTTACCCAAATCGTTCACAAATCACAACTATACAAAAGCGCACTGTAGTTTATGTACCGAATTTCATTTAAACCAAATAACATAAGTTAAAGTTATCGAAGTTTCAAGCAAGTTTCACTTGAGCAGCCCCAACTCCCCAGGATTTTTTCCTGAACCCAAAAGCTTTTAATTCTATGGAAATTAAAATAAAACCCTATGTACCGAGTTTCGTCAAAACCGAACGACCGGCATCTAAGTTATTGAAGTTTTTAAATAAAAATTTGTTCATGATGCCTCCTCCCCCTCCAGCCAATCTACTTCCCACTTTATCCAAATTCGGTTAAAAGTTTTCAATTATTTAGTGGCAACTCCACTAAATAATTTTGTAGCGAATTTCATCAAAATCGATCAGTGATTTAAAAAAAAATCGAAATTTGAAATCGATTTGAATTTACGTATGTATTTAGCATGATGATGATCCAAAATGGCGAAAATGGCAAAAAAAAATGTGAGAAAGATTTTTAAAAATTTTCTCATTAACTTCAAAGACCATCGTCTTTCAGATCTAACAAATATCATAAATAACGACTCCTGCTTTCGTCGTACAAAAAAAATATTGCAGGAAAAAAATTTGGTTTGATAAAAAATTAAAATACGAGTATCCAAATAAATATTGATGAAATGCATTAAACCAGCAGTGCGGATTCGTGATTTTTGCATAGCGAATATTTATAAAGTTTTTGCCTACCGCCGATATCTAAACCGACAGTGGTCAACGAATCGACGGAAGGAAACCACCGCTTTTCGAAAATTCAAAATAGTAGTAACGTATTGAAACATTTCACGACATTACCGGAAAGATTTATTATATTCAATGTTCCATCAAAATTAGTGTTTGTTTTGACGTTGAATCACTGATTAACAAGTTCAACTGTTTAAAGGAATAATATTGAACCGTATCGTTATGTAAAGGATACACCGTAAATTTAATGTTATTAAATTATAATTGTTTTATTTATATTTCAAAAATGTTTTTGCAAAATAACAGTTTTTTTTATCAAATCTATTTGAATCATCAAGAATAACAGTGTAGTATTTAAATATCATATAGATAATTTTAGTCGTACTTTAATTTATTAAATAAATATGTCTGTTTTTTTTTTGTATTTAATCATAATTTTAATTTTCATTAGATTCATAATGTTTGAAACAATTAAAACTTGTAATTAAATTTTATTGAATGCAAAATAACGACAATATATATAATAATATAAAAAATTAAATGAAAATTTATAATATTAAAACATTAAATATATTCATATATTTTACATATGTGTTGCTTTTTGTATTATTTAAATGTTCTTTTCCTTTTTCTTTTCATATTTATTACATTATTCATTCGATTTTTATTTCATTTTTATATTTTACTTAAATATCTAAATATGGCCCTGTAAGTATTTTGAGTGAATATAATATTTAAATTATAAATATTCTCACATTTAAATTATTATAATTATAATTATATGCCCAACATATAATTTATTTTATTATCATTCTTTTTTTTTATTTGTTTTTCTTTTCTTTATTTTTCAAATAATGAAAACTGTTTTGACGTCCTAAAAGTTTATAATGATTAATGAAAAGATGTATTAGTATATAACGTTAAATAACTCTTATAGTTTTTTTTGTCTTCATAATTTCAATTTTTTTTAGATACATTATTTAAATTTGTTCTCAATTAAAATTAGGGAAAAAAAGAATATATGAAGGAAACAATTTAAAAATAGCTATATACATACAATTAAAAAAAATGACAAAATTAACGAATTAAAAACACACACGATTATTATCTAAAAAAAATCTAAAATATATTTAAAAATTAACTCATATTTTTTAATTATATTAATAATAAAACTAATGAATAAAAAATATGAACAACAAAATTAAAATCAAATAATAATTAATGTCTAAAGGGATATAATAATTAAAAATTAAGTACATATCAACTATTTATGTTTTTAATTTTTGTAATTTTAAAAAATTCAATTAAGAAATAAAATTGAAAACTAAGTAAAAAATGACTTTTTATGGCAATTAACAAAACAGTTTTACAATCATCACATATAAAGTTTATCACCGGCATGGATTTTTATATGATTATTTAAGGTGCTCGATTGACGAAATTGTTTTTTACAAACGGCACATTCAAAAGGTTTTTCACCTGTATGTATTTTTAAATGATTTGTTAATGTACTTAATTGTCGAAATTGTTTCCCACAAAATGTACAATTAAATGGTTTTTCACCTGTATGTATTTTAACATGATTGGTTAAGGTTGACGATTGACGAAAATATTTTTCACATATATTACATTTAAAAGGTTTTTCGCCAGTATGAATTTTTTTATGGTTTGTCAATGTACTTAATTGACGAAATTGTTTTTCGCAAATATCACAAACAAACGGTTTCTCGCTGCCATTCGGTAGCTTCATAGTCGTAGTTTCTATTTTTATATCTCCTCGTGGCATTAGTAAAAAATTCATTTGCATTATTTTATTTAACAATTGAGATTGGTTTTTTAATATTAATATTAAACAAAATTATATTAAATAAAACTTAATATATGTAGTAAACGGATTCCAAACAAAAATTATATTAATTTGTATAACAATATAATAAGACCTAATTCAATTATTATTTTTTAATACATACATATATATGTATATATATACATATATCTATATATATTATATATATACAAATATAATCTTAATAAATAACTAATAATAAAAGTATTCATAAATGATTATAGCTTATTTACATAATTTTTTCTTCATTTTAATCTTAAACGTCATCCACTGTAGTTTAATTCCTATGAACATATTCATTTAATAGAAATTGATTTCCATATAAGTTTGACATTAAAAAACATCAAAATCTATTCCTTTTTGGTGAAAGCTTTTATAAAACTGGAGAGGTACTTCAAACAAAACCTAGAATTAAATTTTTAATGATTTTATTAGTATTAATTTTTTAAATAAATTGTTATTATTTATTGTGTTAACAAAGAGCTTTTAAAAACTGGTTGCAAGCTCCTGAAAACAAGGTTGCCAGAATAACTATGAGTAATAAATTATGGTATGATAATATAAGTTATCCCACAAAATTCGCGGGCGGCCAAAAACCAATCTCAAAAACCCTGCATGGATCAATTTATCTTGCCTCTTTCCAGAATGAAAGAGTATGTTATTTTTAGTGTTTACAAGGACAGAACAACAGATTTACAAAGGAAAACCACAAACTAGCAAAGCAAGCAGATCCAAAAGTATGTAGATGTACGAAGGCAGAATACTGAAAGAGGCACAACATCAAGACAAGTCAACAGCGTTACTTATTTTAACAAGTTAAACCGTTAACAAAGGGTCTTTTAACTATATTGACCACTGTTTAAAAGAAAGATGGTAAGCTACAATATATGATTATGAATTATTTTTTACTGGCCGAAACGTGCACGACGATGCTCGTGCTTTACAAATGAGTGGTTAGAAACCGTATTTAGTTAGAGTAGTTTTTTACATAACCTTAAAATATTTTAACAATCTAAATAATCTTATAATTTTAGTACTTTTTAGGGTTCCGCACTTTGCAAAAGTATAAACGGTACCCCCTTTTGGTGAGGCTTCGGTGTCCGTCCAAATTTCTTCATTCTCGATTTACTCATAGTCCTTGGGTGGGCCCACGCCGATTTCATTTGATGATTACCACATAATTTGTACTTCGTGAGGTTCCTATCCTTGATGAATCCGAAAACTTTTGTTCTGCTATTTTCCTCGATTCGGCCGCTTTTTCGTTCGGCAACCTCCGAAAAATACCGATTGCCCGGGATCTTGTTAATTTTTTTTTAACTATGGGGGTTGGAAATTTGTTTTAGAGCACGAGGGTAACCTTGTCCGACCAAAATGTATCTGATATTGTCTAGTCCGACATACTTAAAAAAAATTGTGGTAGCAAATTTACAAGATCGCGAGCAATCGGCATTTTTCAAAACATGCCGAACGAAAAAGCTGCCGAATCGAGAAAAATGCCAGAACAAAAGTTTTCGGGCTCGTCAAGGACCAACACCTCACGAAGTATAAAATATGTGGTAATCATCAAATGAAATCGGCGTGGGCCCAGGGACTAATGATCACAAACTATAAGTGCTATCAAGTTGAAATTTGCTACAGTTTTTAAATGTGTTTTTCCCACGCCTACTGATAACAAAAAAATCAAATATTTGTTTTCAACTATATTTTATGAACATAGATAATAAGGAGGAGATAGTAAAACAAAAGTTTTTTTTATGGAATCAAGTTTGGTTTAGGAGAATCGAAAAAGATCAAAGTATTTCCAGATAAAATTTCAATGAATTTTCGACTGCTTAGTTTTTGAGTTATTGCCAAAAACGAGTGTTTTTTTTCCTGTCCCCTCCCTTAACTTCGAACATTACACAAGAAAAAAATTGATTTGAATTCGTGGTTATGGGATGTTATAAGGATTGAACGAAAACTATAGCGGTCAGCTCATCATTTCAAATGTTATTTTGAGGAGGTTGAGAGTGGAAATTTTGAAAAAAAAAATATTTTTCGCATTGTCGAATGGGGGTGTCATATGAAAGGTTAATTTTTTTCTAGTCCGAAACCAGTTTTGTTGTAATTTTCGAAAGCGCATTCGTTTGATTAAAATTTAAAATTGTGTTTTTGTGAAGCACTATTCAAGTAGAAGAGGATCTTAGAAGAGGATAAATTTTGCTACGTTGTAGCAAATGTGTATTATAGTAAAATATTAAGTCAAACGAAATATAGAAATAAACAAGATCAGATTAGATCAAACAAGTTTAACGAGTCAGATGAACTTGACTTTGAGCGAAAGGCGTTAGGTTGAAAAATTATGCGATAACATACTCGTTTCCTATTCGATAGATTATCATTTAATATGGTTATGTTGCAAATGTCCTCTATGAGGCTTATCAGTAATTACAAACATTTTTGAAATTGCTGAACTCGACCAGAAAATTGGTTGAAATATAAAATTGTTACAGTCAAGTAAATGGGATCTGTTCTTTTCGTTAGGTTTGATACAGTACCACTAGTGCAAAAAAATAGTAGCCACCATCACTTCGATTTTAACTCTACTGGCAGTCACTTTGAATATTTAATTTTTCAACTAGCTGGAGTTAAAATCCTGTTGGTATACCGATCTCACCAATGTTCAGTAGTCAAATCACTCGACTGTCTTAACCATGCACTCGTTGGCAATAATTTGACGAAGCTTTTGTCTCCAACTGTTGTGATAGGTGACTTTAATGTTGATTTTAATAAAAATCCTCAAAACTGGCTCTCAAACTATTTTCTACAAAAAAAAATTACAAAGAAAAATTCATTGAAGCTACAACAATTGATAATATATTTTCGAATATAAATAATTTAGAAGCTGGCGTTATTGAAGCTTTCTTTAGCCACCATAAACAGCTTTGGGTAAGATTCAACCCAACGTGAAACTATACTAACAAAAACTGTTAGACTGCATGAAAACTGAATTATATTCGCACTTGCCTGTCTTTTTTATTGTCATTTAATTTTTTATTTTACTTTACCATTACTTTTTAAAAAAAAAATGATATTAAAAGTTATAATATTGATATTAGGAGCGAAAGATCTCTATTTGTTTTGTACTCAAATTATTTGTTTGATGTTGAAAAATGTTTGACGGAGAAAAGAGATTTGATGATTTAAAATTCTTAGGAACAGGAGACGGTGAAGAAATCAAACATTTTATATGCAAAGGTGTTCACAGCGTGAAGTAATAAGTTAAAAATAATTTGATTTGTAGTAAGCCTAGATATCAAATTATTTGCAAGCTTTTAAAATAAAAAGTGTTTACAGCACAGATTTAAATTACATCTACTAATTTGCTATGTCGCTGTAAATGCGGTATTATACACATTAGTACACACAGAAAATTACAAGTTTCATTTTTATAAATAAATTGCAGTGCAAAAAAAAAACAATTGAATTGAAATTTTATTTTATTTCAAAGATTTAACTTAATTTAAATGAAATGATGTAATATACACATTTCAGGATATTTCAATTAATATGTGTTGCGAACAATTAGGTGAATGTAAAAACATTCATTTGTTGAGTCACAATTTCTAATGACTTACTCTGGAATGGGTATATACAAAACAGATGTAATGACCGGCCTATTTCGATTTTTACTCTAAAACAAGAATCTTAAATATCTAAAGAAGTTCCATAAATTCATTTGTTATTCTATTTCGTTGTCGGCCTTATTCAAGTCGAAACCAGTTGAAACACAAAAAAAAGCTTATAAGACTTTTTACAAGTGTATACAATTCATACATAATAACAATCGTAATACAATCAATATGTTTGTTTTATTTTTCGAGCGTTTCGTTTTATTTTACCAAACAATTAAATAAATTTTATTCAATTTCGATACCTACTTAATTGTTTGTTATTTTGAAAATGAAATTACCGACAATAAAAAACATCAAAGTTCTAACTACTAACACTAATGACAATTGAAAAGCCATAAAACAATCATAAAAAATACTAATTTTTTCACAACGGAAATTTAATTCAATTTAATCATAGTAGTCTTTGCCTTTTTCAATATTCAAGAAAGGAACATGCGCATTAGTTTGAATTTATTGTTTTTTATATAATCAAAGGGAAAATGTTTTTGTTGATTTTTTTTAGAAAATACAATCAAATTGTTTATAAAATAGTAAAATACAATCAAGAAAATTTATTTCGGTGTTCCGGTAACTCTAAATATAGGTTTATTTTTGTTATTTTTAGAACCATAATTGTGTGCGTTATTAGTCTTAATAGTCTAATTAGTCTTTCTGTTGCGTGAATGCTGCGCAACACAATAATACAATTTATTTGTTTTTATTGAACTCTGAAATAAATTTTTTTGGTTGGAGTTTATAAATAATTTGATTGTATTTTATAAAAAATCAACGAACAAATTTTTGCTCTGATTATATAAAAAAAATTAAACTAATGCGCATGTACCTTGAATATTGAAAAAGACATAGGCTACATGAAAAAAATAAGTTATTACAATTTGACGTCTTTCATTGTAGGTCATTTCATTTTCAAAATACTAAATAATCATTTTCCAAATACCAGGTATCGAAATTAAATAAAATTAATTTATTTAATTATTTGAAATTAATGGTTCAAAAAAAATTAAATAACATTCATTGTTTTTTTTATTCTCTTTACATGTTTTACGAATGAATTTTAAAATAATTTAAGTAAATAAACACATGTATTGTTACTCTGTCGTTATAGGAAAAAACGTTGTATTGGGTTCGTGTTTAATGTATTTTATTCTCTCACAAATTTGCAAATTTGTGAACTTTTGTTAGAAAAAATAAAAAAAAAATACTAATTTTGTGTTCCGCAGTAATCGCGCAACAGAATTAATTTAACAGCTGTTTATTTAATTCTATTAAGACTAATAACGCACACAATTATTATGGTTGTAAGAAAACAAAAATAAACCTATATTTCTAGTTGCCTGAAGGATAATTTTTTTTCAAATATTCACACATTTAATGATTGATTCAAATTTGATGCACTCCATCGTATTAAAAATAAAAGTAAATTTATTTTCGGAGCGGTTTTTATAATTGGACAAGTTAGTGTTAGTGTGTTATTAAAATAAATAAAATTAAAAAGGATGACGAAAAAGAACTAATTTTTTCTGCATGAACTGAAATGAAAGAAAATAATTAAATCGACTCCAATGCCAGGAAATCATAAAAATTAAGATTTTACTCTTAAGAGTAAGAACGATATTAAAAGATTTGCAATATTATAAATAACATTTTTTTACGATCGTGCAAAAAGTGGCTAGATTTTGCACTGTGTACTATGCCAAAAGTTTAATTTTTTGCACTAGTGCAAAAAGAACCATACTAGTGCAAAAAGTACCTTAAGATCGTAGAAAAAATGTTGTGTGCAACACGTGCAAAAAGCATATTTCTCCACTTCGTCTCGAGCTGCAAACATCGTGCAACAAATACGCACTTTTTGCACTAATTACACAAATAACTATTTTTTTTATATTTTCAAATATGAGAGTGTTTGTTGTTTACCATACCGAATATTGGAACAAAAAATAAATCGATGGCGGCTGAAGAAAATTTAAAGCACGATTACGAATTGGATGTAAGAAATTGTGATCGAAAAAGGTGATAATCATTCTAAAGTTCTTCGCATTAAAGTCAGCGAGAAGTTGCATAAAAATAATATGTTGAGCTTGATTTGTAAATTAGTGCCTACACATTTAACTCGCAATAGTTGGATGTGATGGATTTATTTCAAAAAGAAAAGCATATGTATGATGAAGTAATATTTGAGGATTTTTTAACATTAAAATTAAGTATAAACTTTTTATTGACCGAACAGTGTTTGTATGAGGCATCAAGTGATAATTTGGAAGAGTATGTGCTATTGAAGAATTTAACTATAAATGCTTATTATATGTATCGTCATGCTGTTTTAACTTTCGAACATGTTCATCTTTCGTGTGATATAATTGAATATAGTGCATTGAATTTTACAAAGCGTCAATGGACTCTACAGATTATTGCATTGGTGATTTTGGAAAATAATTTGGGTTGGTCAGCAATAAACATTTTATCACAGGAGGACTGGTTTTGAAAACACATTAATGTAAGCTTTTGGGTTTACTATATATAAATTTGTTTTGTTTTTTTTTTAAGTAAATTTTCTTTAGGCGCGATATGACAAGTAAATCAAATCTTTTTTGAACGGAAGACATTTTGAAAAAAAAAAGTCGGGCAAGTGCGAATAAAATTCGCTCGCCAAGGGTTCCGTGAATGTAAAAGAACAAAATATCAAAAATAAATGACATAAAGTAATGTTGTAAAGTCTTTATATCGCCAGACTATGGACGCATAACAAATTAAATGTTTAATCGTAGACGTCAATAGTAAATGTCAATCACATCTACATTGATCAAAAATGATACTTGAGGTTAATTCTTATCCATAGCTGTTTATGTTAACTAAAGAAAGATTTAACCAGTATTTTAATGGTTTAAATTGGGAATATTTGTTCTATAAATCAGCGTCGAAATAAAGGGTGGTATACATACACTTAAAATAGCACTTTTTTATCAATAACTAAAAAACTGTGCATCGCAAAGTTTTAAAAATAATTGCAAAAATAAATAAATAATTTTGAAATTAGGTGCTCTTTAAAATGACACCCCACTCGCTTGGGTCAAAAAAGTTTTTTTTCACCCTTCCCCACCCAAATCCCTTAAAAGCACAAAAATATAATTATTTGAGAGTTCGCTATAATTTTCGTTCAGAGTTTATCAAAATTCCTATCTCTGTGAATTTTTTCAAATTTTTCGGTTAATTAGGCTCGAAATGAAAAGGGGGGACCAACTTTTTGTGTCACTTTATTGATAATAATTCAAAAACTATGCATTGCAAAATTCTAAAAAAATGGCAATATTTCTAAAATCAAGTGCTCTTTCAAATGACACCTCACATGACCTGGTTTTACATGATGTTTTTACCCCATTAGAATTCCCACCCCTTTAATAAATATAGTTATGAGTATCTGCCACTTTTCTATATTTTTCATTAAAAACCTACTCATTTTTCTATCATTCCAAATAAATTTCAAGATTTTCGATGAAGCAGGGTTGGAGTTAATCGGGGCAATAAAACATCGAGAAAACGTCATTTTTCAAAATTATACAAAAAAATGGTGAGGTGTAAAATTCCAAAATGTATTTTTAATGCTGAAATGAAGCCCTTTCATATGATACCCTACTCGTCTCGATAAAAAAATGTTTGTTTTCATCGTACCTCTTTAAAAACAAACGAACACAACTTTATTTATTTTTTAACCCGCCATCTTGTGTGGATAGGTTAGTTTTATAAGCGCCTAAAATTTTAAGTTCATCGGATTAACGGTTCACGAAATAATTGAAATAATGTGAAAAACACGTTGTACTCTCACCAATAGTGTTCCGTATAAAAACGGAACCCTAAAAAAATAATAAATAAAATTAATGAAGAAATTCAGCAAATATGCGATACAATTCGATTATGTGTATTGTGTGTGTGTCAATTGTCATTCATTTGTTAATGTTATTATATTTTTTATTCAGTCTTGTATTAAATGTTATATGAGTTGGATGTGTCGATTTTGAGTTTCGTTATTTTTTAAATTTATATTTTGAATTAGATATTTTAGTTTTTTAACAGACTTCAAAAAAGAAGGTTCTGTGTTTTATTATGGGTTTTTGTATGTATGTTGACCGTTTTCTCAAAAACGGCTCGTTCGATTTGGATGATTTAAATCGTATTCTATTTGGGTTGATTTCGAGAGGGTCCCATAATTTTTTATGATGTGAAAAATGCCGTTTTCAGAAAATTGGAAAAAACCCGTATTTTTATGTATTTTAGGCGATTTAATCAAAACATCTTAATCTGTTTGGATAGTTTGAGTTGTATTATATTGTCAAGCTGGTCGTATATAATTTTCTATGAGTGGAAATATGCCGTTTTTTTTAAGTTTATTTTTAAATAAAAATATTTGTATTGATTAAATTTGTTTTGTTAAATAAAAAAATGAGTGCGGCGTCACTGTAGGGGATGTAAAAACCCGGGTTTCGGTTTTTAATCAAATAAAAAACCGGGTTTTTGGTTTTTTAAAAAGCTATCTTTAGTACAACTTTAAATATGTATAAAAAAAATTGAAAATAACATGTTAAAATTCATTATACAGTATGTAAGCCAAAAATAGAAACGTAACTTAACTTATAATTGATTTTTTTAATAAAATAATATTTAAGAAAAATTAATGCGTCTTGTCAAATTTCACAGATGAACGTATTCTAGTACAGAAATTACCTGCGATTGAAAAGACGCTCTTACTGTCTGTTGAAGTGGGTTGAATTGATGCCAGAGCATTGAATAAGTATTTTTATCGATTTTTCCTTAGTAACACAAAAAAATTTCATTTCTTTTTTGAAGGACTACTTAAAATTGGTATGGTTTGCACATTCGTTAGAACCATGCAATACCACAGAAATTGAATGTTGTATTTGTTGTCATAAAGAATCACCCAGGCAAAAATTTGTCAGGGTTTAAATAGGGTCTTGATCAGGTTTACAAAGATCAGGCATTGGTAAGGATTGGACCCTGATCATGGGTGTAACGTTTTTACCCTATCAGGTTCTGATTGAGCTTACCAGATCAGATCCTGATTGGGATAATCGGATCAGACCCTGATTGGGATAAACGGAGTAAGCCCTGATTGGGGTAGCCTGACCAGACCCTGATATATATTTATATATTATATATAAATTAATTAAAATTAAATAAAAAAATAAAAAAGGGAAAAAATTAAAACATATACCACCTCAATCACTTTTATTATATTCTTCCAGCCGAGAAGCGACAGCTAAAACATACATGAAACGATTTTAACTTTAAATTTTAAACAAATGAAATTTCAGCTAGGGGTCGAATACAAAAAACCAAATCAGGGCCTGATATATTCAAATACGGTTAACCCTAAAAGGGTATTGCAAATCAAGCCCGAAACAACCCCCCATCAGATTGCCCTAATAGATGCTCTTTCTCTAATGACCAGGACCTGATCACGCCCTGACTGTACTCAGGCTTTCCCCAACTAATTTCTGCTCGCGCAGATGCGAATGTCATTGGTTCGACTTCACTTCGTGAATGCTCTCTAAAATATTTATTTCGATTTAGTCGTAAGAACTATTTTGCTTCTTTTTGTATTAAAAGTTGTTGTCGATAAACAATAAATTATTGTAAGACAATATTGATAATATTTAAATCTGCATGAAAAACAGTAGAAAGTTATTATTACGATTTTTCCGGATGAGGTGTGATGATTTGATATGCACCGCCCGACCGAGTACGGAAATATCTATTTTCTAACGAGTTGCACACAATATTTGTTTGCTTACTTCATTGGAATTAATTAAAACAGAATCTTAAAGTGAAATTTGATTAACCTTGGATGTTACTTAAAGTTTAAAATCAAGTATTTATTCCTTCATTGAAAATTTAAAAAAAATGCTTGTCAGCCTAACATTCTATGAAATAAGATAATTAATTCATGAAAAACGAAATAAATATTTTAACCATAATGAAAACAACAGCAATGGAAAATAAAAAAATCTAGTACCCCAAAAATCAAAACATAAATTGTAAAATGTTTTGAAAATTTCTTCCGATAAAAGAGAAAAGTTCAGATCGTCGATAAAAAAATTATGTTCGAATACTTTATTGAAAAGTGTATAACTGTATACCAAAGAATTTAATATAAACAACTAAAATAAAGTTACGAACGGTAAAACCGCAAGCGAAGATATTAAAGTCTTCCACATTGTATTTGGGCAATGTATTGTATACGATGTTAACAACTATACTGCAGGTTACGAATATTTTTGTGCAGAAATGCGATCCATGTCTATACGATTTTTAATTCATTAATCTATATTCTATTGCATCCGGAATGCCAAAAACTAAATTTACTTTCTAGAAGAAACAATAAAATGAACTTTCGATGTTTACAAAACAAACCGGTTTTCACGGCAAAACCCGTTTTTTTGCGGTTTTGTAAAAATCAACAAAAACCCGGGTAACCGGTTTCGGTTTTATCCGATTTACAAGCCCTAAGTGCGTGTAATATTTGCACGCGGTTGAATTAAATTTCTTTGGCTACTGTGGCAGGTATTCCTAAAAAGATTAAATATAAAATAAATATGTCATATTGCAATTTAGAGTAAAGCCGCAATTAGACTATTGCAGAACTCTGCAATATTTCTGCAATGGTAGTGTGTAAAATATTCATTGCAGAAAAGTTTGGCAATGAACTCATTGCAATGTTTTGCAATCAGTTCATTGCCAAACTTTTCTGCAACGAATATTTTACTCACTACCATTGCACGACCATTGCACAAATATTGCAGAGTTCTGCAATAGTCTAATTGCGGCTTTAGTAGCATTTCTTGATATTTACAACATGTGTAATAAAAAGCAATATTTACATAATGTATTACAAAGTCAATTCAATTATTATCATAATTGAAATATGAAATTAGAGGTTTATGATAACTTAAGTGAGAAACATAAGCTTTACTTTGAAAATTTCCTAAATTTCTTGAAAAACTGCATCATTTGTTGTACCAAATCTTGTTGTTGAATTAAGCATGTATTCACCGTGAAATTTAGTTTGTAATAAGACTTTGAAAAACTTTATGCAAATATGGCTTTTTATTACACATTGTTGTAAATTATATTATCAAGAAATGCTACTCTAAATTATATGACATATTTATTTTATATTTAATATTTTTGGTAATACCTGCCACAGTAGCCAAAGAAGTTTTATTTCAACAGCGTGTAAAGATTACGTACTTCAATTTTTGGAATGTTTGTTTTTGGTTAATATATAGTTTATTTATAAAAGATCGCCCGGCAGCCAAATTCTGTAACTGTGAAGTGGTGAAGTGTTAAAAAATTTTTTATTTCGATTTTATCATTAACTTTTTATCATTTTACCATTTTTGCCAAAACAAGATATATACCATGCTGCTTAATCGAATAAAAGATCAATGAATACCAGCACGTTTAATGGATAAATTCGATTTATATTGAAAAATAGCGATTACTTGAGTTTTGTCGATGTATGGCAATTTTGCCTTATTTTGACTAACTTTGTTTATAAGAGTATCCAGAGCTTGCTTTCAGTACATTTTTTCAAAAAACTTTTTGCACAAAAATATCGATAAAAATATACAAAATAGACAAGAGGTACAAGACAAACCAAGAGGTACCTATACCTTTTGAAATCCAGAGAAATGAGTTGTCACAAATCTTGGTAAATACATATGAACTAAGAGGAGACCAAAACATGCTTTCAAATATGCTACTTCAATATAACGAACTTTTCTTCAGGAGAGCAATGACTGTGACCGCTGCTAACAGTGTCTGCTTCTAGATCTCTTAGGTATCGTTTTGGAAGTATTTGTTTTACACACATACATATATTTGCACTTTGTTGAAGGTTATTGCGAAATCAAGATGTGCAACTTAAAATTGCAAAAACCTAAATTTGGAAGTCATATTAAATAATCCCGCATGGAGGGATCAGTTTTTTTGATTTGAAATCTGTTCTTATTTTTGATTTACGGGTGTCACCCATCCTACTCCAGCCGCTGTTATTGACATACGAGTTAAGGTGAGCAGCTATCACATACCATACCAATATCAGTGAGATATCACTAGTTAAGTTGATATATTAGGAATGATAGCGGATGAACTGCCTTCACTCAAGGATAGCACCGCCATTCTTTGTTATTAGGCTTGTGACCTTCCTATAGAATAATTTTCCAATTTGTCAGCACTATCGACTGACTTTTAATTAATTTGAAAACTGGACTGCTGGTAATTAATAATGAAACACTTTGAGCAGAATCGGCGCCGAAACAGATTCCTACGAGTTCAAATCCAACTACATAATCACTCGGTCACTCAAAGTACATTTAGAACTAAGTCTCACCTACTGAGCAAAGTACCATTTAATAGTCTTGTGTGAATGTATCTGCTTTTGCGAATGTAAAGGTGGAAAAATGAAGACGGGAGCACTCGTCCTAACATTGCCTAACTGAGTCATTTTAGGCTTAGAGTTGTGAAAATCAAAAACATTTGGTAATGTTTGACGTCATCGGGCAGGCTAGGGCTTTATTATATCTAGCATTCAAATGTCTAGAGTGTTACTAAAAGATAATGTCTAACACGCTCAAATGCGTTCCGCAAATGAAATGAAACTATAATTGAGACTTAGGGACCTTACACTAAAATGTCTTGCATTATTTTTTCACATTACGGTTATAACTTAATTACATTGAACATTGATACCTGTTTTATATACAGTTTGTTTATTTTGTTTTAAATTTTGGGATATTTTTTAATATTTAAAACGATATTTAATAAAAAAATCAAGATGATTACAACCGGATTTTAATTAATGGAACCGTGACAATGGATGTTTCTTTTTATCCAAATATGTGTGTTACGTAGGCTAATGGGTAAGATGTTGCATAACTTTTTCGAAAACATTACTACCTATCACTATAAGCCGTGACACCGTTAAATATTATATTAGAGTATATATCATATTTTTAAATAACTATAATCGTCAGTATTGGAAGTGAAGTGGTCTATACATGTTGGATCTTATTGAATTTCTTGATATTTGGTTCAACAATAGCAAACTTCCGTGATCTGGGGATGTTAGGGTTTTGTATGCTTTGGTTGTTTAGGAAAGCTTTTTTTTTAAAGACGACTACCGATTTGTGGCTGAGTTGATAAAATCACTTGATTCAAAGAAAAGTGCCGCACGATGGAATCACGGTTAAATATATTGAAGTTTGTTATGATATCGTAAGTATTGCAATAAGTAAGCTAGCTAATCTATGCTTTTCAACAGGGAATTATCCCAAAATACTAAAAGTTCATAAAATCACCCCGATTTTTAAACAAAGAGATAAAGAAAAGGTTGAAAACTATCGACTCGTTTCAGTATTAGCGATATTTATTAAAGGATCGGTAGCTTCCTTGAAGAATCAATCTTCTTTTACTCAAAACAGTATGTGTTTAGACCGAAAATGTCAATCTTGACTGCGGCATTAGCATGGAATCTTCTTCATAGATAGAACCCCATTTAGGAGTTAATGGTAAATCGAAAAGTAGCCACCTAAATATAGGAGTGCCACAGCCCACAAGGCAGTGTACTCGAACCCTTGCTATCCTTGATATTTACCAATGGCATGGCAAAACTACCACTGTGTGGTATAGTTTTATTGTTTGCAGACGAGACCTCTTTATTTTATCCTGGCAAAAATGAGCTTGCAAATGTATCTCTTATCAAGCATGACCTAGTAATTTTTGTTGAATACTTCAGAGCAAACAGACTCACCATCAATATTAATAAAACCAAGTTCTTACAATTTAGAGCGCCTCAAAAAAATTGATGAAACAGAATTCCATTTATATGGAATTGCTATCAAGGAATGGAAAGTGTTAGATATCTAGGGCTGCAGATTAATAATACGTTAAATTGGGATCCATTTATTGAATACATAATGAAGAAAATAGCCCCAGCTGTAGAAATCGTTGGTCAATTCAGGAGCCTGATACCGACTTATGTGCTAAAACTTATTTATTTGTAAACCTTAGTCATTAGTGTATCAGAGTATATGACGGTTTTCTGCTCGAATTTTTTGAATCAGAATGAAGTTGCTTGAAATTTTGACAGTATGTTAGGAATAGCTCAAAGATCAAAATCTACCCTACGCCCATGAGCGCTTTTTCCCTGGGGTTGGTTACCAGCCTATCTCGGGAGTGGAAATGTTTAAAACAACGGGAATCGATAGAAGAGTGAATTTTATGAATTTATGGAGTTTTTTCGAAAAGAAAATGACCATTTCTCATCGAAAACGGATGTGTTCACAGTTTTGTCCGAATAACTTAAAAAGTTTACAATTTTCGAAAACAAAACATCACAAACAAAACCATAGCTCGTAAAAAAAAGAGAGTTTTATATTTTTACTATAAACCCAAAACTAACAGAGTTATGGCTTGTTGAATCTAGACTATTATTCTTCGAATGCAAAAGTCAAGACATTCAAGGTTGAATAACGGGAAACCAACCGTTTATTTCGGAAAAAAATTTTAAAAACTTTTTTGGAAAGCTTAAAAATCTTTAAAATGACTACTGATAAAAGACTCTTGCATTAAAACTATTATTATTTATTTATCTGTAATAAAGCTGTAACAGCTTGTAGTACATAATATGCAGACTTGAAAAAACATTACATTCGATAAAATAAACTAAGCTAAAAACTAAAAAGCACATACAAACAAAAAAACAGCTACTAATCTAAGATCACAGATTAAGAAAAAAACTTTTCAAACTAACTAAAGTAACATATGACAATTAACAAGATAATGATCTATAATGACTATATAATACACTTATCAGGTAATAAAATTAATTAATAAAAAAAATGCAAGCTTCAACAACGAAAATTCAAAAATTCAGATAACAAAGAGTTATATCCATATGTACTATGTAGTACATTAATTTTATTTGAGCTAGTTGGCCAAACAGCCAGTTCACAATTATGAGCAGGACAATTCGATCTGAAAAACCAAACTGTCGCTTATAGGACGCGACAAAACGGTAGCTCATTGTACTTTCGTATTTTCGTAGCCCCGAAACGAAAAAAGAGGAATTAAAAATTCAAAACTTGTTATTAGGTAGCCTCAGATGACGCACCTTTCGAGAACTCACCAGCTCAAGCTTTTCGGAAAGATACGGTAGACATCAGGTTAACAAAATCCTATGTACATACGACCAGTTTCATAGCTCGAAATATTTTCCAATACCACAGCCGAGCAATCTGTTTGTGATCAGCGATATATGATCAAATTTTCAAAGTGAATAAATGTACCTGACACATGCATTAAAGACCGTTTTCACTTTGTGCATTAATTGTTCCTGCATAAATTGTAAGGTGTATATCACTCTTCGTTCCTTGTGGAATTTAACATTTTTTTCAAGTGTTAGGCTGAGGCATAAATAGTTCAAGGCTAACCTTCTTCCGCATTTCCTTTACTGTGACATTTTATGGTATGGTATTATAAAACGTCACAGTAAAGGAAATGCGGAAGAAGGTTAGCCATGAACTATTTGTTTAAAGATGTTAAATTCCACAAGAAACGAAGAGTAATATACACCTTACTACATAAGTTATTCACACAATCATTCCATGACAAGGAACGGTCAATAACAAGTCCTAGATCACGAACAGTGTCAGAATACGCTATAGGTTCATTATTAAGTTTCATAGATGGGAAATCTGAGGTGGGTACTATTTAGCATTTAATAGTAATTCATTTTTCACAGACCACCTAGCAATTCTATTAAGATCCTCATTTTGTCTATCAACACCTACCACTCTATTAGCAAACACATCACTCACGTACAGTTGCAGATCATCCGCACACAAATGGAACTTCTAGAATTTCAAACAATAGGATAGTATATATCATTTATAAAAAGGGCAAATAATAATGATCCAAGAACAGATCCCTGGGTACCCTCACAAGTAATTCCCATTATACTAGAACGAACACCCCCAACCTCAACAATTTGGGATCTTCTATACAGATACGAATAAATAAGTCTGTATGCAGATCGCGAAAACTTAAACGCAAAGAGAGTTTCCTGCAGAGCTTCACAAGATTTATACAATCAAACGCCCTTGAAAAATCAAGCAGTACTAGGACAGTAAACAAATTAACATTAGAACTTCCCCTAATATCATAAATAATAATTAATATGTAACAAGGATAAGGCAGTGCTATGTCCCAGTCTATAGGCTGATTGGAATTCATTCAGAAAATTATTGTCGTCCAAAAACTTAGACATCTGATTTTAATTTCAAATGCCTTAGATAAACTCAATAGCGTGCTAACTGGTATAAAGTCGATAGCGTGCTAACTGGTATAAAGTCCAACATAGAGGTGGGGTTATTTACTTTAGGTATGGGGACCACTCTGGCAACTTTCCATTCAGCAGGAAAGTATGACTGTGTTATACTATTATTAAAAATATACAACAGATAAGGAGCAATCTCGGGTAAAATAAGCTTAATAAACTTAAGAGGTATACCACCCAACCCCATGGCCTCAGATTTAATAGAAAAATGGAAGAATAGAGTTTCTCATAATCAATGTTACAAAACGATAACAGATTATCAGAGGAATTATCATCTCTTACATCAGAAAAAATACAGCTAGGTGGTTGCGAAGAGCCAATTTTTGTAGATTCACTCCACAGTAGTAATGATTTAGATCGTCGAGCGTGAACGGAATTTGCACCTGCTTTTCACTTTTTCCTCACCCCTAGATTTTTCAAATTTCCACCATTCTTTAGAAGCCGACGACTGCTCAAGCCTATCTTGCAGAAATCGTTTGGGCAAGTTACGTTTCAATGCAACCACAGAGTTTCGAAGGCGCTTGTAGGTTATCCACCGGTCTTGAGTTCGAAGTGGCTTCCACTTATGGTACGCTCCTTAATGGAGTTTAATTTCAATGGTCTTTCAAGGTGAAAAAATATCCATCATATGAATAATCATATTATTGAAGAACTAATAGGAATATTCTATCGAGTAATGATTTAAAACTGTTTCCAGAAGGGAAACAAACAAAAGGGAATCAAAGTAAGTAACTAAGGCAAGTTATAACAAAAATAAAGTAGCTTTCTATTTTCTGTGACCTAAATAGCAACGAAAAGACCTTCCCTCATAACCATGCCATTTGAAACTAATTGTTACCCATTTACAGTTAACTTTATATACCAGCAATACATTCTAGAACTTCAACCGTTGTAGAATGCTAACATTAAAAAAAATTGAGTCCAAAGTGTGCAAGTAGCGTTTTCCCTACAACTGCTTAAGTGCAGAAATGTAGATGTATTTTGCTGAAAGTTTTGCTTTTTTTATTTTTATTATGCGTGTATTAACTTCTTTGACCCTTTGCAGCTCACACATTTTAAAAACGAAAAGCTTGGCAAAAATTAGCCTTGTAGCAAAATTTCCTACAAAAAGGTTTTTTGGGGAACCCGCAACCTCGAAAATTAAGAGAGATATCGATAAAAACCCAGTTCCTTTTCTCGCATTTCGGCGCACGTAGATTGGAGCTCTGTTGTATGCACATTACGAATTTTTTTTGAGTATTTGCGCACGGTGGGTGCCATCTTTGAGAGCACTGCTGCAACATAGAGTATGGGAAGAAATAGCTAGGCTAGGGTCGTCACACCCGAATACCAAAAATAAAATTCGTTCGAATATTTCTAAATCGTCATCATCAGAATTTTTCGTTTGAAGCTTCTAATGAACTCTTTACTATGCTTTCATCAGTTACACCAGATACTGTTGAGATATGATCGTCAATATTTAAAAATGGTTTGAGTGTTGTCGACTTTTTTTTTTGGATGGTTTACTATATCTTGAATTATCTTACGAAATAATCACTCTTTATAGTGTAGAGAAACAGTTTCAGAGGAAAATTTTTAGATTTCATTATTTTCACATCTAATTATTTTACATTTCAATGCACAAACAGCTACTTCAATATTTAATCAATTTCTTCGATGGAATATTCATCCAAAAGTTTCGCATTATGCTACACAGTCCCAGGAAGTGCAACATTAATAACTTTTCTCATTCTTTCACCGGATGTGACACAGTTTCGGAATTTTATGATAAGGGTAAAAAATGTTTTTGGATCTAAGGGAAAAAAAACCAGATTTAAGAGATATTTTACAGAAATACCTCCGAACTAGAAGAAATGTTGGAAGCTGGAAGTACTGTGCAATACTGTTAGAACTACAGCAGATATACAGCAAAATAAATTGAAAAATACCAGACTTGGAAAAGTATCTACACCAGAAGCGATATGATTCCTTTATTAAGGCTACCAACAAATGTTTTGGGTTCAAATTATCATCCCTGGTTCCTACTGTAGATGCCTTAAGTTACCATATTAAAAGAACTTATTTGAAAATCCAATTGTGCCTTGAAAACAGAATTATTTCAACTGATTGGGAAAGATTTAATTCTAAAGAATTTTGCAACCCATTAGACTTCAAAAAATGCCTACACCGGAAAAAATTTTAAAAATAATTTTTTGTAATTGCAAAAAAGAATGTGGCACCTTATGTAGCTTCCGAAAAGTGGTACTTTTTTGCAACGCAACTTGTAGTGGTTGCTTCGGCGAAAACTGCCATACTGCTCCGAATTTAGATCAAGAAGAGATTTATTGTAATATCCTGGAGCGGGTTAAGTTTTATATTGTGTATAATAAATTTTAATTGAATTTTCAATAAAAAAAGATTACAACATAATATAGCAACTGATATCGGCAATATAACATCCAAAATAATTGCACATGGAATGGATCTGAGAATCATTCTTCAAAATTGTTTGAACGTGTTCAAATCATCCCTCAGAATTCAACTGTTCATATAAAATTTTTGTTTTTTCGTTTTTCAATTCAAACCTTTTGCTGACACCTATTTGGGTACTATCAATGGGCTTTTCATGAAAATCGAGCTACCACCGATGCATTTGACTGGAGACAAAAAAGTCGGCAAATTTCAAATAAACGTATAAAAAAATTATAAATCATCAAAAAATGATCCCTGCATGCAGGCAATATGCGACGATAAACGAATTAAGAGTTAAATCCTTTAATTATTTTTAGGATAAATTCTTGGCTTAAACAACAGCAAACTAAATTTTATAAGATAAAATCGCGCAAGGTAGTCCTCGAACCATCCAGGTTGACACATACAACCATGTATGTGTCAACCAAGTTCATTACATATTGTATAGTCCGATGGAGTTGTATGTGTCGTAAATGTGAATCCTTACATCTGTATTTTTGCATACATTTTGCCTATATTTTTGACCTACTTAAGACCGACACTATCTAGAATGAACTAATATGATAGTATAGTATCAGTTCGATACTATCAGCTGTAGAATCAGCTTTAGAATGTGAAGAAGCCAATGATTGCAAAATCTACATTAGTACCCACGAAATCTACATTAGTACCCACGGGTAAAATGGGACACGAACGTAATTATCATAAAAACCGGCAGTTATGGTAAATATATCACACTAGCAAGATTTCAAGATTAACTTTGGATGCTTGTTAGTTTGCAACTCTCATCCCGAGGACATTTCAACTATTTTATTTATTTTGGTGTTCGGCCAGAATTAAACATCGGTTCACAATTGCCTAGGTTTAACGATTTTTTCGATTTTAGTATGTCAACGATATGCTAGACTTTCCATGCTTTCAACTCGTTGGAATCGTCTGATGCTGGCGTTTTTTCAAGTTTTATTTTATCTAGCGACTGCGCAATCATATTCTCTTATAAACACGAATTAATGCCGACCTTTGAGGTTACTCTTCCTTATAAGTTAGTTATAGTTAAGCAACATGCAAATACATTCTTTGGTGTAAGATAATTAGGGTGATAATTAAGTCCTAATTGCAATTTTCCAGAGCACGTTCTAAAATATGGAAAAATTAATTCTAAATCCTATGTATTAATAGATAGAGAACAAAATACATATAGCCATATGCCATAATAGAATTTGAAAATTTTTAAAATAAGTTAGTCCTTACTGCCAAATACCACAGAACTGGTCTTACAGTTAATAAAATCTAAGCAATAAAAATATCCATTTTCATAATAATGTGCCACTCCACATTGTTTCAACTTTGCTTACCAAACACAGTCCAAAGATTTGATCTTATAAATATTTTCTGAAAATTCATTATATATAAATTTATAATAATACAAGAGGCATTTTTTGACTGGAAAATAAATTTTAGTCAAAATAAGCCTCTCTATGTGCCCTATTTAGTCTATTTTTAAACAAACATACAAAAAAAATCCAAATCAAGTCTTGCTGCCATTCCAACGTTTTACCATACTTCGGTTCTCAGTAAAATTTTTTCTTCCAAATGTTTTTTTTCCTAAATTATAGCTGTATATTTGTGATGTTCGGTGGTTTTAAATTGCAGTACGGATGAAAAATTTGCAAGTAGGTAGATTTCAAACATAAAAAATATATATTTTATATAAATTTTGAAGTAAAAAAACTAAAATATATAAAATTTATTAAAAATTGAGTCACACCAAAAACAACAATGATTAATTCAGTAAATTATTTGTGATGTAACATCACCCCGATGGAAAATCTCCCATCAAGAATAATATAAGAACTGAATCTAAAAAATTATGGTGCAAATTATGAAACTTTTTGCAATCCATACAATTTTAGAGCGATCTAGTTTCGAACCAATGAGAAAATTTTTAAACTTTAAAAAAGTGTATCATTCTCATCAGGGCTAGCCGACTAGATAAACTCTACCAAAAAATGTTAACGCTAATGATTATAAACCAAAAATTAGGTTACAACTCTAGCGAAGTGTAAAAACAAAAAATTTACATAAACATACATTTAATAAATTCAGGTTTAGTCAATTAATTTCTCTGGTGATCACTGTTTTGTTATACTCTAGATTTTCTAGTATTGAATAACAAAATTGGATCTGTGAGAAGAAGATGACTAGTCTTCACTTGTGTCTATTGACACATGATCAACAATTAATTCAGTAAATTATTCAGTAACAGTGATCACCAGAGAAATTAATTGACTAAACCTGAATTTATTAAATGTATGTTTATGTAAATTTTTTGTTTTTACACTTCGCTAGAGTTGTAACCTAATTTTTGGTTTATAATCATTAGCGTTAACATTTTTTGGTAGAGTTTATCTAGTCGGCTAGCCCTGATGAGAATGATAAACTTTTTTAAAGTTTAAAAATTTTCTCATTGGTTCGAAACTAGATCGCTCTAAAATTGTATGGATTGCAAAAAGTTTCATAATTTGCACCATAATTTTTTAGATTCAGTTCTTATATTATTCTTGATGGGAGATTTTCCATCGGGGTGATGTTACATCACAAATAATTTACTGAATTAATTGTTGATCATGTGTCAATAGACACAAGTGAAGACTAGTCATCTTCTTCTCACAGATCCAATTTTGTTATTCAATACTAGAAAATCTAGAGTATAACAAAACAGTGATCACCAGAGAAATTAATTGACTAAACCTGAATTTATTAAATGTATGTTTATGTAAATTTTTTGTTTTTACACTTCGCTAGAGTTGTAACCTAATTTTTGGTTTATAATCATTAGCGTTAACATTTTTTGGTAGAGTTTATCTAGTCGGCTAGCCCTGATGAGAATGATAAACTTTTTTAAAGTTTAAAAATTTTCTCATTGGTTCGAAACTAGATCGCTCTAAAATTGTATGGATTGCAAAAAGTTTCATAATTTGCACCATAATTTTTTAGATTCAGTTCTTATACAACAATGATTTTTTTAATGTAAACAATTTAAAAAAAGATAGGTTATGTATGCATCTGCGCACCCTTATTAAACTACATAACAAATTTTATTATTTTATAATAATTAAATAAGAAATATTATGAATTTTTCAATACATAACACGAAAATTAATCCACTTTTACTCACTTTTAATTTAAAATCTTTATAAAAAGCACATTAAATACGCTTCAATTTTGTTTTGAATTCGGGCAAACACATGTATGTAACACCAAAGTATGTTTTATAAAATTAACAAAGATATAAATTAAATAATTATACCACTGAAAATTTATGAATTTCGTTCAGAATTGCTAAACGTATCTTTTATCATAAATTTAGAAATTAAATTGATTTAAACAATTAAAATTAAATAAAATTTACGTTTTTCGAAACTATATAAAATTTTGACGTTTTTATTTTATTGCTTTTTCTGAGTTTTAAACTGTTTAGCTGAGGTCAGACTAACGTTTAGTAAATAAACCCAGTTGGAAAACAGGTGACGATGACACACAGACATAATGGAGTGAAAGACCATACAAAGGTTGGTCTCCACCAAACGCGCCGAACGTTTGGAAATGTAAATTTGCTAGTGAAAACACAAAATTTAATTGAAGCCCAACCTAATATATCTTCGTCCAACAATATAGTAATTTAGTATGTATTCAATGATATATTTCATTCTCGAGCAAAAGATGCATATTTACGAGAGAAAAAAATTCATCAAACACGAAAGCAGCACTACATTTTATCTTCCGCCTGATTCACATTTGTTAAATTAGATTATTGTAGAAATCATAGATTAAGCAAATAAAAACGAAGAAGAAACACTGCCCTGAAATAACGAAAGAAATCAAATTATGTTTTAATGAGAAACCTATAAACAATCACATAAAAAATAATGTTTTTCACATACTGAAGGTCTTCACGTAACATCTACAATCGAGTTATACAAGAAATCAGACGTGAAGAGTATTTCTATCAATGTCATGACATTTCCATGGTATTTTTTCTACAAAAATTGTAGAAAACAATATCAGTATGATTTTATGATAAAATTTTAAAAAAATGGCGATTTGATTTATCTTCAAACATTTAAAATTCAAAGCATATTTTATATATAATTTATATTTAAAATTCGTAGAATGATTTAGGATACATGGTTATAGTAAAATTATGGAAGAAAACAAAAGAGAAGTTAAAGTTTTGCAAACAAAAAAAAACGATGTTGCACATCTGTCAAAATATATCAGTATGATATTTTGTAGCACCCAACAGCCATCTTAGATATTTCTGTTGCATTTTTATCAATATCATGATCTTTGTTACGTGAAAAAGATGTGACAGGAAATTCAATTCAAATGAAATCATAGTAAGTATTTCCCTTTTTATTCTAGGGAGGAGCATGCGCATTAGTTTAAACTTATTGTATTCAATATAATTTTAAAATGGGAGCAAAAATGTTTATGCTAATTTTTCTAAAATTCAATCAAAATGCTTATAAACCAGAATAAAAAAAGTTTTTTTTTCTGAACGCTATTTTGGTGTTACGTTGATTCAAAAATATTTGCGCAACAGCATAAACAGCGTTTTATTTTAATCTGGTAAGCATAATAACATATACCATTTTGGTTGTAAAAAAATCAGAAGTAAACGTATATTTTTTTATTGTTGGAAGGCTAAAAAAATTTAGATGGAATGGTTTAGTGCGGCTGCTCTATAGATATCTTTTCGTAATATCGGTAGTATAACAAACTTTCAAAAAAATGTATATTTTTGAATGTGCCATGAATTTTGATTTTCTGTCAAAAATGTCTTGAAAACGTTATTTTAATGATAACTTCATTTAAAATCTCTATCTACGAAAATTTGTCTTATTGGAGCCTGGAATCAATCGTAACTACTATAACAAAAAAGAAATATGTTTTCAAATTGAATATACTGTTACGTTTTTCTAACCTTCCTTCGAATTGGCCTAACTCACAATTCGATAAACGCAATTCCCAAATCTCTTCCGAGTTCGATCACTGATTAGTTAGCAAACACACCAGGTTTTATTAAGTATTCAACAACTTAATTGTTCCACAACAATAGGAAAACAATACAGGAAACAATATTCCTAGCTAGAATATTCTCTCACCAGCTTCAGAAACTCCAACGGTTTATTGTAGAAATTTCCAGTACACCACGTTCAAAATAATACACAAAATATTTCTACTCAATAACACTTATAACTTTATTACACTTATAACTTTACACAAAAACTAATTTAAAGATCACTTTTATAATTTTAAGTTCACTATCGCAGGTTTAAAATAAAACTAATTAAATATTACAAAAGGCAATTTCCTTATATACATTCTGCTTAATCTCTAGAAATTTCGAGGTCACTTTTTGGAAACCTTGAGAAAATATTAGAATATTCGATTATTTTACGTAACGTTGATTTGATTTATAAAATCATTTGTTTTATGTAGACCTTTATTCTAAGAATATGTACAACAACAACAATATTCATTTCATTATTTTTTTTAGTATTTTGTTGATTTGATTTTCCTAGAAGTGACCTTAATCGTCTAGATTTTTATGTAATCGTAACAATACTAAACGTCCTTCTGCAAACGTCTAACTGCACAAACAACTAACGTTTGCTAACAATCTGTCTCCACTAACCAAACATATTCTAAAAATGAATGTTTATATGTTGTAGTTCTGAAAATTTTACAATAAATGCTTTGACTGCTGTTATTTGCCAAAAAATGAATACAATCCATTATCAAAAACAATTAAACAATTTTATAATATTTTTCTTTAATTCTAAGTTTTAAAATAAAATTTAATTATCAATAAAAAAAAATATACATGATAGATCTATCTAGTTTGTAAATACATAATGTGAAGTGAGGACAAAAACTTGTCTTTAATGAACAGACCAAACAAAATGTTCGACGCGACTAGTGGAGATGAGCCTCAATCCAAACCGATAAATTCTGGGCAATTTATACATTGGATCAACGAACACTCTTATAAATACAGGGATTAAAAATTCATAAATACAGGGAATTATTCTAAGTTTCCACCACTTTTTTGTATTGAATCATTTATATACAATACTTAACACACTATCTCAACAAATTTTATTTTTACTTAACAGGAGAACGTTTCTACATTTTTCCACAATTAAACTAGTAGTTTGTTGAGAAGTCTAGTGGTAGCACGCTGGACTTCGAACTCGGAGAACCCGGCCGCATCCCATCTATGTCAAAGTGATTTTAAGCAAAACATTTACAACCACCAGCATAACGGTTTCCCAACTATCCGATAGTTAACCAAAGCATAAGTGAGCGAAAATAGTACTTTGTGTATCTAGTTGCACAAAGTTGATTTTTTTCCGCACGCGTCGTAATTTCGTCCAACGAGGCGAAGCCGAGTTGGACAAATATACGACCAGTGCGGAAAAAATCAATTTGTGCAACGAGTTGCACACAACGTTTTTTGCAATTCCGAAAACACAATTAAACAAAATTATTCTGCAACCAAATTTTTTACAATCAACATTCATATTGAAATATAAGTAAACATTTCTATTATCAACTTAGCATTGAGACAATTTTCTATGAAACAGTGCGGAAAAATCTCACTTTTTGATATTGTTGACAATATCCAAATACGTTGAATTGTGATTCGGAATTGCAAAAAACAAATAATGAGTTTACATCAATATCAAGTCGGTAAAGAATGTCCTAAGATTGACGCAAGATTCGAATTAAAAGAAAAAGTTAAATTTTCAAATTATAATTTTTTAGGAATCATAAAGTACTTATGTAAGAACTGTGTATGGAATAGAAAATCGGACAAATAGTTTACGTTTACGGTCTTGCGGGCGCGTATACACTCTTTTTTCGAAAGTTTTTATAACCGTTTTGCGTAAATGGGACCGAATTTCGTTGAAGCAACTTTGAATCACCTGTCAAATTTTGATTAACGTAAAGGGAGAGCACACAACCAGGAAATGTCTCAGTGATGGGATTGTTTCACGAACTGTATGGCATATAGCATCGTATTCTTGAAACCACATGTCGTCATTATACCATCAAATTTGGACAGAAAGAATTAATCAGCCTCATTTTCAGAGGTATGGTCAAATTTTAACTTCAGCTAAAAACAAATGCGCCAATTTCGACGATTAACAAAGCCATGAAGATGAAGCGAGCCTCAGATCGCTTAGGTTGATTTTGCTCAAAAAATCAGCATCCACTTTTTGATTTTTATTGATCTAATCAACAAACTCTTTTGTGCCAATTGAACTTTGTAAGCTTGGAGATGCAGATCTATTTTCACAGTTAACAAAGTTAAATCAATATTCCGAATATATGTTGTATTTTATAAATGTTGTTCAATAATAAAAACGAGTTGTTCTCTCAAATAGTACTCGATTTTTACTAATCCTAAACTGTCAGCTATCAAGATCATCACAAAGATCCTGAAAATTTAATTCAGATTTACTAAAACAAATTTGAAGTTGATGTTTGCCAATCAATTGCGTCCGAATGGTAAAATTAGAACCAAATTATTAGATTAAATCAATAATTTAAGTTATTAGACCTAACCTTAAGTGCAAACGAATCGAAGTGTTTTCATTTTGGCTTCTTTTTCTGTTTTGTTTTATAACTTTGAAATCTTAATGAAAGAAATTCGATTTTATTATCAAAGGGTCGACGGTTCGGGGGCGAGTGAAGTTCAAGAAGCCAATTTATGATGGTTAATGAAGCAAATTTATGATGGTGAAATTAATAAGTTAGTGGTTTGAGTTTAAATATTAGTATTGGGTTCACAATTTACATCAGAATTAAATAGGTTCATACTATACGTACGTAATAGGTATTACTTGTACGGCATAAAGACTAAAATTTGGTATGACATTTTACTGAAATTAATAGTAAAATAATTTAAGCGAGAATATATAATAATGTTTACAGTTTTTATAAAAAATATATGAGGCAAATTCGTTGTTTCTAACCAAAATAGTAACAATGAAAAAGACGCGCTAAAAATTAATGTCATACCTAATTACCCAGGTAGTACGTAATCGATAGTGTGTACGTATGGTGGTGAAAACGGCAAGCAAATTTGATACGTAGCAAATTAGGTACTGGTAAACTTATTGTAAGTAGCTTTTATGTTAGGTATCACAACATAGCAGTATATATAGATGATGTGGCCATTAGTTTTGGTTAAATGTTGTACCATTTTATATATTGATTCTAGGATAAGTTTTTCCTCTACAAAATGTCCTCCTTGTATTAAATATCTGTAAACTTTTTTCGTGAAAATATCAGGCAAAAATGTTGAAAATCGCAGATTTCTTGCAATTTATGGTTAAATTCTTTAGTGGAATAAACTGATTAACAAATAAAGCAAACAATACGTAAAACCGTAATAAAAACTATTTATTTTATTTGAAAAAAATTTCTAATAAAGCCGTGCATTCACATAAAACAGAAACAGAAACAGAAACCGAATTTCATACAAATTTGACAGCCACAGAAACAGAAACCTAATTTAGAAACAGAAACAGAAACTGAAAATTCGTCTGTTTTGTCTGGACCAGAAACAATTAAAATTTAATTGTTTCTGGACCAGAAACTGTCACGTGACTATATTATTTTAAATTTATGTAACGGGATTGTACATTATATTAAGAAATAAATATTTAGTCAAAAATAATTTACGTTGAATTTAGCTCGATTTTTTTTGATGGATATTATTATGTGCGATAACGAAAAAAATAAATTTCTTCTTCACTATATATTATATTTCGGAAGAGACTTTGTATTAATTAAAACACGTAATTAAATGTAATGTATTTTATTCATATAAATGTGCACAACACTATAGTTAATGTACGAAATGAAGTATTACAAAATTTGTTCAAGAAACTTCTTGTCATTTAGTGTTGCCAAATGTAATAATTAAATATATATATCGTTTACGCCATCGTAACTTTTGCATGTTTATGTCGTAACGATATAACAGTTCTTTTCCCCTTAAATTTATTCAAATACATTATTATAATATTTATTCAAAATTACATATTTATTATGATATAAAGATATCAGATGTATATCTCCAATTAAATATAAATTATTTTAATTCAATTACTTTTATTTAACATTCATCAAAATTTAATTTCTTCAATTATTATCTGCATAAAATATCAGAATCAACCTTTAATTTAAATATTTTATTCAACACAAATAACTGTTTGTAGGGTAATTTAAATTTGGTTAAATTCCAATTTCAATTAAATGTCAAAGTTTTTGAAAACAAACAATATTTGTTTTTCTTTTATTTTAATTTAATTATTATAAGAATTGGTTTTAATAATAAAATATATCTAATAGTTATTATTTTTAGTTTTGAAATAGTTTAGCATTATAAATTTAATTTCTGTGGTGGTCTTACATTTCGGTTTGATTTTCTCGGATCAATATGAATTTTCATTTTGTCTTGGACTTCAGAACCATCGCAAGATAAATCGACATCTGTCTTATTTTGGTTCAATAAAATTGAATCATTATTTGTGGACAAAGTCGGTGAAGTATCGCTTGGAGTGTCATTTGGCTGAGATAAAGATTGGGAAATATCCGATAGATCAGTTAAAGGGTTTTGTGACATTTCATCAATAAATTCTCTGCTTAATTCAGTATTTATTTCTGTACCTGCAGAACTATTTTTCGATTCTGATCCTGCGTTAGGACCAACTGATCGTATTTGATCAATGTGTCTTTTCCATTTTCGACCGTCATCTAACTCTATCAGGTAGTGTAGATCTCCGTATTTTTCTACAATAGTACCGAATTTCCATTTAGTGAATTTAGATAGATATTCTCTTACTATTACTCTATCACCAAGATTTAAAGTACGAATACTTTTATGTGTTATCTCTTCCTTCACATTAGAAATTTTCTTTGGTATTAATAAGTCAATCCGTGTTTTTATTTGTCTATTAAACATTAGCATAGATGGTGATTTACCAGTCGCTGGATGTACCATCTTACGATACATTAATAATAAATTACATAATTTACTATGAATATTTATGTTTGTCGTATCCAGAGAACTTAATTTGTCTTTAATGGTTTGTACATAGCGTTCAGCTTGTCCGTTTGTAGCTGGATGGTAAGGTGCAGCTAATTTATGTACAATTCCATTCATCTTAAGGAATTCTTGAAATTCATTAGATAAAAATTGTGTTCCATTATCGGAAACTAGTACCGATGGAATTCCAAATGTACTGAAAATTTCACGACAATTTCTAATTGTAGTATCTGTAGTAATGTTTCGTATAATTCTTACTTCCGGCCATTTAGAGAACGCATCAACCAAGATAAAAAAATAAATTCCCATAAATGGTCCAGCAAAATCACAATGTACTCTTTGAAAAATCTCAGTTGCTGTTTCCCAACAATGAGGAGGAGTTTTGGTAGGATTCGATTGTCTAAGTTGACAAATCGAGCAATTTTTTATCATATTTTCAATATCTTTGTCGATATTCTCCCACCAGCAATAGCCACGAGCAAGTGATTTCATTCTTGTGATTCCAAAATGTGCCGTATGCAGCTCATCAAGGACTTTAGATCGCAAGATTTTCGGAATGTAAACTCGAATGCCTCTTAATAAGCAATCTTGTTGTAATGTAAATTCGTCCTGACCAATGCCAAAACGATTTTCAGATTTAACAATTCGTCCGTATTTTAATCCTTGAATTAAATTTGATAATTCTTTATCAGCTAACGTAGCTTTCGCTAATTCTTGGACAGTGATAGGTAATGTTTCTATCATGTTTACTTCTACTATGTCAATTTCTTCTATACTTGAAGAAAAATCTTCCGACGGTAACCTTGACATAGCGTCTGCATTAGCATGTTTTTTGGTCTCCCGATAGCGAATTTCATATTCGAATGATTGAAGGAAAATAGCATAATGTTGCATACGGGATGCGGACAAAGTAGGTAAACCTTTGTTTGGAGAAAAAATTTGTATAATCGGCTTATTATCCGTGATAAGAATAAATTTTCGTCCATAAACAAATTGATAAAATTTTCGAATGCCGAAAATTATCGCATATGCTTCTTTATCAATTTGTGAATAGCGTTGTTGTGTACTGTTCAAGGTCTGACTAGCGTATTGAATTGGCTTTTCGGAGCCGTCAGGATATACGTGACTGAGAATTGCTCCAACACCATATGGTGAAGCATCTGTAGCAAGGAGAAGCGGTAGTTTAGGATTGTAATGTACTAAATATTCATCAGATTGAATCTGATGTTTCACTTCATTAAATGCTTTGTTACAAGATTGATCCCAATTAAATTCTATATTATTTTTCAATAAATTATTAATTGGATAGATCAATGTACTAAGCGATTTGAAAAATCGTCCATAGTAATTAATGAGGCCAACAAAAGCTCGTACTTGATCTTTATTTTGTGGTACTGGCATATTTTGTATGGCATCTATTTTACTTTTGGATTTATGAGTACCATTTTTATCTATGGTGTATCCACAGTACTCTATCTTCTCCGCAAAAAATTCGCATTTGTCTAGATTAATTCGAATATTGTAAGAACTAAGTCTTTTAAAAACTTCTTCAACTATTTGAAAATGTGTAGTATCATCAGGACCAGTGATTTTTATATCGTCTAAAAATACACTGACTCCTGGTAGATTTTGTAGTATAATTTCTATGTGTCGTTGCCATATTGCAGGCGCTGATGCGACTCCGTACATTAAACGATTCGGCTGGTATAAGCCTTTATGTGTGCTTAAAGTTAAAACTTCACGGTCTTCTGGAGCAATTTCCAGTTGTAAATAAGCTTTAGTGAGATCTAACTTAGTAAATTTATCGCCGCCTGCCATATTCGCAAATAGTTCTTCAATAGTTGGAAGTGGATGTTCATCCACTATTAAATTTGGATTAAGTGTGATTTTATAGTCACCACATAACCTAACTTTATTTTCAGCTTTGCGAACAGGTACTATTGGCGTTGCCCATCTACTATAGTCGACTTTACTTATGACACCGTTAGCTTCCAAATCATTTAATTCTGCTTCAACGGCATCTTTTAAAGAAAATGGAACCGATCGCGCTTTAATAAACACGGGATTTGTATTGGGTTTGATGGCTAACTTGGCCTGTATATTAGAAATTTTCCCGATGTTTTTATCGAATACATTCGGATAACGAATAATTAAATTTTCAAGCATAGTTTCGCGATCAAATTTCGATATTGTATTTATCGAATTATATTGATTAGGATCGTTTTTAATTTTATTTTCAAAAATTTGATTCCAATTAATATTTAATTCCCGAAGCCACTCGCGTCCAAGCAATGGATGTCTGTCAGACTTGACCACATATAATTTTAAAATTTTATTTTGGTTCTTGTATAAAATATTGACGTTTAAATAACCCAGAACCTGAATTTTATAATTGCAATAACTTACCAGATCGATATCTGTTTTATTTAAATCTATCAAGTTAAAATATTGATTTTTATCATTTTCATTAATAATTGTGACAGGAGAGCCACTATCGATTTCAAATGTTAATCTTAAACTATTTACATTTAATTTAATCCAAAATTTTGAACGATTTGGGCAGTTATTAATATTGTTAAAACTTTCAACTATTTGTACTGATTCATCTTCAATATTATGAATTTCATCGATTTCTTGGTACGGTTCATCTTCCACGAAATTTAATTTATTATTATTTTTATTTCTTGCGGCCTTGAGACACACAGAAGCTAGGTGCCCCTTTTTTTTACAATTCGTACATTTTGAATTTATATGAGTGCACTGATTTGCTAGATGTGTTTCAAGCCCACAACGATAACATTTGGTTTTTTTAAAATTAGATGAATTATTAAATTGTTTTATACCTTGCTTAAATGGTTGTTGTTGTTTGTAGTTGTAATTTTGAGCACTTTTGTTTGATTCACTTTTTTGTTGCATATGATGAACCCGTAAATTGGTATCTGCTTTCTGGTTTTGTATTTCCGCACTTCCTTGCTGTGATAACTCCATCGATGTTGCAACTTCAACAGCTTTATCAAGAGTGAGATTTCGTATTTCAAGTAATCGGTTTCTTATTATGGTATTTTTCAATCCAAAAACGAACTGATTACGTAGCGCAGTTTCCAGATAATTTCCCAAATTGCAATTTATTGCCAATTTCCGCAATGTAGTTAGAAATTCATTAACATTTTCGTTTTCCTTTTGTTTGCTTAAGTGAAAACGAAAATTTTCCACGATTTCCAGTGGAGTTGGGTTGTAGTAAGCTTCAAGTAAATCAACTATCTCCTTAAACTTTTTTGTTTGAGGTTTTTCCGGTGCTAATTTATCGCAAATTATATCGTATGAAACTTGTCCCATGTAATGTAATAAAAGGTGAACTTTTGTTGCTTGATCTTTTACATTAAAAATTGCAAATTGCTAAGCGATCCACCCAGCGCATCCATTTTGTTTTTGCTTTATCAAACATTTCAATTGTAAATATGCCTTGCATTTGTTGCGTATTATTTTCAGCCATTGTGAATTTGTAAATTCGTAAATTAGAATGACGCAATAAAAAAAATATGTAAATTTTTTTGTAATCAAATACGTACTTTTGATTTATGATGATTCGTATCTTTTATTTTGAATTTTTTTTAATTCGTATCCATCTCGTCGCCACTTTATTATATTTCGGAAGAGACTTTGTATTAATTAAAACACGTAATTAAATGTAATGTATTTTATTCATATAAATGTGCACAACACTATAGTTAATGTACGAAATGAAGTATTACAAAATTTGTTCAAGAAACTTCTTGTCATTTAGTGTTGCCAAATGTAATAATTAAATATATATATCGTTTACGCCATCGTAACTTTTGCATGTTTATGTCGTAACGATATAACACTATACATTACAAAATTGTGTTATTTTTTTATTTAAATGAATGAAAAATAAAATACACAGTTTATTGAATTACAATATTTTTTTTATATTAGTATAATTTTTTCAATTTTAATTGGGTTAAATATATATGGATTGGGTTAAATATATATATTTTAATTTTGGCATATATAATATAATATGACAGCTGCCATCTTAAAATTCGGTTTCTGTTTCTGTTTTATTATTCACCACCGTCAACCAAATTAGAAACAGAAACAGAAACTGAAAATTTTCAGTTTCTGTTTCTGTTTCTGTTTCTGTTTTATGTGAATGCCCGGCTTAACCCGCTAAACAAGGTGATACGTTTGCGAGCTATTGTATGTATAGCATTGTTCGTTTACGGTTCGTAAACGATTCACCTGGTTTAGCGGGAAACTCTTGGATGTTGATGGAAATGTTTTATGCCTAGAACAGATATTTCTCTTTCTTTTGTTTGAAGGAGAATAAGTTTGATAGCGTGGCATGAAATAAATATCGCCACAACGCCTCCTTGCTTAGTGCTAGATGAAACGAAAAATGAGCATTGAGAAGAAAAAGAAAGATAAAAGAACGGATATTAAATTACACTAACGCATGAAGAAAGCCAGCAAGGGTACTTGTCTACCCGCTCGTGTTTCTGGAGTTTGGTTTAATCTAACCCTTTTAGTCGTTTTAGCAGCGCTAGTCTCTACCTCTCGGGCTTCTATGGAAGTAGAACAGAGAGATAAAGATGTGTCCAGAGTAGTGAATTGGAGATTGTTCGTAAATCACGAGTTTTGTTGGGACGACTAAGATATTTGCTAGAAGATTGCTAGAATATACGATTGTTTAGAAAATTTAAACTCCAACACAAACATTAAAACTGGTCTTTTGGCAGTCTTATCGTCAACTGAGGTCTGTTCTCTTTGATTTTTGATGAAGAGTTAGGTAGGTGTGAAGTTGTGAGAGATTTAAATTCCAGTTTGACCAGTATTATTTTTTGGACGCAATTTTTTTGGTGCTTAAGATTTGTTTTAAAGAAAGGATCGAAAGGATCTAAACAATAAAAAAATGACATAAGGCATTGGAAGAAATAAAAATAAAATATAGGTGAAAACAAACTTTTTAAAACTGCATAGAGTTCATCCGCCACGCCAACACACTTAGATATCACCTTGTCTGGGTTTTGTCCCACTACTATTGCCAGTAATTCGCATGGGCTTCTCAAGATGGACGGGTATACTACCCAGAAGTACTCGGAGCCCAGTTCCGACAAAGGACCATCACAACAATTTCGACGGACGGTGCAAATCCGTCGCTCCATTTTTTGAGTAAGGAAGCAGTTGCCACTGCCCTCACTGCTTCAAATACTCCTCGTCATGGTTGGTATTGAAAAAAATCCTGGACTAACTAAAACATGGTATTGTTCAATACGTAAAAACATTTTAAGGGCAAACATAAATTGCTATAAATGGATGTTGGATGGATACAGCAACACCTGTAAAGAATGGTGTCACCTCAAAAGCTGCTAAGGTTTAGCTACACATAAACATTGGATTAAACACTACATAGCGCCATGCTGTCAATTATCTAGTCAATATACCAACATGAGCTCGCAGCAAAGCAAAATGCGAATGAACAGCATCCGGAAACTCCGAGTGATGTGAAAATTATGCCACTGAATTGCATTTGCAACGGTCTCACTAGCAAGATCGACGATATTATAAATTATATGTGCAATAACAATATTCTAGTCACGGTTCTTCAAGAAACCAAATTAAATGTTAGATCTAAGATTAGTGATAGTATCTGTGATTACAAAATTATAACGCTGGATAGAGGAAAGGACAAAGGCGTGGCCTTGCCTTTATCATTCACAAAACTTTATCTGCCATACAAACACATTACCCGCAGGACCGGGAACTGATAAGCACATAGAACAACTGGGCATTATAATAAAATCCAGAAACACGCAGAAAACTCTTGTCAATATCTATATTCCATTAGTAGCAGCAGTGATACAGGTTACGAACCGTCCATAGGACATTTATTTTATACTAATGACTATCTGATTCTCGGAGATGTGAATGCTCATCATGATCTATGCACTCACACCTAAACACGGATTCACGAGGTGAAAACATTGTTGATCAAATTGATGACTCCAATTTTGGAGTCCAACAAGGGTTACAAATAACTCGTATTCTTCTCCGGATGTTTCCCGTGCCAGCATGTCACTAATGCCAATTGCTGAATGTAGAACTGATATTGCATTAGGATCAGACCACGGGCCGATCATAATCACCTTAAGCCATTCCATAAACCTAATAAAATCCGAGAAGAAATATATTAATTTTAACAAAGCTGACTGGGAAAATTTTACTAATTTTACTAAATGGAATTCAGTAGACAATTTTTACCACTTGACAATTTTTTCCTCTAGGGAAACAAATTCAGAGAAATTTTTAATACAGCCAGATCTCGCTTCATTCCATCCGGCAGAATACAAAAGGTGAAACCAAACTTTCCACAGAAAGCTTATGTTCTCTCCATCCAAAGACATCCGCAAGGCAGATCCAGCTGATCCAAGAATTACAGACCTTAATAAGAAAATTAATAAGTTAGTTACGGAACGTAAATTTAATAAATGGAGAGAGCTAGCGAGTGATTCAAGAATTGGCACAAGTAAAAGTCTCTGGAAGGTCATAAAAAGCTTAACCCATCCTTGACAACTAGGTAACAATTGCATGATCTCCTTCGATGATATCCCAACTGAAAACCACAGAAAATGGGCAACAAATTTCAACACACAGTTTACAGAAAAGCCACGTAAACATGAAAAGCAAACTAGGTCAGTATTGAGACACCTGCGCAAAATCAATACTGAATGTTTAGAGGATACCACATTTTCTGAAGAAGAGGATGAGAATGCCATAAAGAAAATAAAGCCATCCAAAGCTATTGAGCCCGACGGCATCAGCCAACATGCTAAAACATATTGGACCCAAAGGATTGAACTATCACACTACGACTTGAACAGCACATAGTACAACCACCGCTCTTCACAGAATACAAAACCAGATCAGTGATGGTCTGAACCAAAAACAACCCTGTGCTAGAACAATTTTAGTTTCACTCGACCTATCAAAAGCATTCGACACAGTGTCGCACGATGCACTACTAGATGACATCCTAAACACTAATTTGCCAGTTCTAATAAAGAGCTGATTGTGCAACTATCTTAGAGGTCGCCAAACATACGTCGAGTTCCGTAGCTGTAAGTCCAAGATGAGAGTACTACGACAAGGAGTTCCACAAGGCGAAGTTCTCTCCTCTTCCCTATTTAATCTCTACTTAAGCAGCTTAACTGACCCACGAGAAGGAATAACCATCACGTCATATGCAGACGATTGCACGATACTTCCAACAAGTAACAAACTAGAACAACTCACCAATATCCTAAACACCTACCTTAACATATTGAATGATTGGTTCAAAACAAGGAAATTAAAACTTTCTACTGAAAAATCTACTTCTACACTTTTCACCACATGGACGAAGGAGGTAAACACAGCACTAAGCATCTGTATTTACAACATACTCATTCCCAAAGTAAAAAATCCGAGACTGTTGGGGGTAATATTCGACCCACTGCTCAAATTTAATGCTCATGCACAACAAGTAAACTCTAGACTGAAGAACAGGAAAAATGCACTGAAAGCACTATGCGGGTAGTTCATGGGGCAAGGATAAAAATACAATAATTACAACGTTTAAAACAATAGGTCGACCTATTATAAAATATGCTGCACCCATATGGACAGCCCAAGTTGCTGATACGAACTAGAAGAAGTTACAAACAACACAGCTTCTCAAGATGGACGAGTCTACGCCACAGAAGTACTCGGTACCCGATTCCGACCAAGGACCATCACAACAATTTCAACGAAAGGTGCAAATCCGTCGCTAAATTTTTTGGGTTAGGAAGCAGCTGTCACTGGCCTCACTGCTTCAAATACTCCTCGTCATGGCTGCTATTGAAAGAAATCCGGGACCAACTAAAACATGGCATTGTACAATATGTAAAAGCATTTTAAGGGCAAACATAACATCCATCCAGTGCAACACCTGTAAAGAATGGTGTCACCTCAAGAACTGCTCAGGTTTGGCCACACATAAACAATGGACCAAACACTACATAGCGCCATGCTGTCAATTATCTAGTCAACATACCAACACGAGCTCGCAGCAAAACACAATGGGAATGAACACGCATCCGGAAACTCCGAGTGACGTTAAAATTATGCAATTTAATTGCAACGGTTTAACCAATAAGATAGATGATATTATAATTTATATGTGCAATAACAATATTCTAGTCACGGTTCTTCAAGAAACCAAATTAAATGTTAGATCTAAGATTAGTGATAATTACTGTCATTACAAAATTATAAGGCTGGATAGAGCGAAGGACAAAGGTGGTGGTCTTGCCTTTATCATTCACAAAACCGTTATCTACCCTACAAACACATTACCCGCAGTACCGGGAACTGATAAACACCTAGAACAACTAGGCATTATAATAAAATCCGGCAACACGGAGATAACTCTAGTCAATATCTATATTTCACCAGTAAGCAGCTGTGATACAGGTTATGAACCGTCCATAGGACATTTATTTTATACAAAAGACTGTCTAATTCTCGGCGATGTGAACGCTCATCGTGATCTATGGCATTCGCACCTAAACACTGATTCACGAGGTGAAAACATTGCTGATCAAATTGTCGGCTCCAATTTTGGAGTCCTCAACGAACCACAACCAACAAGGGTAACAAACAACTCATACTCTTCTCCAGATATCTCCCTTGCTAGTATGTCACTAATGCCAATTGCAGAATGGAGAACAGAAATTGCATTGGGATCAGACCACGTGCCGATCATAATCACCTTAAGCCGTTTCATAAATCAAATCAATTCCGAAAAGAAGACATATATTAATTTTAACAAAGTTGACTGGGAAAACTTTACAAATTTTACTGAAATTGAATTTAGTAAGCAATTTTTACCATTTGACGCCCTCTCTGGGGAAAAACAATTCAGAGAAATTTTTAATAAGACTAGAGCTCGATACATACCAGCTGGTAGAATTCAAAAACTAAAACCAAACTTTCCACATGAAGCGTGTGTGCTTTCGAATCAAAGAGATGACATCCGTTAAGCAGATCCAGCTGACTCCAGAATTCCGGACCCGAATAAGCAAATTAACAAATTGGTCACGGACCATAAAAGAAATAAATGGAGAGTTAGTGAGTAAATCAAACCTGGGTACTAGTAAAAGTCTTTGGAAGGTCATTAGGGGCCTAACTCATCCTCGACAACCACAAAATAATTGCATGATTTCCTTCGACGAAATCCCCATTGAAAACCACAGGAAATGCGCAAACTAATTTAACATTGAGTTTACAGAAAAGCAGCGTAAGCACGAGAAAGAGACCAGATCAGTGTTGAGACACATGCGCAAACTTAACACTGACAACTTGGAGGATATTATATTTTTCGAAGAGGTGGAGAATGCAATACGGAAAATTAAGCCATCAAAAGCTATAGGACCCGACGGCATCTCAACCATCATGCTCAAACACATCGGACCCAAAGGTTTGAACTCCTTCACTACTACACTTAATACATCTTTAAATACTTTTCAGATACCAAATATCTGGAAAACGGTTAGAATCTGCCCCATTTTGAAACCAGGAAAAGCTGAAGAAAAGGGAGAGTCTTACAGACCAATATCCATCCTTTCATCGGTCGCAAAACTCATCGAAGCACTTCTGCTCCCTCAGCTGACAAGATCCTGCAATTTGGCGCCACATCAACATACATGGCTTCCGGCGAGCACACAGTACAACCACCGCGCTACACAGAATACAAAACCAGATCAGTGATGGTCTGAATCAAAAACAACCATTCGCTAGAACAATTTTAGTTGCACTTGACCTGTCAAAAGCATTCGACACAGTGTCACACGCTGCTCTATTGGATGATATCTTCAATACTAATCTGTCAGGTTTAATGAAGCGCTGGTTGTGCAATTACCTCAGAGGCCGCCAAACATATGTTGAGTTTCGTAACTGCAAGTCCAAAATGAGAGTGCTAAGGCAAGGAGTTCCTCAAGGCGGAGTTCTCTCACCGTCATTATTCAATCTCTACCTAAGCAGTTTGCCTATTCCACCAGAAGGAATAACCATCACGTCATATGCAGACGACTGCACAGTGCTTGCAACAGGAAATAACCTGCAACAACTTACAAATATCCTGAATACCTACCTTAATATTCTAAATGATTGGTTTAAAAGCAGAAAACTAAAACTTTCCACTGAAAAGTCTACATCTACACTTTTCACCACATGGACGAAGGAGGTAAATTCAACACTAAGCATCTGTATAGACAACATACTTATTCACACAGTAAAAAATCCGAGACTGTTGGGTGTAACATTCGACCCACTGCTTAAATTCAACGCTCATGCACAAGAAATAAACTAAAGATTGAAAAACAGGAATAACGCATTAAAAACACTAGCGGGTAGTTCATGGGGCTAAGATAAAAACACGATCATAACAACATACAAAGCAATAGGAAGACCTATTTTAAATTATGCTGCACCCATATGGAACCCCCAAGTTGCCAACACTCACTGGCATAAGTTACAAACAACGCAAAGTGCTGCCTTTCGAATTGCAACCGGATGTCACCTGATGGCCCACCGAGATCACTTGCACGAGGAAAGTAACATATTGCCGGTCCGTGAACATAGTGAAATGCTAACCAAACAATATCTATTGGCCTGTCACAAAGAGCAACATCCTTGCAATGACACCTTAACTACGATCGAACCACCTAGAGACATAAGGAAGACAGCAAGATGCTTTCTGCCAGATGTCAGAGATAGCCAGATTACTGGTAACATAGACGAATGTATATATAGAACTGGCTTAAAAACACTCCACACCAAAACGGTTGAAAATACAATGAAGAACTATATTACAAATCGTATTTTGAATAGAAAGCCACCAAAAGTCGCTGCCGAAGAGGTCCAACTACCCCGAGCACCAGATCCATCCTAGCTCAACTAAGATCCGGTTGGTCACGCATTCTAAACAACTACAAGAGCAGAGTTGAACCTGAAATTATTGACAAGTGTCCCGCATGTGAGAAAACGTCACACGATGTAGACCACCTATTTAATTGTCCTGCAAATATTACAAATTTGACGAAGAAAGATTTGTGGTACCGCCCAAGAGCAGTAGCAGAGTTCCTGAACCTGGACATGGAGCCGGAGGATTAGCACCAAACACGTCGCTACAACAACAACAAACAACACAAAACGCAGCTTTCTAAACCGCAACCGCATATGATGTGATGGCCCACCGAGATCACCTGCACGAGGTATGTAACATACTGCCAGTCCGTGAACATAATTAAATGCTAACTAAACAATATCTATTGGCCTGTCACAAAGAGTAACATCCTGGTAATGAAACCTCATCAAAAATGGAACCACATGGAGACATAAGGACAGTAAGATGCTTTCTGCATGAGGTTAAAGACCACCAAGTAACAGGTAACATCGAAGAGGTTACTTATAGAACAGTCTTAAAAACACTTCATACTAAAGCTGTTGAAAACGTTATAAGGAACTACGCCCCAAATCGAGTTCGAAATAGAAAGCCACCAAAAGTCGCTGCCGAAGAGGTTCAACTGCCCCGTAGCACCAGATCCATCATAGCTCAACTAAGATCCGGTTGGTCACGCATCCTAAACAACTACATGAGCAGAATTGATCCTGAAATTATTGACAAGTTTCCCGCGTGTGAGGGTACGCCGCACGATGTAGACCATGACGAAGGCAGATTTGAGGTACCGCCCAAGAGCAGTAGTAGAGTTCCTTAACCTGGAAATGGAACCGGAGGATTAGCACCAAACCCGTCGCTACAACAACATAATAGCAGAGACTGAAGGTTATTTATTTAAAACAAAATCACAAATGAACAAAAACTGGTCCCTTCCTCCATTTATTTTGAAGCAATCGTTCTATTTTATTAAAGTAATCATTGTAGAAAGAAACAGTTCTTTAACGAAAAAGTTGGACAACAAATGAAGTTCTGAGGACAGTTCTGTTCTAGGACAGTTCTGAAGATTATTGTTCTTTGAATTTACTGAGCATGCGCATTTTAAATTTCTTTATAAGATGTTTGGGATTATAAAACTACAGACAGGCAAGAACTTAAAATAGTTTTTTGTAGTTTTAAATAATGTTTTGTAGAAATTAAGAACAAAAGACTGCTGCTTTTAATTTTTCTGAAACCATGTTTGGTTGTTCCGAATCCTTTCGTTTTGATTTTCGAGCAAATTAAAAAAAGCAAAAGTATAATTAAAACAAACCCCATTAAAATCTAAGAAATTTTCGAATAGAAAGAAATTTACCCCGGAAGTTACAAGATAAAAAAGAAACATCTTTATTCATGGTAACTAGAATGTAATCTATATGATATTATACAAATATGCGCGTAATATACTTTTATAATTTTTTACTAATAAGAAATCCAGGCAAATTGTATTCTACAAATAATTCTTAAAACACATTTGCTAAGGCGTTAGTACCAATCCTCACTCAAATTGCCAATATCATCAGAAAGGGATTTTTTTGTCTTTAAATTCCTGACTGAATAAAAAATAGAGGTTTTGTACGAAAACTGCCAAAACTTTCATGCTGCATTATATGGAGATGAACAATGCGATGTAAAAGTCTTAACTGCAGCCCCTATTCCCACATTTTGCTTTTTCTAGTTTACACGGCATTTTCAGATGTATGAATAGGTATTTCATATGTAGTGTGCTAAATACCCTCGACCATATCTCAAACAAGACAAACAAAGTTTTCTTCACCTGCAGGAACTTGATTGACAAACTTGGGGCATTGGCCCAAAAATGAAACTTTGGTTGCACCAACCAAACCATAATATAATCAATTCTAACAAATGCAACTTTAGTTTGGTGACCTGAAACGCAACAAACATCTGCTCAAAATATGTTTACAAAAAAAACAAAGTCTTCTGTTTCTTAGTTCCACAGGTGCTTTCAAAACCACTCCAACGTCAGGAAGAGATTCTTCTAAAACTTCCTCCTTCGCCCCGACCTACATTGAAAATATGTAGCGTTTTTGGGCGTGTATAGACAGCAGTTTACATAAGGGTTTACGCCAGGAAATCTCACCGAACACCTTAAAATACTTGCTGAATTACACTACAAGGCACTATAGTGTGCCACAATACAATATTTAAAGCCGAACTATTAGCAGTTACACTCTTCTATGTGCTGAATAAGAAGTTTATTGAGCCGGAACCATATATCGGAATGGTCAAGAGTGGCTCAAAAGTACAGTCCAAACATGGAAACAGGAAGAAAATATTAAACTATGGAGAACCCGAGATGAACTAGTTTCTAGATGAGCTTCATGTTTCACCCTTAAAAAGAATCGACTAAAACAGAGAGTCTCTAAGGATGTTAACGCTGTGCATTACTTGGATTACAGAATACAGCCAGTAACGGCATCGATGACGACTGACTAAGAAAACACCCAGGGTTTTGTCCAAGTTTTAATTTTTATTTATTTTTGAGCAACTTCAAACCATTTTTACTTTTATAAACTCTGATCTATCTATTTTAATTAGCAATAAATAAAAAAAAACAAATATTGTGCTTTGTTTCACTCACCTGTTTTATGTGTTTCTTTTCGTTTGTGTTATCCGCATCTAAACTGTTATTTTCGAACATATGTTCATGCATAAATATTTTATACTTAATTTTTTTTTATTTTATTATGTTTGTTGTTGGAATGATGCGAAGAATAACAATTTTAACGTTTATTTTATTTATTTATTTCGCTTAAGGTATTAAAATAAATTCTTAAATAAAAATGTTTAATCAGAAATCTTTACAACTTATTGATTTATATAAATTATTTGAATAAAAATACTAAAAACCATGTAAAATAATTATTCAAATACAGATTTCTAAATTCATAGAATTATGCTAAGTATTCCCAGTCATATATGAATCATGAACTAACCAAAATCAAGGTTAGCGTATGTGTTACTGCCAGAGCCACCTATTCAGCGTTTGTAATTTGTACTACATTAACAAAACGTTTATAGTAGACCATTCATTACCTTCTTTCATTATTTGTTTCTTCTACGAATTATTTTTTTTTCATTTCCAACGCCATTTCACGCTCCTCATCCACATTTGTATCCAAATCTGCAAACAACAAAAAAAATTAATGAATTTATGTTCCAGATTAATCTTTTAGTTGTTATGCTTTAATATTTATTCAAAGAAAGCGAGCAACGTTTATTATTCCAAATTCATTGTTCCCGTTGTCATTTTTTAAACAATGTCGTTTCATAGAAAATAATAATGTAAATTTTATTTTATGCGAAACAAACAGGAACATCCTGAATAACGCAAAAATATAAATCTTTAATGAAATATTAATATAAATTCTAAATTTGATTGCATGATTTTTTTTTTAAAAGTGAAAGTAGCAACGTGTAAACTTTGTTTTGTATGTAATATAATTTCAACGACATTTACAAGATTTTAAGTATCAATGTATTTGTAAGAAGAAATGTGGTAGATATCAAGAGTAATTTCAGAATTCTGTTCTATAGTAACCATGAATAAAAACAATAAATTCCATTTTGATCGTTTCATGCCGCCATTTTGGAATTGCAGAACACAATCCACATGATTTGCACAAAAAAACGATAAGCAAACCAACTCTTTGTTTCATTGAAATATCATAATAACATACCAAGAAGAATAGTAGATTCTTGTATGAGCTTAGAATGAAGGCAATTCTTCACGAGGATGAAGTTTCCCGAAACGAGCGTAGCGAGTGGAGGGAATCATCCGATTGAAGAATTGCCGTCATCCTAAACGAATACAAGATGCTATTTTATCCACGACTGTAAAATATTTCGTTTAATTTCCAGTTTTCATGCAAAAATTTGTATCGCCATATTGAAATAAATACATCAAAGATAGCGAAAAACAAAACAAGTTTGTTGTTTGATTTGTTAGGGGAATATTTAATAAACTATGGAACTGTTAAAGAATTTTAATCAAATTCACTAGTTGTGGAATGAATACATGGAAAGCATATATTCTTTAGTAGTCGTGGATAAAAGATTATTCCACATTTAAAAACGATAAGGGCCGTCATTTACATCTAGTGATTCAGACAACGGTGTTATGACATTAATTTTAATGCAAAAAATAAGGTGATAGCAACATGGCATTCACGAATTTAGCTTGATGTGTCCAAAAGCAATGTCAGACTCACCTTATAGGTAATGAGGTAACAATGCAGCTAGAGGTAAACTATATAATATCCTTTATCTATCTTGTTCAGACAAATTAATATGGTTTAGGTGTTAGTTAATGTTTCTTTCAAGATCAAAACACACAGGCGAAAGTTGTAGATAATATAGGACCTATTCACAAATTTCTCAAATTGTTTTCTAAAAGTCAAGCAAAAGTCAATCAGAACATCTTTGATAACAAACTCATCTACGCTAAAAATATATATCCAATAATCGGAGAGATACTTTATAATTCACTAGTTTCGAGTCCAAACTGTTGTTTGTCTTATTCCCTCGTGAAAACAGTTTACAAGCTCCTTAGTTCAGATTCTGCTTTACAATGCTCTAGTCCTAAATAAACAAAACAAAAACGTAGAAGGAAGAATTAGAATTTTAGATCAGAGATCTACATGAATCCCACACGCATGCATGTGCGTTTGAAAAAAAATAAGCATATTACATTGCTTAATAAATATATTAGGTAAAAACCATCAGCACCATTCAAATTAAATAACTTAATAAGTTTAATTTTTTGTATATATATATTTTCAATCAAGATAGACACAATAATAATCTTAATTAAATAATAAAATTTTTAAAAATTGTCTAATTTGTTATTGGACTATCCGTTCCGGAACCACCGCTGTCTTTGGATACTGCATTATTTCCTCGTTTAGTTTTAGATAAACCAGCAACTTCTTTTAATAATCCAGATACTTTTTTATTTAATATATCAATTTTGTTTTCATATAGCCGGTCGCTGTCTTTCATTTTATACCGCAATTCGTTTTCAGCTGTAAAATTTTTTGCTTTTAATTCGCCTATCTATTTTAAAACGATAATGAAGAAAATAAATTAAAATTTATGATATTGAACAGATGGAGAGTTATTATTGTAATATTACCAATTTATCTTTTTCTAATAACTCTCTGTCCTTTTGCAATAACTTTTTCTGTAAACTAGATATAGTTTCTTTTAAGTGTGTCATAGCAATTACATGCTCGGAACTGTTTGTATCAATAAATCCACTATTTGCAATACGTGCTACTTTTTCTGGAATATCGGGCATTATCGATTGCTTGGATACATCATTTCTTTGAGACTTTTTAAAAATCATATCATTTTTCTGTACTTTTTCAGTATGTGGACGTTTTTTAACTATTCGCCCTTCTTGCTCTACTTGTCGTGCTTTAGCAACGGCGCGTTTATATGAACAAGTACATAACCAACATAATAACTTCCCATCGACCTATCAAAAAAAAAATTATCAAAACTTAGTTTGGCATTGACGCAAAACATCTAAAGATATTTAGCCTAATGCAATAATTTACAAAACCTAAAATGAGCGTATAACGAAGCAACAGAGTAGCATATTTCACTAAATGTTGCTTTTTTTATCTAGAATGTCCATAAAACTCAATATGGAATTTTTAATTTCAAGAGCAACCAATACATAAATAGTAAAATACACTTAAGATAACTTCGGGATATTCTCATTCATGCATATTTGGATTTTTTTATTGATTTCGTTTCATTTCAAATACAAGTACTTATACAAACTTTATCACCAACCTTTTTAGAATCATCGTGCCTGTCGAAAGCACATCGTTGTTTGCATTGATCACATGTTACAGCAGGGCCGTACTTTAACTCGGAGTTCGTACACCTAATTGAATGTTTTGCATCAAAATTATATGATTTGTTTAACATGATAAATAAATTATGAATGATATACAATACATAAAACAGTTTTATACAAGTATAATAATTTTATATAACCCAACATCAATTGGAAATCTAATGGTTTCTGGAAGCATTAAAAATGAACTATAACGTGCGAATTTGGCTGACTGTAATAGACGAAGTTTCCTTTTGTCCTTAATGTAACGCCAGATGTTACACAGATTTTGATTTACAAATTTTGAATATAAAGTTCATGTTAGTGAACGAAAAAAACCAAGATCGGTTATCTAGAAAACATCGATACTATATATAAACATCTAGATTTAGAATCATTCCAAATAGTAGAAATCTGACTCTTGTGGCTTCGTTCGGTCTACTACTCAAATTTTAAACAATTACACAACAGGTTTTTGAACTAAAAACAGAAACAATGCAGTGAAAGCATTAGCTCGAAGTTCATGGGAAAATTTAAAAATGCAATTGTTACGATGAACAAAGCCATTGAAATTTTCATGATAAACTATGCACCACCAAAAATAAACTCAAGTCTCTGACACCCACTGGAATAAGATGAATTCCACAAAACGCATTTGATGCCTCACAGAGATCACCAGCATGAGGAATGTAACATATCACCGACCCGATTTATTTGTCAACAAGCAGGATATTTTATGTGTGTTCCATAAATTTTGTTTCTTCAATGTGACATATGTACTGGATAATCATTTGCTTTTTTGCGTTAAGTTAAAGGATGAGTAAGAATAATTGTCTCCAACCAAGTATGATATAGAACAAACTTTTGTTTAGATTTCTGATTAGGTTACATTGGAAAATCTTTTTCATACAAAATGTTGTACACTTAGGACAAACTTTTTTGGTGCTGTTCACATATCCATTGTAATTTCATTAATTTATTCAGTTGCATGGATTGAGGTTTATTCGTAGACCGGGGTGTTAAATTTTCAAGAAAAGTTGAATTCGCTCTAACCGAGATTTGAATCCGGGACTGTCGAGTCGTTGTTGTTGTTGTAGCGACGTTGATTAAGTGTTACTTGTTCGATTCCGTTTCCAGTTTCAGAATCTCTACTACGAGGGCAGCCCTAGGGCGATGCCACAGATATTTCTTCGTCGGGTCCATCGCATTCTTTGGACATGCAAATAGGTGGTCAACATCGTGTGGTGTGCCCTTCCTTACATGCGGGACACTTGTCAATAATTTGGGGTTCAATTCTGTTCATGTAGTTGTTAAGTATTCGTGACCAGCTGGATCTTAGTTGCGCCAGAATGCATCTAGTGCTGCGAGGCAGTTGGTTTTCTTCTGCAGCGACTTGTGGTGGTCTTTCATTGAGGACTCGATTATATATGTAGTACTTTAGAGTAACTTACACAGCCTTGGTGCGAAGCCTTTTTATGCAACTTCTATAAGTAATCTCATCAATATTAATGGTGTCTGAAGCCTCTCTAACTTCAGATTGGAAGAGCTTAGCAGTTTTACGTATGGATCTAGGTGGTGAGGCCATTAATAGGATGTCATTGCATGGATAGTATTCTTTGTGGCAGGCCCATATTTATTGTTTGGACAGCATTTCATTGTGATCACGGACCGGCAAGATACTATTCTTCATGTAGGTGGTTTCTATGAACCATAAGGTGGCATCCAGTAGTGGTTCTCAGAGCTGTGTTTTGTGTAGTTTGCATCTTCTTCCAGTGCGTGTCAGAAACTTGAGGTGTCCATATGGATGCTTCGTAGTTTAGAGTGGGTCTACCGATGAACCGAGTCGTGGTCGCCTTTCCAACCACTCTCCTATCCACACTACGACAAACTATAGTTTAGTTTAAGACCAAAAACTTAAAACCTCTAAATGAATTAGCAAAATAAATCTCAATATAAATATGAAAAATTAGTGCATTTTTGATCCCAAATTTAATTTCCTTTTAAATATTTTTGATTGTTATGGCCAAAAAAACAATAGCCTAAATTTCAAGGACTTTCATTGATGAATAAATGAACTATTTGAGTTATTTTATTTTTTCAACTGGGCAAAAATATCGAATTGATCGTAAAATTTGAATTTATTTAACAAGTTCTTGTTATACGATCTGATTTCAGCAAATTAGAACTATTACCTGCTATATCGAAAAAATAGCTTTCATTGTAAAGTTTAATAAATCATAGACGATCTTGCTTTGTATCCTAATGATTGCACCACATAATCATCAGATTGAACCACATAATCATCATTAGATTTCAAAGGTGTTACAACTCACAACACATAGAAACTTGTTATGACCTAGGTGCCACAATAACATGCGTTCTAAGGTGGTGATAAACGGAAACTTTTTTTTTAAAGTGGATAACTACACAATTTATCCACCCTATCAATTGGGTTGCCAATAATCCAGCCAGTGATCTATTCTTTGATCATGCGACGCATTGTCATTCCTCAATTATTAAAGCTCAGACTTTTATATGAAGACTCCACTTCAAGAAATCAATAGCGTGTCATTATCTTGAAATATACCATAACTAAGATTGTGGGTGCTGCCGGCGTACACGAGGTTGTCAAACCCGTAAATCAAATATTAAAAACACAAACTAAATCAACAAAATCTGATATGGTAGAATCATCTGCAAAAACTATAGTAATTATGGTTTGTTGTTGATAAAACTATGGTAGAATTATCTGCAAAAACCTTTTGGTTCGTGTCCATATGTGTTGGTATCCCAAAAAAATTTATTTCACTATGTTGTCAACATCGGACTCAAACTAAAAAAAAAAAAGGAATCAAACATTTAGTGTCTGGTACGTTGGGCCTGTTGGAAGCTTCGACAAAGGACATGCATTTAAATTTCAAAGCTAATGAATGTATCACAACGAAGGTAAATAGTGTCCCAGCAACAACTCACTAGGGTTAATTGAAGAAAATGACCCAAAAAACGCTTGCGTAACGACGTCAGCATAGATCGTAGATAAGACATCAAAACTCTGGAGGCAATTACTGATGAATGACAGGATAAATGAAAACTGATTGAACAGACGGTATAATGCCTTTGGTAAAATATACTATGCAAACGTCAGAGAAAAACAAGGAAGAGAGACAGAGCGCGAGAGAGATTCTTACTACATATTTCTTAATCAATGTTTTTCTCTTCTTTCTCTTCTTCCTCCCTCAGCCCTCTGAACTGTATTATGGTTTAAGAAGTGCCAATTCTAGATTCGGTCGGGTTGTGAGCACAATAAAAAAAATCTGAACTGTGTATAACTATAACTCAGACCTCAAATACATAATACCTTGTTTGTATAATGCGAGTCCATATATTGTTTGCGTTGTTGATAGGGTTATCGCAACGATGGATTGTCAACACCAAACCATCCGGCAACACCTTACCAACGATCTTCGACTTCGTACCGTTAAATGCAGTCAGAAACGTACCGTTAAATGCAGTCAGAAACGTACCGTTGGATGATGTCAGAAACGTACCGTCGACTTCGTACCGTTGAATGATGTCAAAACAACCAAGTAATCGGCAACATCGACGAGCTTAGGTATAAAACGGGCTTAAAAATAATTTATACTAAAGTTGTTGAAGACACATTAAGGAACTGCGCTACAAATCGAGTTCTCAATAGTAAGCCACCACAAGCCACTGCGGAAGAGGTCAAACTACCGCGCAGCACCAGATCCATTAAATTATCCAGAAAAACCAACCGACCTGACGAAGGAAGATTTGTGGTACCGTCCAAGGGCAGTAGCAGAGTTCCTGAATCTGGTCATACAGCCGGAAGAGTAGCACCACACTCGTCGCTACAAGAACAACTTCGTACCGTCCAAACGTTTTTTCGTTAAGGGAACAGCAAGTTCAGCAAGGCTACATCACCCTCTTCTTCTCGAATATAATTAAGGTACACAAAAGGTATGCAAAATATAGCACTGCTGATGGGTCCAGGGCTGCAAAACCATAAATTATTTTTAATGGTTTGGTTTTTCTTAATTTGCATTTATTATTTTGGTATCGGTTTTTCTAAATGATAATCTTTGGGTTTGGTTTTTATTAACAATAAATTTTGGTTTTTATAAACGACAAGCTTTGGTTTCGGTTTTGATGATTTTTAGAATATAGTTTTGGTTTTTGCGGTTACATCAACATCAGTGAGATACAATTGCTGTAACGAAAACAGCTATTAGAAAAATTGTTGTGAACAAGTGCACACCAAACACAATTAGTAACAACAAACTCAATCGGATCCAGCTGCTTTTCGGATCCTTAAATTCAACTGTATTGGTCTCAGGGCAATCAACGAAGTCACACACTTCATGGAAATACACAACAACCACGTAGCTCCAATAATATCCTATATCTTACATGTCTATTTAATCACTCCATAAACAACATAAAAAGACCGAGTTTATTGAAATACGGTTGAGTCACACATCGTAGAGGAAATTATAAACAACATAGAATGCTGCCATACTTTGTCAAGAGTTTTCGATTTCGAATACGATGGAAATGTTTAGGATTTCTTTTAAAGACAAATCATTAAAGTTGCATTTATATTCCTTTATTATTTTAGCCATGTTTCTTCGTCGGATAAAACTAATCAATTACCATTTCAATCAACCGTGTCGCTTTGCTCTGAACAGCATTGAGAAATTTGTGAACTGACTGGTACCTGTCCATAGAATGCAACACTATTCCATACACAAGTGAATAAAAGACTTATGAATGAAATTGGTGTAAAATGTAAAATTTCTTAAAACGTTTTGCAAGGTTGAACCAATAGTTGTTCGATTTTGTGTTATTTTCAGATTTCATTTCAAGAAATCTAGCTAATTAATTCTCAATTTATCAAGGTTTATCTTCATAAAGTCATTGCGGCGCTCCATTCAAAACATTTCACAATGCTGATGCGCGATATCAACATTTTGGTGATGCATGTGAGACTTGCAATGTAATATTAGCAAAACTGTAGAATGGATGGATTAGGGTATGCAAAAAAATGGAAATTTAAAAACGGAAAATAGCAAAAATATCTACAATTCGAAGTCAGAACTTCAATTTTATTCGTAAAATACTAAAATACCCAGTTCAAACGTAAAGTAAAGTTAATGAGTTCTTACAGTTTTTGCACAAATATTGCCTGTAATTGGGAAATGCTTTCTGCGTCAGTCGAAGTTGATGATATTGATAGTAAAGTTCTATTATATTTCACTAGTTCTTAATCACTTTTGGGCGAGTTACCTAAAATGATAAAGATCTTACAAAGCAAATTCTACACTCTAATAACATTAAGAATCGTTCTACCATATTTTAAATGGAATTCCAATGAGTCTTGCAATATAAAACTAATGTGAGCTCCTATAAAATTTTTCCTTAACATCATTTTGTGAAAATGTGTTACGCACGGGTGAATTCAAAAAAAATTTACTATCTACGGTGGTTTAACACAAAGTTTGTCATCGTCATAATCTATTTCTATGTTTTCGTCGTATTTCTTAAGATGGACGGGTCTACGCCCCAGACGTACTCGGAACCCAGTTCGGAGCAAGGACCATCACAAAAATTTCGACTTTGAGCCGGAAGAATAGCACCACACTCGTCGCTACAACAACAACAACATCATGTTTTCGTCGTCGCTACGTTCCTTCGCAGAATCAATGTTGGATTCTTCGTCGCTATCACTCTCGTTATTTGAACCATTAGCATTAGCATTATTTTGTTACTGATGTCAATGATTGCGTTTAAAACAGCCAAATGAATACCGTTATTTTAAGCAAATAATGATATCCGTTTAAGATCCTCTGCAAAATTTAAGATTCAAACTTTGATTGCACCATTGTTTGTTATAATATCTGACCATAGTTTAACAAAATTTTCAAGTTTTGTGGTTCATAACTCCTTGGTTTTCTGCGAATCACTACTTCCACAAATTCGTACAAGATCCAAATTAAAACAGTTTAGGTTTGAATTGTGCAAATTTACATTTAAGTATCGCCGACCCCGTGAATATTTTACGTTCTCAATTTTCAATTCTTGTTTCATTTCCAATTCTTTAGTCTTTGCTGAATCAATGATTATACTTGTTGTGTATGACGAACGCATCCATAAATCAATTAATAATCATTATCGTCAATCATCATATACAGATACAAATAAACTAATCAATGTTTTATACCGTGTCATCCTATTTTATAATTGTTTGTCGGAATAAATATTGTTTATAATTATAATCGAAATAAATAGTGTTTATTCCATTTAATTAAATAGTTGTGTTTCTTAAAAGTTGTAATAGTGAAATATAACAATACTCATTGTTGTATTCTCAGATTAAGGTTACTCAAACCCTTGAGAACTTAAACTTTCTCGAACAAAGTTAGATCTTGTAATTTGCCGTAAAGTAAGAGCATCCTTCACAAAGTATGAAACAGTTTCTTTTATTGGTTTACGCTTGTTAAATGGTAGTATTGATTGATTAATTGTTGGTTTTCTCCTCGATAACCCTGGCTGTTGTTTTTTGTATCGAATCAAGAGCGAAAGGAAAATATTAGTAAAATAAAATAAAATTTCTAGAGATAAATCATTCGTTTTCAAATAAAACTTGGCGCCCTCTGTAGTGTGTGTGTGTTAATTAATACAAAGTTGTTGTTGACAACAACAACAAACAACAACAACAAACAGCAATCCAAAGTAATTATGTATTTTTAAGTGAAAAACCCGGGTTTGCGAATTCTCCAATTTGACTAAAATCCTCAGGTTTTTGAGACCTGGTAAACCCGGTCTGCAAACCCTAGATTGGATATATACTATGGCGACTGTAAGAAACAAGGTTCGTACAAATAAATAATTTGAAGGAACACAGCTTTGATTATATATTATTTAGATGCAATACTAGTCTAGAATACAAGTTTCTCTACTCTGTCTATATTAACATGCAACCGGCCGAAAGAAATACTGAATGATACATACAATGATTTGTTCAATATATGTTTAGCAAACCAACTGGGTGTCGTGTTTATAACTGCTACGCAAATTATTTTGCTATAACGCTTTGACATATTTTCCAAAAATCTTGAGTACAATATATAGAATTGCAATTGGCATATTAATATTGGGGTAAATTTTCCGCCTTTTTGGATATGGGCCGAATCCAATACAAGTTCATGTTTCTGTTGTGTAGGATAGTTTATTTGGGTTAGAATCGGTGTTAGTTGTTGGCGATGTTTTTAAGAATAATGGATAGAATATCATGAAGGGCAGCGATTTGATATTTGTAGGTTATTGCTCCTAAAACAATTGGGTTTAATTATATGAGTTTTTCGTGAAAAAGTAGGGAATGTTAAAGTTTGAGAATCGAGTGAAGTTGGTGTGGATGGACTAAACCGGTTGGTAAAAATTACACAAGGAAGATGTATATTGGCGAACTTGTGGACATAACTTTCTTGTTAATTTTACAGATGAGTTTGCTTTCTTATCTTACTAAGGGTTCCCAGAAGTTTTGTTTGAATCAAAGTTTTAAATGTGTTTATACCGCCACTTCGCTGTTTTGTTTGCTGTTTTTGTAGATGGGACAAATCGATTTAGAGTAATCTGACTTTTTTAAACAACTCAGAAATTCTTAGTGCTGACCCTTCTCAACCAGGGTTTCGAACCCGAACCTTGAACCCGCTCCGGAGCAAGATTTTTCGCAGATTTTTTTTTGTTTCAAACAAGATTATTTTGGTTATTATTTGTTTCAGTAGAGAATAGTGAATAGTGAGAATTAAATGAAAATTTTTTTCCAAAATAAATATGTGTGTAACATAAATACGGAATGTAATGTAACATAAAAAAATAAATATAAAAAAAAATAAAAATAAAAAAATCAGATATAATGTTGTAAAAACATTTCCATAATATTGAGTCTAATGACAGTGGAAAAATTCAACTTAAGCAAAAATAAATAAGTGATGAAGAAGTTTCAACTTCGAAATTGTCATCGCCTCAACGGCGTTATCGATAGTGTGTCTGGCGTCTGCCCAATGATTCGAGCCGGGCACTGACGAGGAAGGTTCGAATTCATCGAAAAATGTGAATTGGAGTTTTTTCTGAGAAACTTCAAACCATACCTTTGAATTGAAAGAATTCTAATTATTTCTTTACTTACTTGAGTTTAATTGATCTCAAAAATTCTCAATAAAAAAATAATGAATTCATAAAAAAAATTCAAAAAAATTGTTTTTTTTTGTAACAAATTTGAATCCGAACCCAAATCCGAACCGAACCGAACCCAAACCCGAACCGAACCCGAACCGAACCCTAACCCACTAAATTTTAATGTATTGAACCCGAACCTGAACCTGCACCCAAATTTGTCTGGGTTCGAAACACTGTTCTCAACACAACAAACACCTTTTCACGATGGTTGTTTCTAAAAGTTTCTCAGATCCTAGCCATGCTTATAAAGCCAAAAGCGACTAGATTTAATAAAATTAATGTTGTCTATTGACTAGAGTCTAGACTAGATTTAGCTTAGATTTGTAGAGAGAGCACAACGTTACTAATTACTATAAGTTTCCACTCATTTGTTAAAGTGATGATCAAGTACTTCAATATTCACCTAATATAGGTATATCTTATTAACCACAGCATGGTTGGAATAGTACGATCTACATAGTAACACAGAGGGTCCATTTCCTCTAAATTTGTCATTATCATGGTGAGAACCAATATCAACCCATATTAACTTAAGAAAAAGTATTTTATATGTTGGTGATGGGCTATTGCTTGTAATCGTTTTTTTCATTTAACTTATCTTTGAGAGTAAAAATAAAAAACGATAATCGACAGTATACTGTATTTTATATGGTTTGTTTGAACAAAACATGACATTACTTTTAGTTAAGTTGTGAAATTCTATATCTTTAATTGTTGTTTATTTCGAATTATAATGATCTACAGTCTACACCTTTAAATACACTTTTATACTGGATTTTACATGTTTTGCTTCATGATATCATAAAATGTAAAATACTAGATGAGCATAACGCATTTGATTTTAATTAAAACTTTTTTTTTGCTTACTAGCTTTGCAAACTAGCACCATCTAACAAGGATGATCTGAATATTTCGCAGGAAGTTGATTCTTTTAAGAATTCACCGCATGTCACAACTCACACTCCATGTTAGTGTGGTTTTGTGTGGTGGTCTCTGTTTCTTTGTTAATGTGGTCTGTTTTTATATTAATCAAATCAACTTGTTTAGCATCGAATCCTACCATTTGACCCAAAAGCTTTAAATATCCCCAGATAACATGTTAAGTTTTATTTTATTTCTACATTCAGAATTATTAGCTAACGACCAGGTCTGAAAACACACATTCTGAGAAATATGTTTGAAAAGTGGCGTCTGTCGGGAATCCGTCCAGGCATCCTTGAGTTACAAGGCTAGCACTTTAACAACTGAGTTAGAACGGTGACGATTGAAACAAACACACAAAGTTTAAAGGAGATTCATTTCTTTGAACAAGTGCACGTGTTACATCGAGGGTATTACAAGGGTATTTTTCAACCAATTTGTAAGTGTTACAGTTAAATAATTAAAGTTAGCTCGCTAACACTTCTAAGATATCAGCTTGGGAAACGACATCTACTCTGAATTATCAGTGGTATATGAAAGCTGAGGGATGAGTGGCCTCGTGGCATGCAGCACGCTAGACTTCAACCTCGGCGGACCCGAGATCGACCCCATCTGACCTAGACCTTTTATGCAAAACACCGGTTTTTCAATTAATCAATTAAATTAAGTTTTCAAGTGAAACTCGATCATAAAATTGAGTGCATTGATGAAATTAAAACAAGTGGGGGACACTTGTTGACAGCCTACGTTCCTATATGGAACATATACGGCACCAAAAAAAATATGATTTTTTGCGTTAACTCATATGTCACTAACAGGGACGGCGACTGAAGTCCGTGAGATTGTTACACTCAGTTACACTCAGTTCAATATCAGGGAAAATTATTTGTTATGCAAAAAACAAATAAAACCAAATGAAAACAACATAAAGAATTTAAAAGGCAGGCGATGTTTGTAAATGAAATTATTTACTGTAACATCAAACAAAATCTGGAGAAACAAGAATCCATTCGAATTCATCCTTTTTCCAATGTTTTATAAGAAATTCTTAGCTAGCTAAAGCTTTTGAATACAATGCAGAAGACAGAATTAATTTCTGTAATCTTAATTATACATATGTTTTTAATATTCTCATGGGTGCTGACTGCTGGTGAAGATTACAAAAATAAATTTGAGCTATTAAAACCAATTCAAGTATACAAAAAGGTTGACTTTGTCTGGACAGATGCTGATTTAAATTTTAGCATCCAAAAGCATCACTACTACTATGATAATATTCTCGATGAGACTTCCTATCAACGATGGCATTTGAAACAAAATTCTGGCAGTTGATCTTTGCTTTTATAACAAAACTGAATCTTATGTTTAAGACCCAAGACTAGATAAATGTTTAAAACATGACAACGATATAAAAATATTTACCTATGACGTAAAAAATTTGGAATATAATTTAGTATGCTCATTATTAAAAAAGTATAAAATCAATACAAACCTTTGACATTTGTTTCCACCAAACGCTGCTATAATGCTACAATACTGACATGCTGTCGGTTTCCCATATTGTTTGACACTTTGTTCACATTTTCTGCATATTGTCGATGTATTTCCCTTACTAAAATAAAATATGGTAATCGTTCGATTAAAATGAATTTTTGAGACAACATGTATGTATTATGTTATAGCGGCAGCATAAAAATTAACCTGATTTGTTGAAATTCAGATCTGCAATATGTGCATTTTACGAGAGGAAAAGCACCACGACATTCCTAAAAATAAAAGTTAAATTATGTTATTCAAAGAGTATTGTATATATTTTAGAGTTGGTTAACACCAGTATTTGATGTATTCAATGTTTGAGTTTGAATAAATGATTCAGAATGCTGAGTTTGGCAACCATTTAAATTGTGAAGTTAATTAAAAGTGATGTGTACTAGACATTACAATATATCACAATACAATACCACATACATTTAAGACAATGGTCCCACAACAACATGCGCTCTGAGGCGTTGGTGGACGTTTTGTTATTTGGATATTTTTCTCAAAAAGAAAGATAAAACAATAATTCCTGTTCCAATTCAAAACAAAATCAAAATTGAGTTGCCTATAACCCAGCTTGTAGCATATTCATCAACCATGTGCGCACAGGAAAAAAATTCACATTTTTAAAAAGAAGTCGAAAACTGTTCGCACAACTGACACACACACACAGAAAATGCCCATTTTTGAACAAAAAAAAGCATAAAACTATGCGGTCCAAAACTAAAACAAAAATTGCTATAGAATAGAAACAAAATCACATTTTATATGAACTGCTTACTCCACTCGGTAAGTCAAAAATAATGTTTTTTTTTTTCAAATGTCTACTCCCAGCCCCTTTCCCACAAATAACATTTTGAAAAATGAGTCAACCGCTATAGTATTCATTCAATATTTTCTACAAGTTTCTTTATAATAGTATATTATTGAATTAGGAGCTAAAGTTGTACTTTTTGTGTTGAGTCTATAGTTTGGCGGCCGACCGTAGGGAGGCTGACAATTATAGACGAAACACAAAAAGTCACTTTAGCTCCGAATTCAATACACTATTTTTTCGACAAACGTTTAAATTTGTTTAAAAATATGAAATTAATGCATCAAAATTTTTTATAAATATGTTTTAGGTAATAAATTTTTTCTCCGATAGAAAGCAAATATAAATTTTGAAGACTTATTTCAGTCAGCAAAGTGGCACTTTTCCTGCCTAGGCAGCAAAGCAAGTACTTTGCTGCCTAGGCAGCAAAATAATTAGACTTCATAGAAATAAACAGATATTGCGATTAAAAAAAAAAATTTTTTAATCGATTTGTTTTTTCATTTTTAAAATTTTGCTTTATTTTTAAAGGAATAATTATTAAATTACATATCATTGTAATTAATCGGAGAAAAAATTATATGTTCAACTCGGCAGCAAGGTAGATTGACTGCCTTGGCTGAATTCCTAGCCTCGCTCGCTCGGCTATGAACTATCAGCCGCGGCAGTCAATCTACTACTTTGCTGCCTAGTTAAACAAATAACTATTCTGAAATTAATTTTTATTGATTTTAATTTATTAAAATGAACTGAAATGCGTTCTGTTTTGAACAAATTAATAATATCATGTTATTTTTCGTTACTGCCGCCGTAAAAATATGAAAATTACTTTACAGCCGCCGTAAAAATATGAAAGTTACTTTACAGCCGCCGGCAGATAAAATAAAAATGGCGTTACTTTTGCAGCCGCCAGCTAAAAAGTAAGACTTTAGCTACTCCCCAACGGCAGTAAAGTTAAACTTTACAGTCGTTTGCCGAAAAAATTGATTTTTTTCCAAATTTTTGGTTTTGTAATGTTCGTAGGACGGGAAAAACAAACGGTTTTGGTTATAAATTAAAAACAAAGCAACCTAATTTTTTTTGGATATGGCGATTTTCCTTGGCGTTTTCCTTCAATCGCCATTTTTTTGGCGATTTTCCTCAAATCGGCCGCTTTTTCGTTCGGGCAAGCGAAAAATGCCGACTGTCCGCGATCTTGTAAATTTGCTACCACATTTTTTTTAACTGTGGGGGTTGGAAGTTTGTTTTAGAACACGAGGGTAAACTTGTCCGACCAAAGTTTGTCTGCTATTGTCGAATCTTTCAACTGACATATTGGTATGTTTGGGTTGTCAGACTAGACAATAGAAGACAAATTTTTGTCGGACAAGGTTACCCTCGTATTCTAAATCAAATTTCCAAGCCCCATAGCTTAAAAATTTACAAGAGTCCCCGGGCAATCGGCATTTTTCGGAGCTTGCCGAACGAAAAAGCGCCGATTTGAGAAAATCGCAGAACAAACGTTTTCGGGCTCGTTAAGGACAGACGCCTCACGAAGTATAAAATATGTGGCAATCGGCGTGGGCCCAGGGACTATTATATACTAAACTCACTATTATATACTAACCACACCAAAACAGTTGAAAATACAATAAGAAACTATATTCCAAATCGTGTTCTAAATGGAAAGCCACCAAAAGTTGCTGCCGAAGAGGCCCAACTACCCCGTAGCACCAGATCTATCCTAGCTCAACTAAGATCCGGTTGGTCACGCATTCTAAACAACTACATGAGCAGAGTTGAACCTGAAATTATTGACAAGTGTCTCGCATGTGAGGGCACGCCACATGATGTAGACCACCTATTTAACTGTCCTAAAAATATAACCAACTTGACGAAGGAAGATTTGTGGTACCGCCCAAAGGCAGTAGCAGAGTTCCTGAACCTGGACATGGAGCCGGAGGATTAGCACCAAACACGTCGCTACAACAACAACATATACTAAACTCGATTCCTTCGAAGACTTTTGTTTTACTATCTACTTATCTCTTTAGGTCTGGAAAACACACTTTATAACTGTTTATAGTTTGTGAAAAAATCAATCATAGAGAATTTGAGACGGACGCCAAAGTTTCACCGTAACGGTTTCGTTTTTACTTGGTTAAAGTAAAAAAAACTGAATTAAAATAAATTTTAATAAAAGTACGTTTGCCGTTCGATAGTTTTCCGAAATTAGATCTATGTTTATGTAAAACATGAAATTCAACGTTTTTGTCAGCAAAATAATTCGTGAGCTAATTTGAACTTTGAACAAAACTAATTTGAATTTGGTTTAACTTTATTCTTTTAATTATTTAAAGGTATGATGCATAGGCTAACTTCACAACTCTGGAAACAAAATGTTCTTGATATATAGTGAACTAATATCCATAACATACTTTAAATAATAGCTAACCAATTTTATAGATTTCGCGTAGTTATAATTATATCAATATTATAGAAAGCTGTAGTATTCCAACAACATAAATTCTGCAGTACGAGAAAAAGTAAAAAAAAATTAACGGCAGTGACAAACCGGAATGGAAGCGGTTGGGATGCAGATCTGTTGTGAACTGTACTAAATGATTATTTACCAAGTTTCATCTAATTTGATTATCAGGAACAGAACAGCTATTGAGATTTAAAAAAAAGGTGCTCGGGGATCCCACACCACTTTGTTCACTATCGCTTAAAGACTAATCAGTTCTTTGCCATACATATATGCATCTTTTTCCAAAGTGTCATCAAAATTCATTCACGTGCAAATTATGCTTCCAACAGACATTGAAAAAATGGTGACACAATAAACAGGTATTCGAGAGGCCCCCACTACTTATCCCAATATTGTTCAAAAACTAATCAGATCTTTGTCATTTAACACTACATCCTTTTCAAAGTGTCATTAAAATTAATTAATGAATGAAGTCTGTATGCTCCCAACAAACTTTAAAAACAAAGCGTGAAAAGCCAGCAGTTGTATGGTAGGGTAGATCTTTCATTTTCAAGTGAACCTGGATCATTTGCCAAAGTTTCATCATACTATGCAGGAATGTCACCCACGACCAAACCCACCCACCCACTAACACAGATGTAAACAAAAAATTGTTGCGTAATAAGGATTACAATACCTGTCACAACACATAGATACATTTTAAAGTCCCACAACAACATGCGTTCTGAGGTTTTGGTGGACGCTTTTTAAAATCTTTGTGGATTGAAGTCACTCGAGACTATTGATCCTCACAAAGCATTTCATTTGTACGATGTACTTGCACGGACAAAGAAGTCCCTTTGCATTTGGTCATTGTGACAGTGAGCGATCTTAACAGTTTGATTGCTTGCACAAACTGATTGATGAGTAAAACGGGAAAAATAATACGTTTGAGGCATGATGGATCTGATTTCGTCCGAGCACTGCTGGTGACGATATTTATAAAAAACGCAGAGATCAGCAACAGTGCGACAATGTTGTAGTGAATATCAACATTTCATGTTAAATTTCGATCAGCAACAAATCGTATACTACGCTTTTGAAGAGTCCAAGATTCAGCGAAACAGATTCAGCGCCTAAAGCTTGACAAACAATACTCCATCATACAGGGACAAATATAAGACTTGTAAACGAGGAGTAATTGATACGGCGTGAAATATTTTTTCATCTATTGAGCCCGAGTCTTCTTGACGAGAACTTTGCCATCGCCATTATATGATCGTTCTAGAGTAAGACATTTGCAATTGTGATTCCAAATAAACGAATGCTTTCACATTCTTCAATTTTTCGTCACACATACGTCACAATACATATACGTTCGTCACAATAGCTGTGTTTTGGTGGAATTAAAATTAAAATAAATTTTTCCACTCCAATCGGTGACTTATTCTAGGTCCTGGTTTACATTTATGGTAGTGTCTATTCGGACGAGATTTATTCATTCATGCATTTTACCATTTGAAGATAGGGGCGAATGACTTGTACAGTGCGTAACTGTACTATCATCTGCAAAACTATTTATTGGTTACTGGTGATTTTCAACAGTTTGTTGATATAAATTAAAAATAGAGTAGGAAAGAACTAAGACTTTGAGTACACCAGCGTTAATTGGTTAATGCAATACCGTACATTTGAATTACAACAAATTTGTCAAGGATTGCTAATTATAATTAGCAAAGGGTGATGAAGGTGATTTATTATTATTTATTAGAAAGGAATATATTTAAAATTTAGGTGTGCGTTAGTCACCTTTATTGAAGAGTTTATGGATCGAAAATAATTGAAAGTTGTTAAGCTTAATTGTTTATTGAGCTCTGGTTTAATAAAAGTAACATTTTCTGTCATGGGGACGTAATTTCACGTAATTTCAGATTTTACGTAATTTCATTATGTTGAAAAATGCTTGTAGTGGGTAAGATAAAAAATATTTTTATATTTTAAGATCCCGAGTAAGAAAAAGCTAAGGATCAAGCCTGGGCCAAAAACGCGCCATAGCTTTTGGGGGTTGGGCCAGGCTTAACATTTGCAAACGGCCCAAGCTTGGACTAATGTCCTAAGGCCAAGTCTGGCAAACCAGGCTTGGGCCAAGTTTGGCAAATAAGACTTGGGCCAGGTCTACCAAACCAATTTTTTCCAGACCTTTAAATGTGTGGAAAGAGGTTGTGGAAAGAGTAACATAAATGAAAATAAAGATAAACATAATATGGGCACATGTTTACAATGCATTGGTCTGGTTAATGACGCGTAATATAATAAACTGAACCTTGGTTCAGTCTAGGTATTTACAACTGGGCCAGACCTGGCCCAAAGCTAACTAGCCAAGACTTGGCTCGCCAATCCTGGCCCGAGAGTGGTCCGTTGTTTAACATTGGCAGCTCCTATCATGGATACACATTTCTTCTTCGATTAATGTTTTCGACGATGTTTTACGAAGATTTACATCGAATTTTTGAAAATATAAAATGTTTTGTTTTATTTGGAGCAAGAAGAGTTTTAACTATGGTATACTCTGCGGTTTTATTAAATTGGACTGGATATAATTTCTAATTTATAGTATCTTTTGCTTGTTTTTGGAATTGCGTTATTCTGACTTTGTTTTAAATTATAATTAAAATTTTTAAATAATAAACACGATGAAGTTGAACTTACTAAAATTCACCATCCTTTGTCTAAAACCATATCAAGACCAAAAACAAATGGAAACCTTATAGAATGTTACGTTTAGAAAAACTTTTGAAAAGGAAAAGTCATCAAAAAAATAATTTTTTTCTCGTGACCTAGAGACATTTATTAATGGCACAAAGTGTTGTAACTTGTAAGGTCTTACTTATATGAAAAAAAATGTTATGCAATGTCAATTTTTTTATATATAAATATTAAAATTTTTATATTTATTATTATAATTTAAAGGATATTCGGATACGCTTAAACAAGTAATAGAAATGATGTAGCAAAACAGCAATTAAACCATGAGTCATGAATGAGTTTTTTTCATCAAACATAACAATATTGATAAAATAAAATAAACCGCATTCGCTCATTAGCTGCTAAATTGTACTAAACTGCTAAATCTAAATTTGATTTAACAAAATCACCCAATTTTAATTTTAATTTGTATGATTAAGTTCTCCGATATTTTGAAATAAAGTACCAATTTAATCATTTAGAAACAAATATCATTTAGAAACAAAATATTGATTTAGTCAACTAAAGTTGGCTAAATTGATTTAGGACGTTTAGTACAATTTCGCAGCTTAGCATATGTATAGTAATTAGTATATTACATACCTAGAGTAGAGCTGAAAATAGCATTTCACATACGAGGGAAAATATTGCGCACGAGACGCGTAGCGGCTAGTGGAGCTCTTTTACGAGCATGGAAAATGGTTTGCAGCTCGAGTTTAGTTATATACTTTTTCTACGACTTTGATATAATGCACAAACGTGTATAATATAATTACTTGAAAAAATGAACCACTAATTATAAATTAAATGTGGCCATAATTATGAAAGTGGTCTAAGTCAAAATTTGAAAAAAAAAAAAAAAAATGAGTTTATCCGTTATTTCGCATCAAATTACATTAAACTAAATTAGTCCAAAAAGATCCGTTATTTCTTGAGACTTGTTATTTCAACAAAAAATGTAATTCATCTAGTGTTAATTATGACCTAGACCAACCACTAGGTCAAAATTTCAAGAAAAAAAGAACAAAAAAGTCGAAAAAAAAATCAAAAATAATTGCTAAAACGTTATGTTGCAAGTTTTTATATTGTCAGACCATAGGTCCATAAAAAATAAGCTGTTCCCTCCTAAATGTCAAAATTCCACTTTTTTGAAAATAATTCAAAAAATGTGCACCACAAAATGCAAAAGAATGCAATGTTTCTTAAATTAGTACTCTTTCAAACCCACTCAACCCCAAAGCCTTTATCCACCCTCCCCTTAAAACCCCAGAAATTTAGTTATTTAATGCTCCTCTATATTTTTCGTTAAAATTTTTCAAACTTCGTGTCTGTACTCTTTCAAATGAGACCACACTTAACCAGTGAACTTGAAAGTGAAAGTTAATGGTGACAAAATAATGAGTTGAGAAAATTATTAATAAATAACATTAGAACTTCGGAGTTTTCTTTTGCGTTAAGTCATTTATACGCCGTTCAGTAAATTTTGAAAATGGTCTAAGTCAATTCAAACTGTAAAAAGCACATTTCGGAATGAGATTTATACAAAATTTGACATCCATAATAAACTTTCTAGGGTTGCACCGATTAATCGGTAGATAATCGGTAATCGGCCATTTTGCCGATTAATCGGTATCGGCTTTTTTGACCGATTAATCGGCCGATTATCAACACATGCGTTTTTGATTGTTTATTGCATTTTAAACACAATAAATTCCAATTTCTAAAACCCCATAGTCAGTCATAGTTGAAAAGCTTGTTAAAAAAGTAAAAAAAGGGCTGTTTAAAAATATGACAAATCTGTTTATGTATTTCTGCATTTTTTTGATAACTTGACAGTTGTAGCTTTCGAAAAAGTGAATTGAAAATAGTGGTTTTTCGGCCCACTATTTAAAATAGTGCCCATCGGCATATGAGTTCTGTTTTAAATTCTACCAAAATTCAATTAATTCGAAACAAGTAGAGGCTCATGCATATATACATATACATAAAATTGCACTGTGTAGTCAAAATTATACAAAAAATTGCGATGTACCTTAAATTAAAAGCTCTTTCCAATGACACTTCTCTAAACTGTGTTATATTGTTGGTTTGATCCATTCTTACTTGAGACATCATTGTATTTTTCATTGTATGCTTATTAATTTTTCAACCATTCCAAACTCTTAAGTTTTTCTATCAATCAGGTTCGGAACCAAGCGAAAAACACCTTATAAAGACCGCTATAAATCAAAATTATACAAAAACTGCGTGGTGTAAATTTTGAAAATGTAAAAATACTGATGTCTCGACCTTTTATTTGATACGCTAGTTAACTCGGAAAAAACGTATATTCTTTATAGCCTTACATCGCATCCCTGCAAAACAAACGAAAACAACGTTATTAATAACCACGCCATCTTGTGTAGACAGGTTAGTTTTATGCGCATCTTAAATTTCAAGGCCATAAGGTTTATAGTTTATGAGATACTCGATATAATGGAAAAATTCATGTATGCTCAAAAACAAGCAGCATATCAGTCAAAAATATCTCCGTAAAAGCTTGGTTTCGAGAGCTAAACAGCTTGTAGGGTTAATAATTCACAGTACCCAGACAATATCGAAAGTGACCGAAAATAAATTTATAAAGGGTTCAGATTTAGATCCATCGTACTATATAATTCAAATGACAATAAAACATTAGTTTGGCTTAGAAACATGAAAAATTCACCAAGGCTATTTTGTCTGCACTAAAAAGCGTTCAATACGTTCTAAGAAGTACAATTCCGTTCAGATTCGAAAACCTCAATTTGTGTTCAAAACTCCGTTGCAAAGTTTCTCGTTCTGTTAACAATGGCATTGTGATTCTCGAAGTTTGCCATTCGTGGCTTCTGTTTCATAAATACGTAAATGTTTATTATTTCCTTACCAGAGTAACCATGCTTGAAATAATGACAACGAATTCGTTCCCAAATACATGAATCCGCCAAATGTGGCATAGTCGACCTAGATATTGAGTAAAAAATAAGCCGAGGACGGCAGATTGTTTTACATACGAATGGAAAATAGTTGCCAGAAAAATGCAAAAAAGCACTTTCAACAGTTAAGCCGGGCATTCACATACAACAGAAACATGATTACATACAACAGAAACACGATTTCATACAAATTTGACAGGAAAAAATTCTGTTTCTGTAAAATTTGTATGGTATTCTGTTTCTGTTGTATGTGGTTTCAAGCCTTTACAGAATTTTTTTATTTAAATATTGACGAACTATAAATAAAAAAATAAAAGCGATACTTATTTTAAACTAAGGTTGCAAAGCCTCCCGATTTTGGTGGAATTGTCCTGACTTGTGAAGAAAAGTTCCCCGTTCTAATTGATAGTATAATTAAAAAATTCTTTGCGCAGATTTGTTTAACTCATTTCCATCAAATAATCGGCAGCCGATTAATCGTTGTCGGCCGATAAAGAAAGCCGATTAATCGGTAATCGGCAAGATTGCTTATTGGTGCAACCCTAAAACTTTCATTATTGAAGACTATCAAAATTCTAAAATAAAATTTTTCATAATATAGAAATGTTTTTTAATTTAATCATTTGCAAACCTTTAAATATCTCAAAACAAGAAATGTATGACTTAGACCACTTTCATTATGGGTACAAATGCAAACAGTTTACAAATTGTTGTAGGCTTTGCATTATTCTGTGTCAAAATGAATTGAAATATTTAATTTTTAAAAATCAAATTTTTCTTTAATTAAAAATTTTTCTTTTTATTAAAAGTGTTAGGTAATATACATATAAAAATACATTACGTAACACTTTTTATTCTCATTGCGTTACACTTATTGTAATAGGGCTATTATTTTGAAAACGTACATCGAAAAAAAAACAACTATTTTTTAAAAATCTGAAATTTTGATATATTGTTGGTATTGACGGAAGGAAAAAAGTAATTCTGATTTTATTTTTTGTGTACTCTGAATCAGAGTTATGCGCGGTTGAATTTTTGAGGCTTTTCACGTAGTTTTGGTAATGGTGTCAATGTTTTGTGAATAGGTGCCACAAATTTTATCCGACTTAAGTATATTTTTGCAAGTAAAAAGGAAAATAATTGAATAATTGAAATAAGTAAGTTTAAAATTAATAACTTTTCTCTTTTCCGCTAGGCGGCGCGTAAAACCTTGGTTTACTTCAAAGCTCATATCTAAAAAACCACCTTTTTTTTTGTTTTTCACAAATTTTAAAGTATTTTAAAGTAAACATTGTGCTGTAACTTGTACGGTTTCAAAAATAATACGCGGACATCAAAAAATGTGAAACTGGTCACACCAGCTGTTATTCAAAAAGCTGCGACCCCAAATTTTACTTTGCGTGATGACCAGTTTATATGTGAAACATGTCGCACTTATATCTATAAAAATAAGGTAAATTTAATTATTTTATCAAAATGAATAAAAATTCATATGCAACTAATATTTTCTACAGCAGCTTTCATGTTCGGAAACTATCGATAGTGAAATTATTTCTATAAATCACGATGTTGAAAATGTTCCAACGAACGAAAATATTCAAATACCTCCAGCATCTTTAAATCCATCACCAGTTTCGGTTGATACTATATCTCCACCAGTTCCTGAACTACTTAATGCCACTTTAGAAGATATTAACAATGTTCTTGGAAGGTTAGCCGAATCTCCTGTTAAACAAAAACATATTACAACAGGAAGTTATAAAAAAATTGCAAGTGTCACATCGGCAATAAGTCAAAGAATATTTCAAGTAGATTCAGTTAAAGTGTTATCACCAAACGAGGAATGTGAATATACATCATGGCTTATGAACCTGAGCTGAATATACATCATGGCTTATGAACCTTACCTGTAAAAAAGAATTTAAAGATGCCAGCTCTAAATCAAAACAATTGTTTTTGTTGACAACTCTACCACGTAAATTTTGGTCAAATCAACGTATCCAGGATGAATTTAATGCATCAAGACGACTGGTAGAATTCGCCATGGATCTGTTGGAAACAGTAGGTCCTTACAGTTGGCCTCAAAGCAAACAAGTGCACAGTTTGTCACAAAAGATAGTAAAAAAAATTCAAACATACCTTATCAGATGAAATTAGTAGAACAATACCTGGCCTTAATGATGTTGTTACTATTACAGAAGGATCAACAAAAATTAGGAAATCAAAGCGGTTGGTGTTATGGAACCTCACCGACATCTACTAAATGTTCTTGGAAGAAAACCCAGATGTCAAAATCAGCTTCTCAAAGTTCACTACGTTGCAACCGAAGGAATGTATTTTAGCCGGACCTACCGTAACACACAATATCTGTATATGCATGATACATGAAAATGTACGTTTAATGTGTAAGCCGCTCTTAAATTTAGTAAAAATGAAAAAAAGATCTGCTTAAAAAACTGAGTTGTTCTAATTATACAGTGGATTGTGCAACAAATATATGCAATGATTGTAAAAATATCCTGGAAGCTTACACAGAAACCATTTTGGAATCTCTTGAATTTTACGAAGAAATACATAATGAGAAATGGTTAATGCAAGATAGATATTTGTTAGAAAGCATGGAAAAAAATAAGGAAGAATTTGTAGAAGATTTAGTACATACATCGGTAAACAAATTAAAAATTCATGATTTCATCGCAAGGCAGCAATCAAAGTTTCTTAAGGAAACGAAACTTAAACTACGTCACGGCGAATACGTATTTATTATGGATTTTCAGAAAACTACTCAATGATAACGCAGAATGAGATACAAGCTGCACATTTCAATAAAGTTCAAGCCACAATCCACCCAATCGTAGTTTTCTACAAAAATCATGTAATGATAAACTATAGGTCTTATCTTTTGTCATTATATCTGATCATTTAATGCATAACACAGTTGCAGTTCATTAATACCAGGAAAGGTGTATTGAATTCATTGAAAAACAGCAAGAAATATATCCAAGTATCAAACAAATTTTATATTTTACTGATGGTTCAGCAGCTCAATATAAAAATAAGAAGAATTTCATAAATCTCTGCAAACATATTGATGATTTTAAAATACCTGCAGAATGGCATTTCTTGCCAACTGCCCACGGAAAGGGTCCATCCGATGGGATTGGATTCTAAGCTTCGCTTAGTGGAGAAAAAATATCAACAGCAAGGGAATTATTTGAATGGGCGGAAATTTGGTCGAAAAAACCAAACCATAACCACGTTATGAAGTTTTCATATGTGTCTTCAGGAGATATCGAGCTACAGGAGCAATTTCTTTCGATGCGGTTTTCGGACATTAAAACCATAAGTGGAACTCAAGGATTCCACTGTTTTTACCGGATAACACTACACCCGATAAAATAATTGCCAAAATGTTTTCTTTTTCTGATAGTCATAAATATTTCAATTTAAAGGCAAAAAAAGAAATATATAAATTAATTTTTTAATGTATTTATTTATAATATTGATTAAATTATAATGTTTATAGAAAAAATATTTGTTTGATGTTTTTTTCTAATGTTAGTGTTGGTGATGCTGAAATTATAACAAAATCTTCGATCATTGGGATCTCCAATTCTTATTCTGAATAAAAACCTGTTTCTCAATCAGAAATACACAGAAAATGGTTCAAATTTATTGCAGGTGTTAAAATATGAAATGTTTAATTTATTAGATCCACATTTAGTACAGGATTATTAACTTAATAAAAAAACACATGTGAATTTTTCATATACCAAACTTTAAAAAATCGTAAGAAAAAATCCATATTGAATTGCGGACTTTTTATTTCTTAATTTCATAGCTGCATATGTTTACTTTAAAATTTGTGAAAAACAAAAAAAAGGTGGTTTTTTGAGATATGAGCTTTGAAGTAAACCAAGGTTTTACGCGCCGCCTAGCGGAAAAGAGAAAAGTTATTAATTTTAAACTTACTTATTTCAATTCTTCAATTATTCTCCTTTTTACTTGCAAAAATATACTTAAGTCGGATGAAATTTGTGGCACCTATTCACAAAACACTGAAACCATTACCAAAACTACGTGAAAAGCCTCAAAAATTCAACTGCGCATAACTCCGATTCAGAGTACACAAAAAATAAAATCAGAAATTGCTTTTTTCCTTCCGTCAATACCAACAATATATCAAAATTTCAGGTTTTTTAAAAATCAAAAATTTAAAAATCAACGTTTTCAAAATAATAGCCCAATAATCAATTTACATGTCATGGATAGTGTGATGTAATTGATAATTTACCGTGATAGGAGTAGAAAATAGTAGATTCTTGTATGAGCTTAGAATGAAGGCAATTCTTCACGAGGATGAAGTTCATCCGAGTGAAGAATTGCCATCATCCTAAGCGAATACCAGATGCTATTTTATCCACGACTGTAAAATGTTTCGTTTAATTTCCAGTTTTCATGCAAAAATTTGTATCGCCATATTAAAATAAATACATCGAAGATAGCGAAAAACAAAACAAGTTTGTTGTTTAATTTGTTAGGGGAATATTTAATAAACTATATAGAACTGTTAAAGAATTTTAATCAAATTCACTAGTTGTGGAATGAATACAATTACAATGGAAGACATACGCATGGAAAGCATATATTCTTTAGTAGTCGTGGATAAAAGATATTACATTGTTGACGAATGAACTACTATTACAGGTTTCTAGAGAACTACTGTCTAAATTACAAAATTTTACAAATTTTCAGTAGTAATTTCCCAAGGAGGGCGATAATTCAAAATAATTGTTTGCCAAAAATTTCGAAAGCAAGTATATTGATAATAGAACGAGACCGTAGGCCGGAGTTAGAAAATTTTTTGCCATTTGCCAAATTTTTTGCGATATCAGTGAATTATTTTAAAAACTATTTGATAATTCAATGATATCGCAGTAGGCGAGACGTATAACTATTTGTTATTAATATAATTCAAATGTTATTGGTCAAATTGAATGATGTCATTACATTTTAGAGACTTTCATTGGGTTAAAAAAACTAAGGCAAACCATTTTCAATGTAATATTATCAACAATTATTTTTCATCAAATTATTTGAATGACTTGGACTACAATTATATTACTTGTGGTAGAAATTGAAAGTAATTTGAACACAAATCTAGACGATTATTGGATCATACTAGATAGTCTCACAACAGGAAAGCTGTACATAACAAAACAGTGTTAATTGCATTCCCCGCATAGACGGTTTTCGGATCAGTTTTTGTTGATCTGTGAATTTTTTTTCATGTTGATATGTTGGTTAATGTAGTTGAGACTTGAGAGGGACAGAGCCAAATGCACAATTTCTAGCTGTTAAACATAACAGTTCAGAAAAATCAGTAAAGGGCTAATAGACTAAGAGCCCGCGACGGTCAGACCTTCGTTATTTTATAAAAGCTGAAAGTTTCTCTGCACATACCCCCTACTCAAGTAGAAACGATTAGCGACATATGAAGTTTGGATCATGGTGTCTTTGGCAGGGAGCAGGTAACAAAGGGGCCTCCAAAGTTTCGTAAAAGTATAAAAGGCAATTTTTTATATATTCTTCGGGATAGTATTAGAAGTCACGTCACCCATTGCCAAACACTTACTATCATGGTAAACCCCACTTTATCAATTTGTTAAAGTTTCAGAGTGTCTGGCAGGGGTTTACCACGATAGTAAGTGTCTGGCAATGGATGACGTGACTTCTAATACTATCCCGAAGAATATATAAAAAAATTACCTTTTATATTTTCACGAAACTTTGGAGGCCCCTTTGTACCTGCTCCCTGCCAAAGCCACCATGATCCAAACTTCATATGTCGCTAATCGTTCCTACCTGAGTAGGGAGTATGCGCAGAAAAACTTTCAGCTTTTCTAAAATAACGAAGGTCTGGCTGTCGCGGGCTCTAGCTCTATAACTTTTAACCGAATAATTTCAACTTTATGACAAATTTTTGGAATATAGCGATTGTTAATTAACAGTCACTATTACTTCGGTCTGAAAGACCTAAGTATTACATTCATGAGCAAAAAGTGAAATTCTTACCCCCACTTTTTTTGGCATTTCTCGACGTTTTAGGAACTACTGATTCTAAAAATGCAAAAAAAAAATGTGTCTGTCTGCCGGCCTGCCGGCCGTCCGTCCGTCATTACCTACGCTGCAGGGAAAACGGCTGGAGGGATTTCAAAAATTTGTTTTTCTAATGATAGGTCCGAATAGGGACAGGTCCGAAAGGACGCTGTGTTCGATAACTGTACCGGAAGTGTGTCAAAAAAATCATTATGTGTGTCAAAAATAGCAAATTTTCATATTTTTAGCTTAAAAAACGTTCATTTTAAGTGATTACGAGTAGGAACATTAAATTTGGAGAAATCGGGATTGGTATGTTAGATCAAAAACTAGATTATTGCAATATAAGTTTGTCAAAAAAATGTTGTCAAGTGTGTCAAAAGAAAGATTTTTATTTATTTTTTTACCTAATTTTTTGGAAAAAAAATAAAATTAATTGTTTGTTTGAAATGAAGCTTTATTATTATTATTGAGAATTATGGCAAAAGTTTGTCAAAAAAATGTTGTCAAGTGTGTCAAAAGAAAGATTTTTATTTATTTTTTTACCTAATTTTTTGGAAAAATATAAAATTGTTTGTTTGAAATGAAATTTTATTATTATTATTGAGAATTATGGCATTATAAGTTTGTCAAAAAAATGTTGTCAAGTGTGTCAAAAGATTTTTATTTATTTTTTTACCCAATTTTTTAGAAAAAAATAAAATTGTTTGTTTGAAATAAAAATTTTATTATTATTATGGAGAATTATGGCATTATAAGTTTGTCAAAAAATGTTGTCAAGTGTGTCAAAAGAAAGGTTTTTATTTATTTTTTACCCAATTTTTTTACAAAAAAATAAAATTAATAGTTTGTATGACATGATATTTTATTATTATTATAGAGAATTATGGCTTTATAAGTTTGTCAAAAAATAATGTCAAGTGTGTCAAAAAACGATTTCTTTTTTTTTTTAGCCAAATTTTTTGCCAAAAAAATGTAGCTGTTTTTATGACGTAAATGTAATTTAGAATGAAATTGGACATGGAAATTTTTGAATTTGTTATAGTTTTTGAAATATTTTTGGAATTTTGAAAAAGTTTGTATTTTTGATTTTGTAATAATTTTTGCAATATTTTTAGAATTTCGGCAAAAGTTTTAATTTTTGATTTTGTAAGAATTTTTGGAATATTTTTAGAATTTTGAAAAATTTTAAATATTTGATTTTATTATAATTTTTGGAATTTTGAAAAAATTTTCAATTTTTGATTTTGTAATAATTTTTGCAATATTTTTAGAATTTTGGAAAAAGTTTGAATTTTTAAGAATTTTTGAAATATTATTGGAATTTAGAAAAAATTTAAATATTTAATTTTATTCTAATTTTTGGAATATTTTTGGTATTTTGAAAAAGTTTGATTTTATTTAGTTTAACAATATTTTTGGAATTTTGCTTATAATTTTCCGGCAACGTATTGATGTTTCGTGTTAGTTTTGTAATAAAATTTTAAACAGAGATAAAAAATACTTGTACTTTAACAAAGAGTTATGTTTGATATACATCGCTGCCCAAAACTAAAAACCATGTCCTCATAAAAGTTTTTTGCCGAAAACTATATCAAAATCCTTAACCCAGACCGAAGTCTTGATATCTCAGAGCTGTGAGATTTCAGCCCCTCCATATTTTTAATGTTTATATTTACTACCACAAATTTTTAATTGAATTCTAAATTACAAACAATTCTAAATTTAAAATACCAAAACGTATTACATGTTTTTTTCATAGGTGTGCTAAATTTATAAAATGAATGACATAATTACAAAAGTAATTTAAATTTCCATGGCTATTTAACTCAAATATTTTATTTAGGACATGCAATATTTTCTAACCACATGAAGAAATATTAAAGTTATGTAATTATTCTTAAAGTATATTATGAAAATTTGGCGACCCTTTTTTCATTATTGACAAATGTATTTTTCAGTGATGAAATTTCAAAAAACTATGTTTAGTTATAACATTTTATTTTTTTACTTTTTTCATTTTTTTCACATTTTCTGTAAGTTTTATGAACACAACCACAGGGAGAGAGAAATTATTATTTTTTTGTGGCAGGGATTTTTTTCTTGAAAATTTAAAAAAACTAGCAATAATTGTACATTTTTAAATCAAATGATAAAGTTACGTACGTCTATGGGAAGAAATTTCGGTTTCTCAGAGTAAATATATAAATAAATAAATACGACTTGACAGATGTGTATACACGCTAAAAACTTATGGTGATCGGTTGGTCTCAATTGAAATATGTATGTCGGCAAAGATTTGAAAATTGACATTTGATATAATTTATTCATTGGTAAATTATATAACAATTAAAATGCACCTCAAAAGTTTAAGTTCATATTCTCACATGTCAAACCAATCTTACTCTCGGAGGTAGATGTAAAGACCGTCCTTAGTCATTAAAATCGGAACCCATAAATTTCGGTTATAATTGACGGAACTGGAACGGGGTTTCTCTCTCAACAACATCAACTAACATGCGACTAATGGAAATTCAAAAAATCTGTGGCAGTGTAGGGAATCTGAGCAGGTTTCCACCCAAGATCCACAGCAGTCAGAAATGAAAGCAACGAACTTACAACAAATGAACGTGATGTGTTGACAGTATAGCGATCCCACTTTCCAGACCTACTGAATAGGATGAATGAAGTCCATCCTTATTCGAGTAATTGCTCCGTCAAGTGAAAAATTTTTTGTCCCTTACCCAACAATAAAAGAAGTGGATGGCGCCATCAAGTAACTAAAAAATGCACAACTAACTAAAAATTAAGAAACCGCTCTTGTCTCACGGTTCTTGCAACCTGGGACCTACGAAATGCAAAGCAGCTCTTATTGTTCCGCTACATAATAAAAGTACCGTATTAAGTGTGCGAAAGATCGTGGTATTACACTGCTGTACACCGAATACAAGATACTAACGTTATACTTGCTCGACTCATTACGTTCACCGAATCTATTACCGGTCAGTGTCGTTTTCGTCACAATCGTTCAATGCTTTATCTTAAGGATAGTTGCGAGTACAACATTAGCATTCACCAGCTTTACCTTGATTTTAACCAAGCATATGCTCGTATCATCCACAACAACCTTTGTCCCGCGCTCATATACCTTGGTATCCCAGTGAAACTTGTTTCAATGTGTAAGCTCACAGCATCGGAATGAAAATGTGGATAGTAGGCAAAAGGTCAGTTTCTGACCCTTTTGAGATAACATCAAATGTTAAACAAGGTGGTGCACTCGCGTTCGTACAATTTAATTTGGTGCTTGAATACCCGATAAACCGAATCGAGACAAAACAGTATCTTTAACAAATTTAGCCAAATTCTTGACTATACGGATGATATTGCTCTACTCGGACGCAGGACAAGCGATATCAAAGATAGTCTCTTACAGCTTCAAAAAAATGCTAAACGACTTGTATAATGCAAACTTTTAACAACATCCAGGAACACATATCCTCGGCTATCTGAGTACTGACGACTATGAAATAGAACGCGTGGGAAACTTTAAATAACTCGAGTCTCTAATAACATCGCTCAATGACATGCAGGCAGATACCAAAGCACATGTCACCTGCTCATAGAGTTTTCTATACACACTCAAACTTCTGTGATCCAAACATCTTTCACACGTAACTCACACTTTAAAGCATTAATTCTACCTGTTACCTTGGGAAGTGAAAGCTGGTCAAATTACAAAGCATTAATTCAACCGGTGTTAACTTTTGGAAGTGAAAACTGGATACTTTTCAAAGCATTAATTCGACCTTTGGTACACTTTTGAAGTGAAATCTGAACGCTGAATGACCACCTCCGGTTGAAGAATTCTATCGAAATTCGAGAGGAAGATCATATGAACAATTTATGGTCCACGTGAGTTTAAAATTCAGTATAGAATCCGAATGAATCAGGAAATTACACAGTTGCTTAAAGGCTGCGATATAATTGAATTTATTAAATCCAGTCGTCTGCACAAGACCATCACGTCATATGCAGACGACTGCACAGTGCTTACAACAGGAAATAACCTGCAACTCACAAATATCCTGAATACCTACCTTAATATTCTAAATGATTGGTTTAAAAGCAGAAAACTAAAACTTTCCACTGAAAAGTCTACATATACACTTTTCACCACATGGACGAAGGAGGTAAATTCAACACTAAGCATCTGCATAGACAACATACTTATTCCCACAGTAAAAAATCCGAGACTGTTGGGTGTAACATTCGACCCACTGCTTAAATTCAACGCTCATGCACAAGAAATAAACTAAAGATTGAAAAATAGGAATAACGCATTAAAAACACTAGCGGGTAGTTCATGGGGCTAAGATAAAAACACGATCATAACAACATACAAAGCAATAGGAAGACCTATTTTAAATTATGCTGCACCCATATGGAACCCCCAAGTTGCCAACACTCACTGGAATAAGTTACAAACAACACAAATGCTGCCTTGCGAACCGCAACCGGATGTCACCTGATGGCTCACCGAAATCACTTGCACGAGGAAAGTAACAAATTGCCGGTCCGTGAACATAATGAAATGCTAACCAAACAATATCTATTGGCCTGTCACAAAGAGCAACATCCTTGCAATGACACCTTAACTACGATCGAACCACCTAGAGACATAAGGAAGACAGCAAGATGCTTTCTGCAAGATGTCAGAGATAGCCAGATTACTGGTAACATAGACGAATGTACATATAGAACTGGCTTAAAAACACTCCACACCAAAACGGTGGAAAATGCAATAAGTAACTATATTGCAAATCGTATTTTGAATAGAAAGCCACCAAAAGTAGCTGCCGAAGAGGTCCAACTACCCCGTAGCACCAGATCCATCCTAGCTCAACTAAGATCCAGTTGGTCACGCATTCTAAACAACTACATGAGCAGAGTTGAACCTGAAATTATTGACAAGTGTCCCGCATGTGAGGACACACCACACGATGTAGACCATCTATTTAATTGTGCTGCAAATTTTACAAACTTGACGAAGGAAGATTTGTGGTACCGTCCAAGAGCAGTAGCAGAGTTCCTGAACCTGGACATGGAGCCGGAGGATTAGCACCAAACACGTCGCTACAACAACAACAATAACATTAAATCCAACCAGATTATATGCTTTGATCATGCGGCAAGGGTTTCATTAGGAAGCATGATAAAAAAAAAGTGTACCAACAACTGGCGTTCGTTGGAGAAGGCCAGACAACGCTGATGTCATCATCGAAGACCTTCGTTATATAGGATGTCGAAACTGTGTTCAATTAGTCATGGAACGAAATGAATAGAAACTGATTGCACGGACGGCAAAATTCTTTAATGGGATGTTAACGTATATCACGTCTTCCCTAAATATAGAATACACCGTATAAATCAACAATTCTAAGAATTTAAATAAGAAACAAAATGTTAATCAAAGAATGCAAATTCGTGGAATCCTTTATACAGAGATCCTATTCCGAAAAAGGAATACGTATTAAAAATTTAACAATTCGTATCATTAGCAGTTTTGAATACGAAAATTGGTATTACGATCAGTACTGTAAAAAATCCGTTTATAAAAAAATGCAGAAAAACATAAACATAGAAAAACAAACGAATCTAACAGGAAAGCCTGTTGATTTTTGTTTTCATTAATTTGAGGCAAATACAGGTGGTTTAGTTTTTAATAGTAACTTCGACACTGCTGAATACGATACAAAATTTTCCCTTGCGGTGAATACAAATTCGTATATTATTTGTACGTTCATGAACGAGTTTGTGTTCGATTGCATCTAAGCTAACTTAATCAAAAATAAAACAAGAAGTGCATTTTGTTTTTACACACTTTTATTTTTATGAAAGGAACTTCGTGTAGGGAAATATTTCAAATCTTTAATATTTTTAAGATATTTTAATAAACCGATAGAGAATTTATAATTAACTGTATTAACGAAGACCTAGAACGGGCAATGCAATGGGAGTAGAATTATCTTGGTGAGTTTAACCCACTCAAACCCAAATTATCGCTTTCGCGGATGGAGGAATATTAAGAATTCCCTATTACGATAAACCATGACGAATTGCATGAGACTAAAATAAATCGATTAAACTTCTTAAGCCGCAATTAGACTATTGCAGAACTCTGCAATGTTTTGCAATGAGTTCATTGCCAAACTTTTCTGCAATGAATATTTTGCACACTACCATTGCAGAAATATTGCAGAGTTCTGCAATAATCTAATAGCGTCTTTAGAGTTGTCATTGAAAGCAACATGAAATGCAACAAATATGTGTTCACTTGTTCAGTCTAGCGAAAAAGCTTTCCCTGGCGAATTCAACCATGATATTTAAAGAAAATGTCCATCGCCATTTAAAACAATTAACCTTGCTATTTACATATAAACATTCCCTCTAGTTCGGTTCCACGGACATTTGTTCGCAAGAGTTTGATTTGTAGAGCTATGGATCGAACATATGGGGGTTAAAGCTGCAAGCAATAATTGCAGGATGCTCTGATAGAGAAGATACACTAATCGCTGAAAAATAGATGGACAAGCACAATAGTGGTTAATCATAACTTTTTTTTAAAATAAAAAGTGTTGTGTTATAGGGTTTACGATATGTGTAACAACAACACATAAATACATTTTAAGACGTAGGACCCACAACAACTTGCGCTTTCAAAGTGTTGATGAACGCCTTTTTAAACCTCTGCGGATTGAAACTACCTGAGACTACGGATTCCGGCAAACTATATCCATTTGTATACAGTTCGGACAAAGAAGTCTTTCTGCGATCTACCAGTATGACAGCGCGGGATCTCGACCGTTTAACTGGTTGCGCTAGTCGATTTCCGAGTGGAACGGGGGTAAAAATAAGTTTGAGGCATGATGCTGCTGATTTCATCTGAGCACTGTTAATGACGATATTTGTAAAAAACAACGAGGTCAGCAACAGTGCGACGATGTTGTAGGGAATCAAAGTTTGATGTCAAATCTTGATCACCCAAAATTCGTATAGCCCGCTTTTGAAGAGTCCAAGAGGGAAAGATGGAAACAGAAGCAGTACCCCAAACTTGACAACATTATTCCATACAGGGACGAATATAGAACTTATAAACATGGAGCAATTGGAATGGAGAGAAATTTTTTTTTTTTTAATTTTTTTTTTTTTTAATAAAATGTGATGTGTAGTAGGCATTACAATATGTGTCACAACAACACATAAAAACCTTTTAAGACCAAGGTCCCACAACAACATTCGTTCTAAGGATGTTAATGGACGCAAATCTGTTTTTTTGGTTGTTTTTTTTAATATTTTTGTGTTAAATAATGGATAACTAAACCATAAATCCTATCACATATAAAATATGACATAGGCCAATATTTCGTGATAGGATAGGGAAAATAAAAATAAAATAAGAGATAAAAAGCAAATTTGTTTTAAAAATTTGCAGGAACAAAACTAAAATTGGTTTGCCAACAGTCCAGCTAATGGCATAATCCTTGATTATGGGACGCAGTATATTTTTCAATGATTAAAGCTCAGATATATAGTTATATGAAGGCTCGTTTCTTCGAGCAAGCTTCAGCGTGCCAGCATCAAGGAATATTCATTAGCTAAGATTGAGAGTGCTACCGTTGACTGAATGCAGTTCATCCGCCACCACCCCTAAGATATCACCTTGGCTAGTGATAACTCACTGCTATTGCCAGTGGTATGTGATATCTCACGTTAACTCATATGCCAATAGCAGGGACTGGAGTACGCGGGGTTGTCACACCCGTGGATCAAAAAATAAAAAAAACTGATCCCTCCAATTGATTAAGTCCGTTTAGAGATGGACTTCATTAAATCAAAGGTTTAATAATGTGGAGATGCCATTGCTATCGAATGAAGCAGAATACGAGGACAATACTAGCGAAGAATAACGCCGCAGCACATGAAGACATTTGGGACAATCATCCAGACAGACGACAGATGGTGTAGTACACAATGAATTGATTGTTAACAATAAAATTTAATTCTCCCTAAACTGCCATATAGAGTAAATAGAATACAATAGAATATTTATTTTAGTGAATTTAAAATTTGTGAAAAGTGAAATTTAAATAATATCGCTACTACATGGAGCATGAACGCCACAATAAAAAAAACAAAAAATAAAGCTTAAAACATGCTTTTTTTTTGTTTTTTTTGTGGCGTTCATGCTCCATGTAGGAGCGTTGCCAAGCTGATCAGCTTTGAATATTCATCACGGTCATTCGCAACAGCGACATAATTACCATGGCAGCCGATTTTTTTAAGGTCGTTTATTAGGTCAGTCTCCCATTGGTCTACCTCGCGGTCGCCCACTCCCTGGGGTACTAACGTACATTTTTTTAATCATTCCAGACTGTGAATCGGCTCGTAGAACATACCCAAACCAAGCAATCATGTTGGAACGGATACAACCTATTATATCTGGACCCTCAAGAAGGTCTCGGATCTCAATATCGCGTTCTGTACTCTCCATCGTCTGTCTTAAGTGTACCAAAAATGTAGCGTAGGATCTTACGCTTAGATACAGATCAATGTGATTCGTCATTTTGTGTAAGAGTCCACGTTTGTGACCCATACATCACAACCGGTCTAATCAACGTCTTGTATAACTTGAGTTTGGTGTTAGTTGATACATATGGTGATCTAAGAAGAGGTTTAATTGAGTAGAAAGTTCGATTATCTGCAGCGATTCGAGCTTTTATATCGGTAAGTATGCTGTTGTTCGAATCAGGCATGGATCCCAAATATTTAAAACTTTCAACTCCCTCAATTCGTTCATCGCCGCACATCAAATCTTTTTTCTCAGCCTCTCTTGAAACATTCATATGTTTGGTTTTATCGTAGATAATTTTAAGACCAATTTTTCTAGCACCACTCTCAAGCGACTTGAAAGTTTCACTCATTACAGCTTCACTTCGGCCGCGGATGACAACATCATCAGCGTCTGTACTGAGTTTATTGACAAGATGTTGTTGTTAGTCGGTAGTTTCTTTTGACGGCACACATATTCCAAGGCTAAATTAAAGAGTATAGGAGAGATAGCATCACCTTGTCTTACACCGGAGTCAACTTTAAAAAATTTCGTTCTCTACTCGTACACAGCATTGAGAGTTCTGTACTGCCATTTTGCATAGTAATACCAGTTTACCAGGGATTCCCATTGACACAAGAGCAGACCATAGAGTCGCTCTTTCGAGAGAGTCGTAGGCCTGCCTGAAAGCAATAAAGAGTTGGTGCGCAGGTATGTTGAACTCCCGACACTTTTTCAAAATCATCCTTATCGAAAAAAGTGCATCGGTGCTACCTCGGTCTTGGCGGAAGCCACACTGATATTCTCCAAACAGCTGTTCAGCAAAATTATTGATTGATTGAACAAGTTCAAACAATCTTAAGGATAGAGTTTTACCACCATGTACAATCATTTCAGATGTTATATCGTCGACACCAAGTGCTTTATTACGTTTAAATTTTGACAGCGCCGCTTCGAAATCCTCTTTGGTTGGTTCGTCTACATGTACCTTTGACGCACGAATAAGCTTTTCTCGTCGCCCGACTTGTTGCTGGTTACTTAAGTTGAGAAGATTCTCAAAATAAGCGGCCAAGTATCTAAAATATTTTAGAGGTCCACTTGTAGCTCCCCATCTTCGTTGATCTAGTTTGAGGTTCCTTCTTTAAGGCCTTAACCTGTTGAAAGAAGTTACGCGATTCATGTGCCTTATTGAAGCTTTCAATCTTCTCACACTGTCTCTTCCACCATTCTCTCTTCGTTCGTCTACATAGCTTTGTAACGGCTTGTCTTGCCAGTTTATAGTTCTCCTTCGTGGACCTGGTGTTGCGTCCTTGTAGACATTTCAGATAGCAATCTTTTTTGTATTAAATAGCGTCAAGACATGCTTGATCCATCCATTGCTTCTGGGAGTGGTTTTGTGGTCGTCCAAGTATTCCCTCAGCAGCGCTTAAAACAGTATCTTTGAGCAAATACCATGACTTATCTACGTCTCCATTAATGGATCCTGATTTCTCCAATGTTTCGGCAATATGGTTCTGATATCTCTCTTCTGTTTCAGCATTCTTTAGTGATGAGATGTTAAAACGTTTCCGTTGATTGAATTTTGGAATGCCTGGATTTGGAAAGAGGAACCTTATTTTAGCACATACAAGGAAGTGATCACTTCCAATGTATGCACCTCTAAAGGATCGCACATCCAGAACACTAGAAAACAAACGTGCTGTTAAAAGCACGTGATTGATTGATTTCGAGTGATCTCGTTCGGTGAGACCCAAGTCTACTTATGAATCGATCGATGCGAAAAGAAAGTACTGGCAATTCTCAAATTATTTGATAATGCAAAATCAGTCATTCTCTCACCATTATCATTCGAATTCAAATGCAGGCTGTTGGGGTCCACCACACTTTCATAAGAGATATATCTTCCAACCTGCCCATTAAAGTCACCAAGAACCATAATGAAGTCGCGTGCTGGTGTTTGTTTCATAACGTCTTCTAGTGCTATGTAGACAGCATCCTTCTCGTCGACTGTCTTAGCTTCAGTAGGTGCATGCACGGCAATAAGAGAAATATTGTTTTATGTACCGCGTACCCGTATGGTAGCAGATCCTCTCATTGACCGGAATGAATTTCATTACGGCTTCTTGTATGCGTGCACCAACAAGAAAGCCAGTTCCAAACTCTTCGAGAAGGATGACCCCTACAGTACAGAGAGTGACTATCCAAATCTTGTTTTCCGATTATCGGCTGTCTAATTTCTTGCACAGCTATGATATCCATCTTATACCTCTCAGCCTCTGTTTCTAGACTTATAAGAGCATCAGGAGCGCTCAGGCTGCGCACCTTCCACGTTCTGATTCGGTAGTCTGGTTCTTTTTCACGTCCAGGTAGAATTCTGTTTTTGTGTGCGGGTCTGTATTCTCTTCTGATTATCTTAGGCCCAACAAAAATTGACGTGAATGGGTCCGTTCTGCATCTTAAGGTTACCAGAATCAATATTTTTACACGTTTATATAGTGAGCCGCTTGATCCAAGAGAGACGCACGCTCCCAGCGGCCCCTAACATGGAGAACAGACGCTTGGGTCGCATTGGCTTTAAGGAACCAACTTGCCGTTGTAGTGTCCCACATAAGAACCAATAAAACAAAAAGGTACAAAGTCTTAAAGAAACATTTAATTTATTTTTTGTCAACTCAATAAACTCCTATTTCAAAAGTAACATTTAATTCATTTTCTGTAAACTCATTAAATTCATATTTCAAGTTTATATTAGTAAAACAAAATTAATTATTTCAAAATAAGTAAATTTCTTTAAAGAAATAACTAATCATCAAATTAATCAAATAAATCATTTTACAAAAATATGCAAATTAAGGCAAAAAACATAAAACTTAAAATAATTTGTTAATTTTAATTGCAGTTGGTTTTAAGCTTTACAATCAGTTAGTTCTTTTCCTACAATCAGTTAGTTATTTTCATACAATCAGTTAGTTCTTATTCATAAATATAATAAGTCGAGCAAAGTAACCAAGTAACATAGTAGCCAACCATTAACCAAAAGAAACCAGTGTATAAGTTTATAAATGTATTTTATAATAAAAATAATAATAATTAAATTTTAGTGTGTGAAAAATTACAAACAAATTTTTTGTATTAATAAAATTTAAAATCGTTTTTAAAAGTATTTGTGTATTAATAAAATTTAAAACATATAAAACGTTTAAAGCCCCCAAATACAACACCGTGATGCAGCGTCATTGACTAAGCAGTTTTTACCCTGCTTGTCTCCGATACCGTTTTAAGCTTACAATTTTATTTTATTTGAGCACTCTGAGGGCCACAAAAATTTTATTCACAATATAAAATTTATTAATTTTCTATGTTGTCCCTACTCCTTTAATTTCACTCTTTTGGAAATGGATTATACATATTTTGTTTTTCATTCTATTCTATTCTACGCATTATTTGTTTATTCATTTATTACAATAGTATATTAAGAAACTAGTTTCGTAATCGACGATTTTATCGCACGCAATCTGTTTAGAAAACGACCCGCGCAGCGGGGAGTTTTCTAAAGGATAAGTGCGATAAAACACGTCTTATGAAACGAGTTTTTTATACTATTTTTTCTATTTTCCATTTTTTGTCTTGAAATTTCAAAAAATGTGTATATTATTAAAAAATAGTCAATTTGAAATTTTGTTATTATTACTAATTAAAATATTTAACACTAATTTAGATATTCTTATTAATTTTATTTACACAATTATTCGTTTTAATGTTCACTGACGTTTGTATGACCAATGTGACCAACCTTGAAAGACAAAACTTTGCGTATCGTAATGAAGGCCATTTCGATACGCATTTGGGTATCGAAATTACTTTATTTTAGACGCAAAATAGAAAAATAATTTATTGAGGAGACAAATAATTAATTTTTTCTATTTTGCGTCTAAAATAAAGTCATTTCGATACCCAAATGCGTATCGAAATGGCCTTCATTACGATACGCAAAGTTTTGTCTTTCAAGGTTGGTCATACAAACGCCAGTGAACATTAAAACGAATAATTATGTAAATAAAATTAATAAGAATATCTAAATTAGTGTTAAATATTTTATAGCTATTTATGTACCAAGGGCGTTATGTAGGTTATTACGCCCGGAAAGCGACGTAATCTAGCCCGAGGGCCTTTGGCCCGAGGGATGGATGTCGCTTGATGGGCGTAATAGCCAATAACGCCAGTGGTGCATACAAGATTTTATGCTTTACTAAATAAGCTAAAAACTAAGAAAGAATTTAATTTGTTAGTCTATATTGCTATGCAAAAAAATACAAATGTATCCCAGTATGCCAAGAAAATAAATATTTTGAAGTTTAAATTAATTATTTGTTGTTTGTGCGTTGCTATAAACAAATTCTCCCAAATTTTGTAGCGTAGTTTGCCATGAGAAAAAACAGTTTGAAGTTTCAAATAATTATTCATCAGAACTCTGAGTTAGTCCTAAACAATAATGGATTTGCAATTGCCAGAGTTTATTAAGCAAAATGCTCAAAAAGCAACGGAATCTTTATTGCCAATTAAATCCAAACAACAATATGATAAAGATTACGGGATTTTTCGTTCATGGAAATCAAGAAATAAAGTACAGGCAGTGAATGAAAATGTGTTGTTAGCATACTTTCAAGAATTGGTAATTCTAATTTGTTTATACATTTTAATAAGTAAATTTATTAATTCAATTTTTTATTTAGTCTGAAAAGTATACCCCGAATTCACTGTGGACCAAATACTCCATTTTAAAATCTACTCTAACAGTTTACGAAAAAATTGATATTTCAAAATATAACCAATTGCTTTCGTTTTTAAAAACAAAATCAAGAGGTTATACGCCAAAAAAGTCTCAAGTTTTAACCGGCAATCAGGTTATGGCTTTCATAAAAGATGCTCCGGATGACGTTTATCTGTTGCATAAGGTAGTTTTGGTTATGGGAGTCTTTGGAGGCTTAAGAAGAGACGAAATGGTAAAAATGTCAGTTGAAGATGTAACTGATAAAGGTTCCGTTTTGATTGTAAAAGTCCCAGAAACTAAAACAGGTACGTCAAAAGGCTTTACAATCATAGATGAAGAAGAAATGGGTGCTCTGAAAATAGTCCGACAATATATGAATTTAAGGCCAAATAAAACAAATGGGACACGTTTTTTTCTTACATATAGAAACAAAAAGTGTACAATGCAACCAGTTGGAAAAAATACGATAGGCAGTGTTCCAAACACTATTGCTAAGTTCTTAAAACTAGAAAACCCTCACCAGTTTACTGGTCATTGTTTGAGACGCACTTCGTCTACTCTCTTAATTGAGGGGGGTACGTCTTTCGAAACTCTTAAATTGCACGGCAAATGGAAGAGTGACACTGTAGCACAAGGCTACATAGAAGAAAGCATCACTTCGAAAAATAGAATTTCCAACATGATTGCAAGTGCTGTAGGTTCATCTGAAGGAGAAACAAGTGCTATTTCTAGTTTTGAAATCATCTCGAATGTTCAAGAACAACCATCAACATCATCAACCTACCCCATATCAAATAAAATGATAACTGTATCGGACAATCTTTCCAGTAAATCTGTTGATTTTTCTGGCAAGTTTGAAAATTGCCATTTTTACTTCGAAAAGTAACATTCTGTATTGAAAATTTTGATTTAATTTGAATAAAAATTATTAATTAATAAACATTTTTTAAAACTTTTTAAATTAAAAGCAAAAATACAATTTACGACAAAAACAAACTGTCTAGTATGTCATGAGGATAAACATTTTGAAGTTTAAAATATTATTTTAATGTATTAAGAGCGGGCGTTATGAATTCATAATGCCCTCTCATAACGCCCCGGTTTTTATGGATGCGTTTATATATCGCGTATCCAAGACTTTATAATAACATTATATGCATGTGAAGCATAAATTAATTAAAATAATTAGTAATAAATAATAATAACAAAATTTCAAATTGACTATTTTTTAATAAAATACACATTTTTTAAAATTTCAAGACAAAAAATGCAAAATAGAAAAAATAGTATAAAAAAACTCGTTTCATAAGACGTTTTATCGCACTTATCCTTTAGAAAACTCCACTAGACAGATTGCGTGCGATAAAATCGTCGATTATGAAACTAGTTTCTTAATATACTATTATATTTTTAAACCAAAGGAAATTATCTAGTTTTAACCAAAAATTCAGTGTGCAACATTTAATACATACACACACATTTAAAAAAATACGTATTTCGATTCAAACATAGTTTTTTACTTTCGGTCCTGCCGCGCATTATCATCTAATAGCATTTACTTTCAAATAATCATGTACTTAAGCCCTCAAGGACTACAAATTTCGGAATAACTAACGCTTTTCTAACCTGGATAAAAAATGTAGTCAAGAAATAAAATGCTGAATGCAACTCGGGTGTAAACTTCGGTTATTGCTTTCACTCGGCTACCGTTCGACCGTGAGGAAATTTCTTTGTTCGAGCAATAATATCTCATTTTATTCCCTTGACGCATAAACTACTATTTTTTACGATAGGTTATATTGTTAAACTTTACGATCGCAGAAGAGGTCAAAAATTTATCACTTTACGGACACTCCAATCTGTGAAAAATATATTATGTTTCTAATAGTTAAACAAATATTTTGTAGCTGCAACAAACATTTTTCGGTCATAAAAGCTAAAGCTAAACAAAAAAAATTGTTTGTAAAACAAAATACAAATTTTATACTTAATAAGAAAAACTAAAATGCAAATACGTAATTGCAATTTATAACATTGCGGAAAAGTTATTATGCATTACAATGCTGATTATTGAAATAAAAAACTTAGAAGTAGTACAAAAAATAGCGGGCACGGTACCTCGACCAAAAAGTGATTTTTTTGTTCTTGTCTATGTTTTACACAGGTACATTTCGACCAGAAAACGGTGCTTTTTGATTTATAACACAAACAACTCTTATTTGTCGTTACAAAACAAAAGGTACGTACAAAAAATGTAAAACAAATTAAACGCTAAAAGATATATGTACTAATAAAAACATGGTTTCCAATATATATACCCACAGTGCAGGGTGGTATCACGCAGACTAAACTGTTTAAAAGTCCAGATGTAAACGGTAAAACGCATAAATCAAAGGGAATTTTTTTAACAAACAGTGTTGTGTGATAGGGATTACAATTAGGGATTGCAATCTCGGGATCCCGAAACCCGGGACCCCGACCCATTTTTATGATCCCGCAATCTCGAGATTAATGAAAGAAAATCCCGGAATTACAGGATTGTCATATTTGCAGGGATCAATATGCAATGAGATCATATACCATTGGCAATAGCAATTAGGTAATACTTATCAAGATTTATATCATAGGGGTGCTAGCGGATAAACTCTATTCAGTCGACGGTAGCACCTTCAATCCTGTTCCACTCTATCATGAAATATTGGCCTATGCCCTTGCAGCTCTCAGGTTGTACTAGAAAATGAAAGCAACCCATTAGTTCGTGAGTCGACTGTCTCAATAACTATCATAAAAGTATAAGGAGAACCGACACATTTTGAGTATTTAAGTATTTGCAGAATGGAAACTTTGCTTTTGTTGATAATACATCGAACATATTTACTGTTCCAAGTCGTAGCTCCATAAAAGTTTTTATTGAAGACTATTTAAAGTTGCATCAGCAGCAGCAGCAGACGCGTGATCTGAAACAGGTGATCAAACTACTCTCACTGTTACATCATCCAGCACAGATTACATCGAAAATGTAACTAAGGATGTGGTTCCAGCCGATTTAGTAGGGAAAATCCATTTGGAAGATGAACTGTAGCACAGTTTAATTTGTGCTTAAGCCTATACAATACCTTTTTGGTCAGAATGCAACAAGATGAAATATTAAACTGGTCACTGCAATTTGTAGAAAAATGAACAAATTTAAGCAAAGCCGCCATGGAGGACCCCATTTGAAGTTAATGAATTATAATTTATTGACCATTACACTAAGAAGTGTGGAATCGGGACGGGTTTTTTCAACCTTCGAAAATATTATTTCCAAATTAACAAAATCCTATTTCTTAAATCATTCGAAAATGTATAATGCTAATGGTTTTTCTTTATGTCATATTATTAAAGTTTTATTTTGGTTATTCAAATTTATTTTTTTAAGAAGTTAAATTAGGAAGTTAATTTTTTAGTATGATTATTCTTTTCGACACTAACAAATGAATAATTTGAAAATTGTGTTTTTTTCTTAATTTTTCATGGTTTGAAATCCCGGGATCCCGGGAATTAAAATTTATGAATCTCGTAGTCCCGGATTCATAAAACACCCCGGGATTGGACACCCCGGGAATCCCTAATTACAATATGTGTCACAACAACACATAGATACCTTTTAAGACCTAGGTCCTACAGCAACATGCGTTCTGAGGTGTTAATTACGTTTTTTTTAATGTTTGTCGATTGAAGGCACTCGATACTATAGATTCTGGCAAAGCATTTTATTTGTACGATGTATGGACGAAGACGTCCCTTTGTATTTTGTCACTATGGTCTATGGCAGTGAGTGATCTCGACAGTTTAGCTGTGTGCGCAAACTAATTGAACAAAGTCACTTTCCGAGAACTGCTAGTAAAAAAACAACGAGTTCAGCAACAGTACGGCGATGTTATAGCGGATTAAGATTTGATTTTAAATTTCGATCGAGGCGACCTAGTTTTTTTGACGCGCTCCTTGCCATCACCATTATATATGATCGTTCATAAGTTCATAAGCAACCAGTGAAACGGTAAAGATCCCGCGCTGTCATACTGGCAGATCGCAGAGAGACTTCTTTGTCCGAACTGCGTACAAATGGAATAGTTTGCCGGAACACTTAGTCTCAGGTGGCTTCAACCCACAGATGTTTAAAAAAAGCGTTAATCTACACCTCAGAACGCCAGTTGTTGTGGGACCCAGGTCTAGACCTAGGTCTTAAAAGGTATTTATGTGTTGTTGTGACACATATTCTAAACCCTATTACACAACACATTTTATTAAAAAAAAAAAAAAAAAAAAAAAAAATAAGTAAGTTGTTGGAAAACAGAATTCTTGCCATATCCCACATATGATGTAAAAATTGCACAGTAAGTAAGGAATGGCACAAGAAAGAAAAGTTAGAAAGTGCATATGTGGTTTTTCGACACCACTACTTCTCCGAGGTGAAAATTAATAAACTCAAAAAAATGAGGTATCGATCGATTGATTGAAGCATTCTGAGCAAAAAAACACTATATAAAGTTTCTTCCATAAATCAATCGAATTATTATCGAGTGAAAATTTAGATTTTTGATTCAAAATATGCATGTTTTAGAGTGATTTTTAGGGTTCCGTTTTTTATAACACTACTGGTGAGAGTACAACGTGTTTTTCACATTATTTCGATTATCTCGTGAACCATTAATCCGATGAACTTAAAATTTGAGGTGCTTATAAAACTAACCTATCCACACAAGATGGCGGGCTAAAAAATAAATAAAGTTGTGTTCGTTTGTTTTAAGGAGGTACGATGTAAAGCCTTTGAAAACATACACTTTTTTATCGAGACGAGTAGGGTATCATATGAAAGGGCTTCATTTCAGCATTATTTAAAAATATATTTTAGAATTTTACACCTCACCATTTTCTGTATAATTTTGAAAAATGGCGTTTTCTGGATGTTTTATTGCCCCGATTAACTCCGACCCTACTTCATCGAAAATCTTGAAATATATTTGGAATGATAGAGAAAATTAAGTAGGTTTTTAATGAAAAATATAGAAAAGTGGCAGATACTCATAACTATATTTATTAAAGGGGTGGGAATGTTAAGGGGTAAAAACGCCATTTTTTAGAATTTTGCAATGCATAATTTTTGAATTATTATCAATAAAGTGACACAAAAAGTTGGTCCCCCCCCTTGCATTTCGAGCCTAATTAACAGAAAAATTTGAAAAAATTCACAGAGACGGGAAGTTTGATTAACTCTGAACGAAAAATAGAGCGAACTCTCAAATAATTATATTTTTGTGCTTTTAAGGGATTGGGGTGGGGAAGGGTGAAAAAAAACTTTTGTGGCCCAAGCGAGTGGGGTGTCATTTGAAAGAGCACCGAAATTCAGAAACTTTGCAATTTTTTTTTAGAATTTTGCGGTACACAGTTTTTGAGTTATTCTAAAAAATGTGCAAATTCCAGATCGTTCTCCCCCCATACGTTTCGACACTGATTGACAGAAAAAATTGAAAAAATTCATAGAGACAGGAAGTTTGCTATATTTTGAACGAAAATTATAGCGAACTCTCAAATAATTATATTTCTGTATGTTTAGGGGATGGGTGTAAGGAGGGTAAAAAAAAAACTTTTTTTGACCCAAGCGAGTGGGCTATCATTTGAAAGAGCACCAAATTTCCAAAACATTGCAATTTTTTTTTAGAATTTTGCGGTACACAGTCTTGGAGTTATTCTAAAAAGTGTGCAAATTCCAGACCGTTCCCCCCTGATTGACAGAAAAAATTGAAAAAATTCATAGAAAGGAAGTTTGCTATATTTTGAACGAAAATTATAGCGAACTCACAAATAATTATATTTCTAAGGGTAAGGAGGGTAAAAAAAAAAAAACTTTTTTTGACCCAAGCGAGTAGGGTGTCATTTGAAAGAGCACCAAATTTCAGAAACATTGCAATTTTTTTTAGAATTTTGCGGTACACAGTTTTTGAGTTATTCTAAAAAATGTGTAAATTCCAGACCGTACCCCCTAATAAACCCCAAAATAAAGGAAAATATCATGTCATCGAATATTCTTAGAGGTTTCTCGAGGTTTCTTCGTAAAGAAGTGAACTCGAATAATTGAGAAGTGAACTCGAGAGATTATGTAGAATTGTATATGAGGAATTCCCCCTTGTAGAATTAAAATTAAATTAGTGTTGTTTAGACCTGCGATGATGCAAAGACTACGATGGTAGAAATAGTTTAAGTGGAACGTGAAGCTGTGTAGTGTACTGGAAATTTCTATAATAAACCATTGGAGTTTCGAAGCTCTTGGAAGAACATTCTAGATAGGATTATTGTTTGTTGTATTGTTTTCCCTTTGTGGAACAATTAAGATATTGAAGACTTGATAAAACCAACCTGATGTTTGTGCTTACTAATCAGTGATCGAACCCAGAAGGGGATTTGGGAATTACAAATTGAGAGTAAGGCCAATTCAAAGTAAGGTTGAGAAACGTAACATTGGTGACATCGGCGAATTAGTAATCTGTTTATAGTGGTTTTCTTAAGTGAGTTAAAAGTTTCTGAGTTAAAGAGAGAACAACGTGGATTTTTAACAAGTGGAAATAAAAATGAATTGATGCTACGGCTTTAAAAAGCCATGGAAGGCAATGGAGTAGAAAGAGAGAGAGAGAGTTACTAGTTTGGAGTAATTGCAACAAATAGTGATTTAGTTGCAACTGAGGAGGAGAAAAGTTCTATTGTTGAAACAACAACTTAAGTATCATCTGCAAGCTTCAATTTCAGTCAACTGTTGAAAGCTATCAATCAAATCAACTCAAATATAGCTACTAACAAAGAGGACATGAATCAAACACCGGATGTTGTAAATGCTAATATGGTGGCCAATAAAGAGGAAATGAATCAGCAATTGAATACTGTAAATGCAAACAGGGCTACAAACCGAAACGAAATAAGCCAGATAAAAGAAGAAATCAGTATTAACATCAGTCAACAATTGACTGTTAATCGTGAGAAAGTCAAGCAAGCAATGGATGAGAAACTTCTCGAAATATCTACTGCATTACACAAAGAAGTAAACAAAGTTCATCAAGAAGTGAAAAAGTTAGAGGAAAAAAACTTGATGAAAATAAGAAGGTACTTTCGAAAGTAGATAATTTCGAGAAAGGAATACTAGATGTTGAAACGGCTAAAGTTATTTCATAGGTGGTACAGCAAGTAATAAAAATTAAATTAAAACAATGATCATATGACGGTACCACTTCTTTCGGCATATTCAAATTTATGTTTGACACAGCAGCAGACCAGAATGTTTGGAACACTGAAAATCGCCTGGCTACGTTGATAGTTGCTTTGAAGGGGGAAGCAGCTGACGCGTTACAGACGGTGCCGAAAAATGACCGAAAAAGCTATGCTGAAGTGATGAATGCGTTGGTACGTAAATATGGCAGTGACCATAAAAAGGAATTATACAGGGTTGAGGTAACAGGGTGGCTTGCAACGGAATGGAGAAAGGGCAATTAGGGCTGCGTTGATTAATGGGTTTTAGACAAAATCGATTAACCGATTAATCTGTTCAATTTTACACTGATTAATCAATCAGTGAAGCAATGAAGTGGTTACCATTATCTGGCTGATAATTGTAATTCACTATACTAAAATTTAATAGACTGAATAGAATAAGTTAGACTTTTTATGAGCAATTAAGCTAAAGTAACTAATAGAATCAATTGAATTGTTTTAATTCAAATCATGTTTGGTTTTCTCTCAATGGTCAAATACAATACGGCGTGTTAGATCCAACATAAGACACAAGAAGAGGAGTTTTAAGTTTGGACGAGTTTTAAGAAAAGTTTATTAAGAGAAACCTAACAAGCTCTCGATTTGAAAAACAATCAAATGATTCTGTTTTTCTTGAGTTTAATTGTTTACCAAAAAATAGTTCATTATAACTCACAATATGTTTAGAAGAAATTCACTAAAATATATGCATAAAACATTCGAGGCAACTTAGAAAAGCTAAAGAGGTTACAGCGTCAAAACAATTTTAATTCTATTATGTACTTATGAAGCACAGTGAATCTATAGCAATCCCATTTAAGGGCATTTTCAATTTTCGCACAAAAACTAGCTGCATTGAAACATCTTTCAGATATAAGAAAATAATTAAATAAATTTTCTCAAATATGTTGTTACGTTTGTTCATATTTTGAGAATTATTATTTATTTTTCAATATCTGTTAATTTATTTAGAAAAACAGTAATAGTAATAATATCAGAACTACAAGAAAAAAGAACAATTTTTATTGTTTGTAAACTTAAGTTTATATATATTTCCGGTAGCAAATTTTTGTTCAGAAAAACATTTATTAAAACAATGACGATTAATCAGTTTTACTTTTCGATTAATCGATTAATTGTTTACTTCAACAAAGAAAATGATTAATCGATTAATTAACCCACCCCTACACGCAATGCAATATGAGATGGTACAGAGGATCTGTTTGTCATCTGTTGAATGCAGAAAAAGGAATGTAGAGGGAAACATCAGAGACAAAGTATTTGCACACAAAGGTAGGAGCGACACAAGATGCTGGGTATGTGATGAAGAAGGTCACATGGCACGGCAGTGCAAGAAAAATGGGGAAGCAGAAAAATCGTCGTCTTCTGTGAAGAGTAGGAGAGCCGAAGGAAAGGTGCGTATGGTTCAGGAGCAGCAGAAAGAAACTCCTGTGTTGGATATGTAGAAAGTCGGGTGATATCCCACAGGACTACTGGAACAGGACTGCTGAAACAGGAAGTGTAACAAATCTTCGTTTCCTATTCGACGAAAGCCCTTTGAAGGTAAAACTGTCACGCCAAGAAGTGAGGAAAATGTCAATCCCAATTTCGAGAATTGCTGTGAATAGTAAATGTTTGGATATCAAAGGACAAATCGAAAATAAAAGTTGCATCGTTACATAGGGGTCAGGTCGAACATTCGTTCGCAAAGAATTGATTGGCAGTGTTTTGGAACCATTAGATGGATTAAAACTGCAAACGGTAACTGGAAAATGGGCTGATATAGCAGGGAAAAGCATCACTGAAATAAAATTAGGTAACAACTGCTTCCAACAAGAGGTGCTAGTGGCAAACATTATGGATGAAGTCATTTTGGGAATGGACTTTTGAAGGCGAACGGATTCGTCTTCGATTTTAGACGTGGAATCCTAAGGGTTAATAATGTTGAGATGCCACTACTGTTGAATAAAACAGAGTCCACAGATATTGGCATCGAAAAGGAGCTATACAGTTAAACGGGCAATCCAGAACCATCTTCCAAACAGATGAGGGAAAGAGACATTAAACGACATAAACGTCTAAACAAACGACGAAAGTTAAAAAGGAAACAAGTTCAGGTGCATAATGAAGTGAGCCACGTAAATGAAGTGGTTCAAAAGTCTTCAAACGGGGATGAATCGCATCTGAAAACACGGACAATAGAAATGGTTCGGAGATACGCAGGGGTGAAAAACCTAAACCGGAAAGATAACGAGAACTTTAAAGTAATGAGACTTTATAGTTATCAAGGTGGGTCGATAAGAAACAAATTTATGGCCAAGGAGTTAAAATGGGACAGGAGGTCAATCAAAACAGCATTAGAAATAGGAATAATTTTTGAATTATGTAGAATTGTATAAAAGGAATTCCCTCTTGTAGAATTAAATTAGTTTTATTTTAGACCTGCGATGATGCAAAGACTGCGATAGTAGAAATAGTTTAATTGGAACGTGAAATGAATTAACTGTAAACGAAACGTTGTACCGTGCGTATAAAATCGTGTGAATAGAAGTTATTTTTAAAATTTAATGTTGAATGAAGTTTTAAGTGTTATTTAAGATAAATTAAAAATTGAAAACGCTTTTTCTTATTTCGAAATTTTTTGAAAATACGACATTTTATCTAACAAATAATTATCTTTTAAAAAGAAGTATTTACGTTAAATGGAGCAGTTTTCTGGACTAAAAGGAACAGTTGTGCTACAAAATATAATGTCATGATATTTTCTTACCCAACTGTTCCTATTAATTCATAAAACTTCTCCATTTAACGTAAATGTTACATTTCAAAAGATAATTTGTTTCGAAAAAAAAATTTAGTCTGTCCTAAGCTGACATGTTCAACAGTACCAATTTTATTCATATATGACCAAAATTGAATTCACTCAAAAAATTTCTCACAATACTTTTCTGTTTGACGTAAACGCAGATTTTTACTTATTACAACTTTTGTATAAAAACAATATTCGATCTGCAACAACCTGATATTTTAAAACTGTGCCTATTAATTAGAAGTGGTGTAACCAAGCTTCCCTAACATTTCATAATACCAAATAATTTTATGTGCCAAATGTTTCAAATTAAGTATATGTTTGTCAAAAAAAATTTCTCCACATTCAATCTTACTGCTCATTGTCCTTATCATTTAAACGTATTTTAAGTAAAAAACTTTCCAATGTCTTTTTTTACTATTTTCCGATACTGTTATCGAACACATCGTCCCTGCAGTTCTTACCATGAAGAAAAATGTTTAGAATCACTCAAGTAGTTTTCTAGTTTTCATCGGATGTGACGGTCGTTTGGGCCAGTCAGCATTGTTTTAGAATTTTTAGTTATGGCCTAAAACGTCGAGAAATGCAAAAAAAGTGTGAATACGACTTTGACATTTGGCTCGAGATTGTAATAATTGGAACATTTAGAAATAATAATAAAAATACTGCAATTAGATAATTTAAAATTATCATTTCATTATCTTATACATGTTATTCTTATATAGTGCAAATAAAAAAACTTTAAATTTTTAAACTCAAGCTTCTAAAATCACACATTTTCGACACACCGTCATTTAAGTGGTAACATTGCTTTGAGAATTAATTTTGCCGATCGAAAAAGTGTATACAATTTAAACCCGAATATTTTGAAAAACAAAAAAAATAGTTTAATTACATAAAAGTTTTTTCCATGTGTTGTATTTGCGAATCTGCTAAAGTGCAACTCTAAAGTAATTAAGTGCAACTGCTAAAGTTGCCACGTTAGAAATTCCTCTAAAAATTTAACATTACGATAACCAATGTTCATCCAATTCCCAAAAACGAGCTTAAAGACTAGAATAACAGCTGTGGCACGATGTAATCAAAGTAGGCGCTTTTATTCCGGCAGCTATTCAGTTAAAATATTAAAAAACTGTTGGGGTTACATTATATTGAAATTGACAAAACACGATAAAATTACCATTGAAATCGACCAATTATGATTAAAAATATTAATGATTTTGTAGGTAGTAGTATATCAACATTTTGATAAATAAAAAAAATTATAATAAAAATAACGACGCCTATGTAAGCTTTTCAAGATGGTCGGGTCTACGCAACAGAAGTACATACTCGAAAGAATTTTCGACCAAGGACCATCACAACATTCTCGACGAAAAGTGCAAACTCCGAAATTTGGTGTTTTTGATAAGGAAGCAGCTGTCACTGACCTCGCTGCTTCAAACTCTTCTCATAACGGGATCGAAACAAACTCTGGGCCAACAGCAAAAATATCGCTATGCCGTATGTAAATAAATTCTTAGAGCCAAAACAACACCCGTCCAGTGCACTGTGCAACTGTTGTAAAGAATGGTGTCACCTCAAAAGGTGCTTAGGCCTTTATACACAAGCAATTGAGTCTAAACTTCACAGCACCTTCCTGCCAATTATCTAGTCAACAGACCAACACTTGCACGCAGCAAAATATTTTGCGTATGAGCACACATTCAGATACTCCAAGTGATGTGAAAATAATGCAACTTAACTGCAACGGTCCACAGTGGGATTTTTTGTGCAATAAGTAATTTTTTCGACACATAAAATTTAAAAATGTAATGATGCAGTTTTGTAGAAAATTGATTCAGTATGAAGAATCCATAAATTGTATCCCAAAAAAACGTTTATTTGTCTTTGAAATAATGAAGTAAAGTCACATGTAAATTTTGGTCCAAAATATTGAAAACTGTTTACGCACTTCTATAGTGTTTGTACGTAAGATAACTTTATTGCTCTAATTTAAATAGTGATTATTTTCAAATATAGCCTTTTCTGCGTGTTTAAAAAAAAAATTATAAAGATCGCTCATATGGTTTAAAAGATATGATAGAATAAAATTTGTTCTATAATATGCCGTGATTGCAAACTTCCTTGGAAGAAAAAAAGGTTGCTCGGTCGTGCTAGGTGCTCCCGCTATAATAAAATGAAAGGTAAGACTCCATACTATCAATTAAAAAAAAAAAAGTTTAAATAATTAATAATCTTTTATAAAATCATAAAATTTATAAAATCATAAAATCATGAAATTTTGGGTTCTATGGGCGGTGGGTAGCGGGCGTGGCCAATTTTGATGAAACTTTATTTTATTCTTAATTGAGGTAATAAAAGGCTCTGTGCCAAATTTCAAAAACTTTGGGCCAAAAATAAATTTTGGGTTCTATGGGCGGTGGGGTAGTGGGCGTGGCCAATTTTGATGAAACTTTATATTTTTCTTAATTGAGCTAACCAAAGGCTCAGAGCAAAATTTCAACATTCTACGAGCTTTCCTTATATTTTTTGCCAAACATTGTATGAACAAATCCCACTGTGCGGTCTAACAAACAATTTAAACGATATAATAAACTTTATATATAATAATAATATTCTAGTTCGGTTGTTCAAGATACCATGTTAAGCAATAAGTTCAAAATTAGCGATAACCGCACAACTACTCTACCAGCAGTAAATGATGTACATCTGGAACATTTAGGTATTATATTAAAAGCGGAAATACGGAGATAACACATAACAAATGACAAAGCTGTGATCCAGGTTATGAAGCCAACATTGGACATTTTCTTAATAACAATGACTGTCTTATACTCGGAAATGTGAGCGCTCAACACGATCTATGGCCCTCACACATGAACATCGATGCGCGAGGCGAAAATATTGCTGATCAAATTTATGGCTCCAACTTTGGAGTCCTCAATGATTAATGAACCACAACTGACTAGAGTAACAAGCAACTAGTATTCATCCCTAGATGTCTCCCTTGACAGCATGTCACTTATGCCGATAGCAGAATGGAGTACTTACTGAACATGCACTGAGATCAGATTATGTGCCGATCATAATCACCCTAAGCCGTTCCATCAGCCAAGTAAAATCCTAAAAGAAATCACATCAATTTTAACAAAGTTGACTGGGTAAATTTTACCAATTTTACTGAAAATGAATTCAATGAACTAATTTTACCAATTCAGAGATATTTTTAACAAAGCAAAAGCGCGTTACATCCCTGCTGGTAGAATACAATATATTAAACCTAATTTCCCACCAGAGGCATCTGCTTTTGCCGTGCTTAAAGATGACATCTGAAAAACAGATCCAGACGATCCCAAAATCCGAGATCTAAACCAGTAAATAAACAAATTAGTCATAGTTGACAAGAGGTACAAATGGAGAGCTTGTGAGTAAATGAAACTTCGGACCAAGTAAAAGCGTATGGAAAGTTATAAAGGCGTTAACCTATCCGCGGGGACGTGAACATAACTGCATAACTTCCTTCGACGATATTTCATACAGGCCAATGTCCATCCTCTCATCTATCGCAAAACTGATTGAAACATTTCTGCTACCTAGGATATCAAACTCTTGCAACCAAGCTCAACCACTACTGCCCTCCACAAAATTCAAAATCAAATCAGCGATGATTTGAAACAAAAACAGCCATGTGCAAGAACAATATTAGACACACTTGATTTATCAAAAGCGTTTGGCACAGTGTAAAACATCGCACTACTAAACGACATCTTTAATACCAACTTGCCAAGCATAATAAAGCGCTGGTTGTGTAGCTACTTATAAGGGAGCCAAATATATGTGGATTTCAGATACTCTAAATCAAAAATGAAAACAGTAAGAAAAGGGGTACCTTAAGGTGGACTTCTCTCCATCAATGTTCAACCTATACCTAAGCAGTCAACCTACTCCACCAGAAGGTATAACGATATCATATGCAGACGACCGCATGGTCTTTGCCACAGGAAGCAATCTGAAACAACTCACCAATAAGTAGAATTGATGAATGGCTTAAAAGTAGAAAACTGATGATTTACTGATTATTAAACCAATTAAGTATAATCAATTCATTAGAAAGCGGATAATATCTTTAAACAATAACTTAATAATTTGAAATGAAGTGAAACGGAAATTTAATCAGGAAATGTCTCAAAACATCAATCACTCAATTTAGCGTTCAATAATTTCAATTTTTCTAAAAAAAAACTGCATTTAATCTGCGGATAACTAATATTTTCCAACTATGCTTATCAGGTTCAGAAAACCTCTTTATATAGTTTAATGCGCCTTATCAATAATTAAATTTTATAAACCAACTGTTCCCATTAATACAGAAACTTGGTATAAAACCAAGATGTTGTGGTACCAATAGGTTTTAAGATTTCTATGGGTTGTTGTGATGCATATTGTAATACATATTATACAATAATTTTTATTAAAAAATAAAGTCTGTCAAGTACGTATAGAATTCGCTCGCCGAGGGTTTCGTGAACAAAACTTTCAAAAATAATTTGCATAAAGATGTTTTGTAGAGTTTTTATATTCCCAGACCATGGACACATGAAAATGAATTTTTTCTCGTAAATGTCAATAGCAATTCCATTTGCGAAATTGATCGAAATTATACATAAAATGTTAAATCTCGTTAAAAAATTATCAAAAGCTATTTATGATAACTAAATAGAGATTCAATTCGATCATGTTCCAAATGGTTTAAATGGGAAACTATACATAATCAATAATAATTTACAATAATGAAAAAAATGTGCACCACAAAATTGTAAAAAAAAATTGCAATGTTTCTTAAATGAAGTACGAATGAATTTGGGTCAAAAAAGATTTTTTTTACGTTTTACTAATCTCATCCCCTCAAAATACAGATGATTCTTAAATTAAGTGCTCTTAAATTTTCATCTACGTCTACGCTTAACAGTTTACGCCTTACGGCTATAAATAAGTTAGTAACTTTGCAAAATATTTAAATTTTGTAGTTAGTATAAAAATATTTATGACTACATATTATAAATAAATTTAAAAAGATGGAAAAAGGGAACAACAATTGATAAACTGAAATATTTAAAAAAGTCAGACAAGTGCGAATAAAATTCGTTCGCCTAGGGTTCCGTGAATGTAAAAGAACACAATATCAAAAATTATTGACAAAAAGTTGTGTTGTAATGTCTTTATACATATTTCCAAACCATAGATGCATAACCAAATAAATTTTTAATCGTAAATGTTAATAGTAAATTACAATCAAATCTACATTGATCAAAAATGACTCAAAAAATGTTACTTAGGTTAAATCTCATCCATAGTTGTTTATGGTAACTCAAGAAAGATTCAATTACACCAGCTTGTAAATGGTTTAAATTTGGTGCTTGTAAATGGTTTAAATCAAGGTTGGCAAATATCATGATATTTATATAAATATCAAAATATCCGATATATATCAGATATATATCCGATATATATCAAGTTCTGATATTTATTTTTGAATAAGTTGTTTATCTTAAATATTATACAATATATGGCCCTTTTCACACTTCTATGCAGTGCGTTGCATCTCTCCCTCGTTACATACCTCTTTGCCTATAAACTAAATTCAAATATTGCAACTACAATTTAGTTGAAAGACAATTTGTCAAGTCTATTCGTCTGTATCTTCATTCTTCGAGTGCACGTGCACAAGTTCAAATGACGAATACGTTCGCTCGCTTTGGCTGGTTTATTTGAACAAGTTGCCTCATCAATACTTATACAAGGTTGTACAAGTGGTCCATTAATTGTCCATTACTGCTGACCAGTAATGCCGTAATGACCACCATAACTGGACCATTAACATAATGTTGCTGAATCGAAGTTATCGAACAATAAATGACTACCATTCAAGGGCCAGAAAAGAAAGCCAGCAATGACCCATACAAAGTTATACAACTGGTCCAGTAATGGCCAATTATTGGCGACCAGTAATTCAACAATGACCGGGTACTGGCAACCATGACCCATAGTGCTGGCACTAATTTTACTTGTTGATAACTTCAGACAATAAATGGCTAGCATTCATTTGCCAGAGAAAAAACAGCAATAGACCATACAAGGTTGTACAGATAACCGAGTAACGGACAAATAATGATAACAAGTATTGCAGCAATGCCCGTGTACTGGTAACTATAGCTGGGCCATTATAAAATATCATACGTATTAATTTAAATTAATTATATACAAAATAATTAAAATAAAGTAAAAATGACTAAAGAAAAAAAATTTAAAACTTAACTAAACCTTAACATTATTATCATAGGTTTTCAGCAGAGATGCGATAATTAAACTATAGGTGAAATTTTGCAACCTATATATTTTTAAAATGGATAATACTCTAGTGAATTTGAACCAAATGACAAAGATCGGCCGTTTCATGGTTCAGTACTGGCCAAATAACAACAGTCAATTAATGTTAACCATTAACGTGCCATTACTAGGCCATTTAAAGTAAACTGGACTGGTGGGTGATTCATTGGGTGATTTTGGGTGATTTTCTCGGTGGGTGATTCATAGTTCCAGTAAGGGCCCAATAACAATATAAAAGTAATGTTTACTATAATTGAGCCATTCAAAGGTAGCTAAATGCTGGCTATTTTTTTGTAAACCATAGATCGGCCGATGAGTGGTTTTGTTATTGTGGGGTGCCTGAACTGCCCCAATAACAATAACCAATTAATATTAACCATTAACGTGCCATACCTTGGCCATTTATAGTAAACTTTACTGATTGATTTCTGTAAACCGTAGATTGACCAATTCATGGTGCCAGTAATGGTCCAATTACAATAGCCAAGTATTGTTTACCATTTATGCGCCAGCGCTTAACCATTCACAGGTAACTAAATACTGGCTATTTGCTGTTAACCAAATAGATGTTTCTATTACTGTTTCTATTACTGGCTTAGTAACAAATGTCAAGCACTCAACCATTAATGAACCGGTGCTTGGCCGTATTTCAAATTTTGGAAAAGTCTGCTTGGGTTGTTATTCCATTCCACCACACCATTGGTGGTGTATTGCTAAACAGAGATTGAAACACATATTTTGGAAATGGTTTGGATTCAGTTAAAAGTACCATTACAAATGGAAAGAAGTCTGAAATGTTTGTATTACATAAGGAAGCATATGCTTTTTCTCTTTGGTGGTTGTCAAACGTTTACCTAAAAATAGATGGTCAAGCATAAATTATCTAGGTGATGAGGTGCATTTAGAGCCATGCCTCTTCGATAAAAAAGTTTCTTTACTTCTAAAGGTTGCTCTAGTTTAAGATCGACTTCCAGTTTATGCCAAATTTCAACTACAACGGCAATAGTCGTTTTATCTCTTTGAGCTCTGTCTAAAGCGACTGCCATTGTCTTTAGATAACAAAGCATATGTTTAGCATTCATTACAATATTTATGTCATAAGTTTAGTTATGTCAGAATCTATGTCAGCTTTATGGTCCTGGCATTGCTGAACCAGGTTACCTCGATTTGGCATGCGTTTTGCCAGCAGTGCTGCGAATGTTAACAGTTTTTCCAACTTTAAGGTAGGAATAATTAATTATTTCTTTTTTTATAAATATCATGATATATATCAGGGAATAAATATCGTGATATATATCAATGATATATATCGGATATATATCATTGATATATATCATGCCAACCTTGGTTTAAATCAAGTGTTGAAATTTAGGGGGGTGGGGGGGGGGGGGATGGGGGGTGAAGAGGCTACATACTAAAAATATTTTTTTTCAATAACACAAAAACTGCTGTGCACCGCAAAGTTCTAAAAAAATTGTAATGTTTCTTAAATTAAGTGCTCCTTCATATGACACCCCAGTCGCTTGGGTCCAAAATGGTTTTTTTACTCTCCCCACACCCCTCCCCTAAGCACACAGAAATATAGTTATTTGAGACTTCGCTATGCTTTTCATTCAAAACTTACAAATTTTGCTGTCTGTGAATTTTTTCAAATTTTTCTGTCAATCATCGTCGAAACGTAGGAAACGATCTGAATTTTGCACTTTTTTGACAATAACTCAAAAACTGGGCACCGCAAAATTCTAAAAATAATTGCAATGATTTCTAAATTTGGTGCTTTTTCGAATGACACCCCACTAGCTTGGGTCAAAAAAGGTTTTTTACCCACTCTACCCCCGTCCCCTAAACACACACAGAAATATAAGTATTTGAGACTTCGCTATAGTTTTCATACAAAATTCACCAAATTTCCTAACTCTGAATTTTTACAAATTTTTCTGTCAATCAGTGTCGAAACGTAAGATTCTAAAAAAAAATTGCAATGATTTTTAAATTAGGTGCTCTTTCGAATGACACCCCACTAGCTTGGATCAAAAATGGTTTTTTCACCTCTCTACCCCCGTCACCTAAACAAACAGATATATAATTATTTGAGACTTCGCTATAGTTTTCATACAAAATTTACCAAATTTCCTAAATTTTTACAAATTTTTCTGTCTGATTTGGTCTGATTTTGGTTCTGGAGAAACGGTCTGGATTTCGCACTTTTTTGTCCATGACTCAAAAAATTTTTCAAATTTTTCTGTCAATCAGTGTCGAAACGTAGGGGGGGGGGGGCGGTCTGAATTTTGCACTTTTTTGTCCATAACTCCATAACTGAAAGTTGCAGTTATTTTACAATAACTCAAGAAGTGTGCATCGCAAAATTATAAAAAAAATTGCTGTTTTCTAAATAAAGTGCTATTTCAAATGACACCCCACTTGACATTTGAAAGTGTTTTTACCCCTCGTCAATTCCACCCCTTAACAAATCTAATTATGATAATATGACTCTTTTATATATTTTTTATTAAAAACGTACTAGTTTTTCAATCATTCCAAATACATTTGAAAATTTTTGATCAGTTAGGTTCGGAGCTAATCGAGGTAAGAAAACACGAAAAAAACGTCATTATTCAAAATTATACAAAAAATGGTGAGGTGTAAAATTCCAAAATAAATTTTTAAGGAATACTGAAATGTAGCCCTTTCTTATGATACTCTACTTGAATCTATAAAAAAAATGTATTTTCTCAAAGGTCTCACATCGTACCCCTGTAAACCAAACGAAAACCACAATATAAATTGAACGAACTGCAAGTGCTTCCAAACAAAGCTATCAAAATAATAAAAGGATACCCTAAACTACAACCAACACGATCATTGTATACTCCAGACACTAAACTAATACCAATAGAAATAATCTGCAAATTACAAATCACAATCCTTATCTTTAAAATAAAAAAGAAACTAAGAAACGCCAGTTGTTGTGGGACCCAGGTCTAGACCTAGGTCTTAAAAGGTATTTATGTGTTGTTGTGACACATATTCTAAACCCTATTACACAACACATTTTATTAAAAAAAAAAAAAAATTAAACACAACTTCCAACTATCATACAGAATTGACACGCATGCGCATGAAACACGACAAAAGAATGATTTAAACCTTCTTCAAATAAGAACCAATACGGGACGTAATACACCTCTTTACAAAGGAATGAGTTTGTTCAACAAGTTACCAGAAAAACTTAGATACCAACCAACCAAAACACTCGCACAATTCAAACAAAACGCACTGCAATATTACATGGAAGCATACATACAACCAAACACATAATACATGTAATATATACTAAGATAGAAAAGTAAATTGACACTTTTAGTTTATGCTAAATTGTTAATTGTTATATTAAGATTACTACATATTTTAAGTTTATTACTTTAAGCTCTGTACAACCTAATAATGAACGAATTTCATAAACAATTATTTTTAAAATTAATATAAATTACATACAAGATATCCTCTTTTGTAACTATACAAGAAATATTATATAAAAAAAATTAAAAAAAAAATAAAACATAAAATAAAATAAGTTTTAAAAATTCTAAATTTAAAGAATTGTCTCATGAAACAAAGTTTCAACATTTTTACTCTTAGTAAATATATGCAAAGGGGATCGCGTTTGAGATTTCAATGACTCCCATTATAAGTAACCGTATGAGGTGGAATATTTTTTATATCTCTAACATAACTTCAGACGATTACGTCATATTCCCAATTACATGTATATATGGGTAATTCTTTTACAAACCGAACACCTTGCTGACCGACACATTTTTGATTGGGCTGAAATTTTTTTACAGGTTTTATATCGAAAAAAAAGATATACGTGTTCGAGGATTTTTTTTTTTTTGGAAAATATAGCGGTTCTAAATTGCGAGAATTCCGTGATTTTTGGCTTAACGAGTTATTTTCAAATATTCATTACTTCGGTTCTATTAAAGATAGAAACCTCTATTTTGTTTTATTTTAAAGTTAAAAGATGGTAGTTTACAAAAAAAAATTAAAATTGATAAAAATCCTATTGTTATAAACAAATAAGATGTTCAAATTGATCTTTAGTCATTGCCCCACCCACGAAATGAGTTTTTAGTATGACGATCGTATTCTACGTTTCATTTCCTATAAAAATAGTATTTTTAATTAATGGAGAAATGATTTTTACTATATAAGAAATAAATTTATTTATCGAGCGCGGAACGTCAAAAAATTCCATATATGGGTCATTCTTTTACATACCGAACAGATTAGGACAAAATGTGACTTTGACATTCTTGATTCAGCTGAAAATTTTTTTACGGATTCTATATATACTTGTTCGAGGATTTTTTCTTTTTTTTTTAGGGGAAATAGAGCGGATATAAATTTCGAGAATTTTGTGATTTTTGGTTCGAACACTTATTTTCAAAGATTCATAACTTCGGTTCTGGTAGAGATAGACACTTTTTGTCTGTTTTATTTTAAAGAATAGAGTATTTTGGTTTTAATATATACATATTTTAGTCATTATTCAACAAAAATAAAAAGTGTTTAGTGTGACCATCGTATTCTACGTTCAATTTTCAATAAGAAACGTATATTTAATTAATGGAGAAATGAGTTTTACTGTTACAAATAAGTTAATTTTTTCAGTGCCGGACGATATCATTTTTCCATTAATTAAAAATACTTTTTTTATAGGAAATGAAACGTAGAATACGATGGTCATACTAAACCCTCATTTCGTGGGTGGGGCAATGACTACAGATCGTTTTGAACATTTTATTTGTTTATAACAATACTCAATAGCAAATTGTTAATAACTTTTATTAGCTTTAATTTTTTTTTGTAAACTACCATCTTTTAACTTTAAAATAAAACAAACTAGAGGTTTCTATCTTTAATAGAACCGAAGTTATGAATATTTGAAAATAACTCGTCAGGCCAAAAATCACGAAATTCTCGAAATTTAGAACCGCTATATTTTCCAAAAAAAAATCCTCGAACACGTACATCTTTTTTTTTCGATATAAAAACTGTAAAAAAATTTCAGCCCAATCAAAAATGTGTTGGTCAGATTTTGTATAAATCTGTTCGGTTTGTAAAAGAATTACTCATATACGTAGCAAAATTATTAATTTGTTTATCATAAAACTATTCAACACTCTAATACATTTTAAATCAAAGTAAGATTGTTCGAAAAATTACTTAATCAAATGTTTTAAACGTTTAATCAAACCATGTATAGTAGAAATTTTTTACCAGCGAACACGAAATTTGTTTGTTATGCGCATACTGATATGCACATGCGCGAATATTCAGTGTCTCGATTAAAATATTTAAAAAAAACTGCTGGGGTCCCATTGAAATGGACAAAAAAAACGCATAAATTTAATAAATTACTATTGAAATTCAAACAATTATAATAGAAAACCAAAAACTAGTAAAAATATTAACGATTTTGTAGGTAATATATCAAAATTTTGATAATTCAAAATAATTATAATAAAAATAACGACGCCTATGTAAACAAATATCACAACAAACAAATGGTACGAACTAGGAGTAGAAATTTAACTAATGTAATTGTTTTGAAAACAAATTTATCCCAAAATAAATAATACATCTCTGTTTTACTTTTTGTCTCATCTTTTATCTCTTGCTGCGTCCTATCTGTCAAAAATTCGCTGGTAAACAAATTCTACTATACATAATAGTCCGCTTTTCTTACTTGGAAGATTATAATTCTCACACTATAGTTATTTAAGTATTAATTGCATGTAAGAGTGTTTTACCGATTGAGAATATATTGTTACGATTGCAGAAAAATCTAGACGATTACAGAAAGATCTAAACGATTACGGTCACTTCCAGGAAAATAAAATCAACAAAACACAACCGAAAGTGAATGAAATAGTGTTGTTGTTGTTGTACATGTTCTTAGAATTAAGGTCTATTTGTTTTATGATTTTATAAATCAAATCAACGTAACGTAAAATAATCGAATATTCTAATATTTTCTCAAGGTTTCTAAAAAGTTACCTAGAAATTTCTAGAGATTAAGCAGAAGGTATATAAGAAAATTAATTCTTGTAGTTTTTAATTAGTTTATTTTAAACCTGCGATTGTGAAGTTAAAATTATAAAAGTGATCTTTAAATTAGTTTTCGTGTAAAGTTATTTTGTAAATAAAGTTTAAAGTGTTATTAAGTAGAAATAATTTGTGTATTATTTTGAACGTTGAATTACTGGAAATTTCTACAATAAACCGTTGGAGTTTCTGAAGCTGTTAAAAGAATATTCTAGTTAAGAATATTGTTTGCTGCCTTGTTTTCCTGTTGTTGTAGAACAGTTAAGGTGTTGAATACTTAATAAAACCTGGTGTGTTTGCTTACTAATCAGTGATCGAACTCAGGAAGAGATTGGGAATTACGTTTATCGAATTGTGAGTTAGGCCAATTCGAAGTAAGTTTGGAAAAACGTAACATTGGTGACATCGGCGGATTAGTTAGCTGTTAATAATGGTTTTATTAAGTGATTTGAAGGTTCTTGAGTTAAAGAAAGAACTAGAACAACGTGGATTGGCAACAACCGGCAACAAAACTGAATTGACTATACGGCTTCGAGAAGCTATGGAAGCTAGTGGAGTAGTTGTGGAAAGTTACCAGTTTGGAGTGATTAGTACAAATGCTGATTCAGTAGCAGTTGATGAAGAGAAAAGTTTTGTTGCAGAAACAACATCTTCATTGCCACCTGCAAATTGTGATTTTACGCAGTTAATGGCTATGATGCAACAAATGAATTTAAACATGAATCAGATGAATGCTAATATGGTTGCCAATAAAGACGAACTCAATCAAAAATTTGATCAACAAAGCAGCAACATCAATCAACAAATGGCTGCTACTAAGGAAGAAATTAGTTGGAACATCAATCAACAGCTGGAAACAGTCAACAATAACATGGCTGTTAATAAGGAAGAGATTACTGCAACACTTGCTGCAAATAAAGAGGAGATGAACCAGCAAATAAATGAGTTGAAAACTGGAATACATCAACATTTGGATGAGAAACTATTACAAATGTCAACTGCATTCGATGTAAAAGTCGAGAAAATTGAAACAGAAATTCAGGAATTTGAACATAAAATGTTGACGAAAGTTGATGATTTTGAAAAGAGGTTGCAGGACGTTGAAACGACTAAAGTTATTTCCCAGGTGGTACATCAAGTAGCAAATATCAAACTAAAACCACCATCATACGATGGAACAACATCGTTCGGCATCTTCAAGTTCCAGTTTGAGACAGCAGCAGACCAAAATGTTTGGAACGCCGAAAATCGTCTTGCTGCATTGATAGTTGCGCTTAAAGGTGAAGCAGCTGAAGCATTACAGGCAGTACCAGAAAACGATCGCAAAAGTTATGCTGAAGTGATGAATGCGTTGGAACGAAAATATGGCAGCGACCACAAAAAGGAGCTATACCGGATCGAGTTAAAGGGTCGCTTGCAACGGAATGGAGAAAGCATTCAGGACTATTCTTCGGCAGTAGAACGCCTTGTACATTTAGCACACTCGAATACTCCACCGAATTTTATGGAGAAAATGAAGATCGAGGCGTTTACTGATGGTATTCGTGATCCAGAAACACGAAAAGCAGTAATGTTGTCGCCAAAAGCAACATTCGCAGAAACTATTGCTTATGCCTTGACAAATGAAACTGCACAAGCAATTATAAAACCATCAATCAAAATACGTCGGGTGGAGTTGGCTGACGACAACGGTTATAAACCAAGACTACGAGAGAGTGTCAGAAGTGATAGAATCCGATGCTGGTTATGTGGCAAGTTGGGTCATATTTCGAGGGAATGCAGAGATGTGAGAAGGAAACGAGCAAGATCAGCATCGCCTATGCAGCGACGTCAAGCAGAAGAACGGGTGCAGCAAGCTAGGGAAGACGATAGAGCAGCACCGCATCAGTTAAACTACAACGAGTCAGCCTAAAGGGGCGTAAGCTGGCTCCCACAACCGATTGCCCCATAACCTTCATCCATGTTTCGAGATTGACAAGGGGAGGTGACAGCCTGACTGTTAGGGCTAATATTGATGGAAAAAGTTGTGTCATCACGTTAGATACGGGAGCAACAAATACAATTGTCCGCACTGATATTGTGAAAGGGAAACTAAAACCAGCAGGGAGATACCGGATGCAGACAGCTACTGGCGAAAGTGCAAGTATTAAAGGAAAGAAAGTGGTCAACTTTGAAATAGGGAATACTCACTTTCAACATGAAGTGGTGGTAGCTGACATTGTGGATGAAGTCATCCTGGGAATGGACTTCATGAGGCCAAATGGATTCGTTATTGATGCTGGCAAAGGAGTACTCACGTACGGAAATGTTGAGTTGCCACTCCAGTTTATTGGTGAAGATTCAAATTGTGTTCGTCGAATAATATTAGATCACAGGGAAAAGCTGCCACCCCAATCAGAAACAATCATTTGGGGAAAATTGGAAGGAGGTTCTGGGTCACCCAGGTTGTGGGTTGTAGAAGCCAACAAAGAACATCAAAATTGTAAAGAAGTCGTTATAGGAAAAACCTTAGTTAGATCGGATGCTGATTTCAAAATACCAGTAAGAGTTTTAAATCTGTCAGATACCCAGAAAACAATGAAGAAAGGATCAATCATAGGACAATGTGAAGAGGTAGCTAAAATAATAAAGTGCGAGCAGAAAAACATCAATTGCTCGGTCAACACAAAACAACAAAAGGCAGAAATGGAGCAACTTGTGCAGAAATGGACAGAAGGGCTTTCAGAAGAACAGAAGAAAGCAGCACGTCAATTGTTGGAGCGGCACAAGTCTGTATTCTGTAGTACACCTGAAGGGAATGGCAGAACCAATATGGTAAAACATCGTATTGACACCGGAGCAGAAAAGCCGATACGCCAAGCACCAAGACGATTACCATTGGCTAAAAGAGAGGAAGCAGATAAAATGGTAAGAGACATGAAAGAAGCTGGTGTAATTGAGCCTTCAGACAGTCCCTGGAGCTCACCTGTGGTGTTAGTTGGCAAGAAAGATGGAAGCTTGAGATTTTGTGTTGACTACAGGAAACTAAACATAGTTACGAAGAAGGATAGCTACCCATTGCCTAGGATTGATGATACACTGGATACATTATCGGGTTCAAAATTGTTTTCAACAATGGATCTGCAGAGTGGTTACTGGCAGGTTGAAGTTGCGGATGAAGATCGCGAGAAAACAGCGTTCAGTGTAGGGAATGGACTATGGCAATTTAATGTCATGCCATTTGGTTTATGCAACGCTCCCGCAACTTTCGAGAGATTAATGGAGCGGGTACTTAAGGGCTTGCACTGGAAAACATGCCTTGTATATTTGGATGACATCATCGTCATGGGCAAAGACTTTGATGACCACTTGAGGAACTTGGCGGAGGTACTAGAAAGATTGCAAGCAGCAGGTTTAAAGTTAAGTCCCAAAAAGTGTTCACTTTTCAAGGAAGAAGTAAAATATTTGGGACACAAGGTTACGGCAATGGGAATTCATACAGATTCTGACAAGATTGCAGCAGTTATGAACTGGCCAAGACCAAAGAACCTACATGAACTACGAAGCTTCCTTGGATTGTGCACATACTACAGACGGTTTGTGCCAGGATTCGCCAACGTTGCCAAAAGTCTGCATGAGTTAACCAGAAAAGATAAGGCATTTGAATGGAATGAACCTCAAGAACAAGCATTTGTGGAGCTCCGAAAGAGATTATGTACGGCTCCAATTCTGTCCTATCCTATACCAAATGTTCAGTTTATTTTGGATACTGATGCCAGTAATGAAGGTATAGGAGGAGTCTTGTCGCAGAATATAGATGGTCAGGAAAAGGTGATAGCTTATTTCTCGAAAATGTTATCAAAGCCGGAGCGAAATTATTGTGTTACCCGGAAGGAGTTATTGGCCATTATGGAATGCGTCAAACATTTTCATAAATACTTGTATGGTCAGAAATTTCATCTTAGAACTGACCATGGTGCGTTAAGATGGCTACTCCAGTTCAAAAATCCAGAGGGACAAGTAGCACGCTGGATCGAACGGTTGCAGGCGTACGATTTAGACATTGAACATCGAAAGGGTACTGCACATGGGAACGCTGATGCATTATCGAGACGACCCTGTCCAGTTGAATGCAAGCATTGCAGTCGTCAAGAAAATAAGGAGAACATCATCGATGTACGATTACTACAAGTGCTACCTGACGATGAATGGACTGCTGAAGCCATAAGAAAAGATCAATTAGAAGATCCGGATCTTGCACCCATCATCGAGTTCAAGGAAAAGGGCTGCAAACCAGTATGGGGAGAAATTTCTGATAAAACTCCAACTTTGAAGGCGTACTGGGCGCAATGGGACAGTCTCCAGTTAGAGGATGGATGTTTAAAGAGAGTATGGGAAAGCTCAGATGGCAAGATAAAGCAATCCCTTACAGTGGTACCAAAAGCGAAAATAGAAGCAGTACTTAAGGAGTATCACGAAGGAACGAGTGGAGGTCATCTTGGGATCAACAAAACTCTTGCAAAAATACGACAACGGTTTTACTGGTCGGGGACTCGGCAATCAATTGTGGAGTGGTGTCAAAAATGCGATAAATGTGCGGCAGTGAAAGGACCCGCACGAAGAAGTCATGGGAAAATGAAGCAATACAATGTAGGTGCTCCATTTGAAAGGATCGCAATGGATGTAGCAGGACCATTTCCAACAACGGATAGTCAGAATAAATATGTGCTTGTGATCATGGACTACTTCAGTAAGTGGCCGGAAGTGTGTGCGATTCCCAACCAGGAAGCAACCACCATCGCTGAAGCTGTGATAAATAATTGGATTAGCCGCTATGGAGTTCCTATGGAGATCCACACCGATCAGGGACGGAACTTCGAGTCAGCTGTATTCCAGGAAATTTGTCAGATGCTGGGGATTAACAAAACCAGGACGACAGCTTCACACCCACAGTCAGATGGGATGGTTGAGAGATTCAATGCTACTTTGGAGGAATTTCTAGCTAAAGTGGTCAGTAAGAATCAACGTAACTGGGATCAACACATTCCTTTATTTTTGATGGCATACAGATCAGCAGCTCATGACACCACGACCATGACACCAGCTCAAACTATTTTTGGAAGTGATTTAAGACTTCCTGGTGACCTCAAATTTGGAGCGGTACCATCAACATCATTGTCTGCGCAAGAATACGTCAACCGAATCAGGAAGAACCTTGAGGATATTCACAATCTTGTTCGGCAGAAGATACAACTGACCAGTGATAAAATGAAAGCCCGATATGATATACGATCTAATAATAAAGGTTTCGAAGAAGGACAATTAGTATGGCTACACAACCCACAACGAAAACGAGGGTTATCACCAAAACTGCAAGCTGCATGGGAAGGACCTTACAACATTATAACGAAGTTAAATGACGTAGTTTATAGAATTAAGAAAGGCCATCGAGGCAAAGCGAAAGTAGTACATTTGGAAAGATTGGCCTTATACAAAGGAGAGCTAGATCCTGTTCGGGACGAACAGGCTTAAGTGGAGGGTATTGTTACGATTGCAGAAAAATCTAGACGATTACAGAAAGATCTAAACGATTACGGTCACTTCCAGGAAAATAAAATCAACAAAACACAACCGAAAGTGAATGAAATAGTGTTGTTGTTGTTGTACATGTTCTTAGAATTAAGGTCTATTTGTTTTATGATTTTATAAATCAAATCAACGTAACGTAAAATAATCGAATATTCTAATATTTTCTCAAGGTTTCTAAAAAGTTACCTAGAAATTTCTAGAGATTAAGCAGAAGGTATATAAGAAAATTAATTCTTGTAGTTTTTAATTAGTTTATTTTAAACCTGCGATTGTGAAGTTAAAATTATAAAAGTGATCTTTAAATTAGTTTTCGTGTAAAGTTATTTTGTAAATAAAGTTTAAAGTGTTATTAAGTAGAAATAATTTGTGTATTATTTTGAACGTTGAATTACTGGAAATTTCTACAATAAACCGTTGGAGTTTCTGAAGCTGTTAAAAGAATATTCTAGTTAAGAATATTGTTTGCTGCCTTGTTTTCCTGTTGTTGTAGAACAGTTAAGGTGTTGAATACTTAATAAAACCTGGTGTGTTTGCTTACTAATCAGTGATCGAACTCAGGAAGAGATTGGGAATTACGTTTATCGAATTGTGAGTTAGGCCAATTCGAAGTAAGTTTGGAAAAACGTAACAATATGTTTAGACTCGACTTGTTTCAATCTCTAGTATATTCCAAATCGGCAACACTCTTAATCCCCAAAATCCTAATTATATTTTTTTCGCGATCGATATAAACTCAAATCATTTAAATTAGTAAAATTCACTTTTGTGTTTTAATTTTTTTTGAAAAATTTTTCAATTCATAAATTAATTGTTCTTTACATGTTGCGAATTAAATTTAAAATAAATTTCCATGTTTTGGTTTTAATTTGAAATCTGGTAATGATGACTCTGATTTGGAAAATGCATGGAGTATCGACTGTGCTGCACTTATTCCAGAAAATCAAAAGAACGATATCAAAATACATTCGAATCGTTCAAAAGCTTTTTTGCATTGAAACAATAAATGAAAAATTGATTGATATAAGGTCGGTTGAATATTCGATGCTAAATACGACGATGTTTTTACATCATGGAGTGAATATATCACGATTTCTACATTATCTGCTTTTCTAAAACGAAAAAGTGTAGGTCATAAACCCAAAAACGTTTAACCGTGAGGATATAATAAAGTTTCTTCTTGAAGGTGAAAATAATTTGAATATGAAGGTAGGCATGTTATTTGGCATTGCTGGTGTATTTCGGCGAGATGAACGGTATAATAAGAAAGTAAAAACATTAAAGATAATGGTTTTTACATTTCTTGGAAAATTGGAATTGGAAATGTTTATCCAATACAAAAAACAAATATATGAAGAGAAAGACATTGACAAAATTAATTTTCTGAAATTGTGTGTAAATATTTAAACTTAAAAAGCAAGTGGTTGAAAGAAATACAATTGGAAGTTGATCTTCTAAATTAGCAAAATATCTGATCCCACAAGTTCCTCATCTGTATACTGGTCATGCAATCAGAAGAAGCTCTGCAACCTTTTGAACTAACACAGCGGTTAATGTGTGCATAGTAGGTGGGATGTTTATCGTCTTTTGCGGAATGATTCGTAGAAGATTCGGTTCAAAAACAAACTAGACAAAATTAAAATCCAGAAAATTTACCTAATATTAAAACTAACTGCATCAACTTTGTTCCAAACTACTGCGGCTTCTAACATAAATAATATTATTGCATCGGAAAATACTGTGTTACCAAATACTATGGCATCTAACATAGTTAACATCTTCAAATTGTACTTTATACTTTTTAAATGAAACATCTTCAAATTGTACTTTAATTTATTCTTTAGTGTCCTAGAAATGCTCTAAACTCGCGTGTCATATGCATTTGAAAACAAACTTGCTGCTCCAACATAACTAAGAAAATACAAGTCAATAACAATATAATGTCACAAGCACAACCAGACCAAGGAAAGGAAAAACACAATATTTAAGTGGCTACCATACAAGATGCTAAGTTAAAAACGATAAATTTAAATTCTTAATAATTACACGGCCATCCGCAAGGATGGAAATACAAAAAGAGATTGAGGGCTTGCATTCATAATGCACAACAACGTTAAATATCGCATTATTAAAGATTTGATAAACATAACACAAGTCTTCGGCCCAACCATCACAACATCATCGGGCATAACAGATTTCATGTAAACGTTTATATACTGCCAGCAATCTGCTGTCCTACCAGCAAACTATGCTAATATCAGCCACTTGCTTTCTTACTATGATTTCCGCATCAACATGGTGTCTTAACTGATGATCAGCGAAAGATCGACTTGCCTGAATAAATCGATCAGTTAAAATTCGTCATTCTTAACTATCCATCGCCAACTTGTACCATTTTTAACAGGAGAAATTCTTTGGACTTGCAAGTGCATCACTTCTTACCAGCTTAGTAATGGACAACAAAAACTATTTTTCTGAGTTATTACCAGAGCATATACCAATGTGATATGTGTTCCTTTGTAAAAAATTGGTTGTTCAAACCATATTTTGAGTAGATTACCGTATGAATCGCTACAAATTTAGAAATATGTCAAATATAGCCTCACAATTTTATTATTATTGAAAATATTTATATTGGACTTATATTTAGATCTGAGTGTCCCATTTTATTTTAAAAAATACCAAAATATTTTTATACCCGAACTAAATAAAATAGATAAAAAAATAAAGTTTCATTGTTCACAACTTGTTCTAGGTAGAGTAGATCACACTTAAGAAGTTTGATCTTCAATGGAACGCACCTAGTGTCTCAATCCAACGATCAATAACCATGTGCAAGTCCGACTGCAACATATAAACCAAATTTTCGAAAGCAAACGAAACCAAATTAAAAACAAGGGACAAAAATCAGCATACCATCCAATCGCTACGCTAAGGAACATGTGTTCTGCAGCATAATGCAAAAAGCTGCCTAGAGATGAGGTCTTATTTTCCAATTTTTGCAGCGTTTGTCAGAATTATGAGCAACAAATCCAAGTAATTTTGAAATTCAAGAAATGACAACAAAAATTAGAAAACTGGTTAATGAATACATACAACAGTCGAACGATAACACAGTCTAGGTTTAATGCATCCATGAAAAAATTATAACCCTAGGCTAACCCCTACAATATCGTTCAACTTAGCAATAGTTTACAACAAGAAGTGTGAAAACGAATTCAACAGACAGTTCTATCCCCACCCCAAAATACCGGACAAACCGTATAGGACAAACAGAAGCAGCCCCAAGTTAGCAGTACAGAAATCCATACTGTTAACTGAAGATAAATTTACGCGAGAAAAAAAAGCGCCACAAAGACTCTTGAATCTGGCAATATTTCACCAATTATGCTAAATCGTAAAGATTTTATCAGTATTGCATATATCACATGTCTGTTAAACCACCAAAAGTTTAAAAATTATGATTCTTTGGATAGTCGGTCTAGTAAAACCTATATTAAAACCATGCAAGTCGGTAGGTCAATCAACATCATACAGATCAATTTCGCTATTGTCACCAATTGCTAAACTGATTTATCCTCATAACTACCCACAGTGCAAAACCGTACAGGATCGTACGGTTTTGGTCATTATATTATTATCAACATTTGTTAGTGTTCTAGAAGCTTGTGAGCATATAATCAAATATTTGCCCACGATCAACAACTGACTCTTCGAAAGAAACCTAGAGTTGTCGTCTCAAAAATCAACAATAAGCCTTTTGGCGACATGGAATCATATTTCATAAAATATATATTTCTCTTGTATAAGAAGCTGTTTAAATAGCTCCTATAGTCGTGATATAACAGGTATGATACCAATGGCAGGAATGTATCATGAAACCTATAAAGGAAACCTACCAGATACGCTGAAGATTTATGTAAAAAAAAAAAAAACAGTGCTTGATGGCAGACCACAATGAATGGAACTCTGCCCGAAACACTTTTGCGGAGATGGGTTACTGTTATTTAAGTCGAATAGATAACACATTGATGTCTGCCCTATCTGTAATTTGGAACCACACAACACAGGATATTTATTAGAATGTTCAAAGAATTTGACTAAGGAGTCTAGATGTTTTATCATTATGGCCAAAATTCACACAAGTGATTGTCTTCCTTGGTTTCAAAACGTTTAAGGACATGTTCACCATAACATGTGTTCTGAAGTCAATCAGACCTGATTTCATCCGAAGACTTTTGATAATAAAACAGAAAGATCAGAACGAAGGTGTTGCAGGGCATGGAGAATTTATGTTAAATTTCGCCCATCTACAATTCGTATAGCTAGTTTAGCTATACGCAGAAAAAGTGTCTCAAACTTGACAATGCTCCATACAAGGAAGGATAAAGGACATAGAAATCAAGAGCAATTGTCATAGAGATAAATATTAGTTTTTTGAATACTATTGAGGAGAGTTTTACTATTATATGATAACTCAATAAAAAATGAGACGCCCAATTCGAACACAGACAAGAACGTTTGTAACAGTTATATAAATAAAAAGTGTGAGGGCCAAAATTTATCCTTGGTGAAAACAAATTAAGTATTCTGAAATGTATCAGTTCGCTGAATTTTAATTCGGTGGATCCAGGTTCGGCGCCCCATCTAGATCCAAGGGAAAAGTGTTTTTAAGCAGACATTGGCAACCATCAACACCCCGGTTATCCAATTAACCGATATGGTTGGTAAATTTGAAAAACACTATGGGCAGATCAACCATATAAAACTATCGATTAAAGTCTTCAAGGAAACTCAACCTGCTCGTCGTTGAAGAAATAGCCAACGTTGAAATGTTGATGTCATTTTAGATCTCGAGGGTATAGAATGATCTCAATTGAATGAAACTTAATTTATTTACTGATGAATGGAATGATTGTACAAACACTAGCGCCATATATGTCAACAAAATCAAACTCATCCTCGAGAAGTAATTTTCTTCATTGCAAAATCTAAAACCTACTTCTATATTGTTAATTAAAAACCGACTTTCACCACTGTCCTTCATTTGGATTAAATAAAATGAATGTTGTCTAAATTTTAAGATAAAATCAAAATTATTTCTAGGCAAACAAATTACAGATGGCAGTCATCAACATAGATAAACAATACAAATTTTAATTGGAAAAACCAAAGAATTACAAAAACAAATTGTTATTTTCCTTATAAAAGAAATTTTAGTTGAACTTTTAATACGAAAGATGCTTGTAAAGCCGCAATTAGACTATTGCAGAACTCTGCAATATTTCTACAATGGTAGTGTGTAAAATATTCATTGCAGAAAAGTTTGACAATGAACTCATTGCAAAACATTGCAATGACTCATCATTGCAATGTTTTACAATGAGTTCATTGCCAAACTTTTCTGCAATGAATATTTTACACACTACCATTGCACGACTATTGCAGAAATATTGCAATAGTCTAATTTCGGCTTAAGTAAGGTGACCAGACGTCATCTTTTACGAACGATTGCCATCTTTTAAAATAAAATAATGCCATCTTTTACAAAAATTATCATCTGTTGTCATCTTTTTTATCATATCGCATATTTATGAATTAATGCAATTAGAAAAATTAATATGTATTGTAATTATCAAAAACTGTTGTCATTGTGGAATGAAAATTAATTCGAGCATGTCCAATGATAGGTCGAAATATTCAATCATTTTAATACAGAATGCATTACTTCTTATTCCGAAATTTCTGACCAAACGCATCAGTGGAAAGAGCATTTTCATTTATTAATGATATACAAAATTTGAAGACTCAAATTTGAATTAAATGTGTTGAGAATCAAGTCAGTATTAAAATAAATGGAAAGAAATCATGCGCAGAATTTGTAAAAGAGGTTGAGTCCAGTGATACTCTATTGAAAGAAGTCCATATGCCATCTAAAGTATGCTACAGACCTACAATCAATTTGTCAATCAATTCGAAAACGAAAATAAACGAAATAAAATTTAGTGTAAAAATCCCCTAAATTTTATTTCGTTTATTTTCGTTTTCAATTCATTGACAAATTGATTGTAGGTCTGTAGCTTGCTTAAATATGTGCATCAATTTTGTTTTTTGCATGTATCATTTTTCAATATTTTAATAATTTTATATGTTTATTTTTATTTATTTTGTTTATTTTTGTTTAAATTTTATATGGTTCAATCGATTGTTCTGGTAAAAAAGGGGGTGGAGGGGGGTTACAAAAAAAATGTTATCTTTTGGTTTGAAAATACAGGTCACCTTATTGTAAGACATAACCTAATTATTATCAGCTGGCAATATGTGTGTATTTGTATTAAGCATCCATTGTTACCATTTTGAATTTTTAATCCAACTTGAATAAAAAAATAACATCTGATTTTAAGAATTTTTGATCTTAAATTTAACGTAGTTTTTTTTTTCTAAAAACAGAAACAGCAAAATATGTTAATTGATTTTAAGCCAACTCTCACAAACAATTAATATTTGTTTTGTAATAACCAACGGATTCTTCAAATAACGGAATACTGTTAGTCAGAATTATGATTTATTTAAAAAGAAAATTTTCTTTAAAAAGTGATTTCACTACACAAACAATTTAAACATTTCATAATGCGTTTTAGATCCGTAACAAAGTAAAATATATCTTGAGAATTTCTTTTTGACAAAGGCTAGCCATGACGTGGCTAGTTTCTAAAGATTTTTTATATATTATTTAACTATATTTACTGCATTGCGTTTTATTTAATTTGCAAATGCAAATACAAACCAAAAATAAGTAATCACTTAATCCTTTGTACGCCATATTAATTTGATATATTTTATTAAAAAACTTAACGCATCACAAACCTTGCATAATTGTTGGCCTGAAGACAATTCTTCAAAAGGATGGCGAGAAAAACACTTTGAACAAGCAAATAACATTGTTTGAGTACTCATATTATTTAAAAATATAAAATGAAAATAACACAGATTTTTTTAAAACGAATTTATAGTTCTTTGTATGAATGACGCTTACAAATTACAATAAAAATGGCAAACGTTGCTGTCAATATTCGTTAAAATTAATTTTAGTGCTGCCATTTAAAATTTAAGCTGGACTCTTACTTCTTGTTGTTACTTTAAATGATGACATCACATCATGACAGCACGAAACCACAACGGTTGGAGTACAAAAACAATCTGTTTGCGTTGTTGAGAATGTAATGTAGCTAGTTTTGTAATATTTTGTTTTTTTGTCTATCTTGTAGTGTTCGGTCGTGCAACATGTTAAAAAATATCACGATATTTTACGTCAATCTTTTTTCTGCTAATTCCACTTCGTTGAATACTACGTCAAACTGGACCGAACAGTCAAAATAAATTATTTTTGATTTTTATTGCAAAAATTTAAGCCAGAATAAAACAAACAGCGCAAACAAATTTTTTTATTTTTATTTACAGCTAAATCAAAAATGTTTGATGTTTTAATAAAGACAACTGTCTTCATAATAAATGAGTGCGTTTAATATTTTGTAACTGACAGAAAAATCGTGATTTTTTATCAAACTGTCTCGACCGAACATTAGGATTGTCTTGACTGCACACTATGTAGGAGTATTTAATATTCTTAAGCAGTTTTAAAAGTAGCTTATTCAACGTTATATATATGCTGTTGTCTTGATAGATAATTCTGATAGCATAAAAGATCATTTAAATGAAACAAAGATTCAATAAGCGTCCCGTCTTGCAAATAAATATTAATCGAAAATCATTTTTGTCAATTAAAAAAAATCTTAAACATTCGTTCATAACCTCACATCGTTGTTATTTTATTTTTGAGGTTTTTGTGGTGTGATTATTTTCAATTTACATAGAGTTTGTTTTAAATTAAAATTTTATAACAATACGAATTCATAAAAAAATTTTCATTTACCAATTTAATATGCAAAATCACACGTTTCTTTACAAATTGTAATTTCTGTCTGTTATTTCATTGTTTTAATAAATGTGGTGGTTTATGTCATGCCAAATCTCCCGATATTGTAAACCTACTTGGTTTTTATCACAGAAAAAATCATGATCTAATAGCGCTATTTAAAATTAAAACTCAATATAAAAAAATTTGCAACATATTTAATGCCATCTTGAAATATAAAACTCCATAAAAACAAAATTCAAAAACACTAATTCATTTTATATCGCAATGTTCATTGTTTTTTGCATATGGCGTCAATAAATCGGGCTATGAATTAAAAGGGGGTTTTGGTGATGCATTTTGCGTACCATTGCCGTGGCCCATTCCTCGATGAAATTGAATCTGCAAATTGACTTAAAAATTTCAATTTACTCTGCTATCCTACTTGAGTAAATTTTGACAGATTGTGTTGAAATTCAAATAATATTTGTTTTTCCATAACTATTTTTTCGTAATTTAATTTTAGTAGAAGAAAATAAAACAAAACAAAAAATAATATTTCAGCGAGAAACGTCAAAATTTCAATTTCATCGGCATTTTAGAGAAATGGGCCATGGCCATTAATGAACGAATTCGTTCGTGTTTATTTTGCATGTGGCATCGCATTAAAAGTGAGCGACAAAAGGTTGCCACATGATAAAAACTTTTGCCGGATTGCTGGGAACGATGTACTTATAATTTTTGATTAAACAAAAACTTGCTTTATTTGGAAATTATGTCAAATATATGGTAAATTAGAAGACATATCGACTAACATAAACTATAATTATCGACTAAAAAAAAAGAAGGAAGTCTTGAGGACTGCCGACAGAAGTGAAAACTTAAAACACACTCATTATTAGTTTAATTAATTAATTACACACAATTGATATAATGATTAGTTTCGATTCGATTTGATCAAAATATTCAATCCCTTCAAAATACTGCGATATTGACAGAAATAAACACAGCAACCGAAACAACAACAGAAACAGTAAATCAAATTCATACTAAGTTTACACCACTATCTAATAGGTACGTACTAGTGGTCTGCATAAATACATTTAAAATATAAACAATTATACAAATGTACTTAAATACAAATCATCTACGAGTAAAAGTGTTACAAATATTTATATTCTCAAGTATAAAATAGTCTAAATACAAACAAAAATAAATATCCGCTTACTTTTTAGAAAATATCTTTTCTACTCTCAGCACTAATACTTAGATTTAGAATACGTAAAATGTATTTGAGTAGTTTAGAAACAAATTATAGTAAAAGAAAAAGCTGAATATACTCAAATATTTGAAGTATTATTATTTATTTGGGAGTACAGAAACTTTTTGAGGAAATATGAAAAACGAATAATTATCTCTAATCGATAATGTGTACCGTAATAGCTATTGATTAAGCAATCGGATTTTAACATGGACATAGATTCAACTATTAGTCAGAATAGGAGTTATATATTTTGGTAATAAAATGTGTTGTGTGGAAGGCATTACAATTTACGTCACAGCACATGAAAACCTTTAAAGACTAAGTTCCATCAACAATATAACATACGTTCTAAGGTGTTAATGAACTCAAATTTTTTATTTGTTGTGTTAAAGAATGGATAAATAAACAGTAAATGTTATCACATCATAAAATACGACAAGCCAATATTTCATGATAGGATAAATGAAATAAAAATAAAACAAAAGGAATATTCCATAGCTAAGATTGAAGGTGCTACCGTTGACTGAATACAGTTTATCCGCCAGCATTCGTAAGATATCCCCGTCGTTAGTGATATCTCACTACTATTGCCAGTGGAATATTTGATATCTCACGTTAACTCGTAGGTCAATAGCAGGGATTGGAGAACGCGGGATTGTTACCAGTAGATCACAGATGGAAACAAATTAACAAATGAACAATACTGGTTTTTCCATGTGAAAAAAACTTAAAATTATGTTTGATGGGGTTTTTTGTGAGCAATTAAGCATAAGTACATATTGGAAATCCCAATAAAATTTCAACTCCTGATCAGAACAGATCGTTAAAAAACAAAAAGTAAATCAAATATTTTTGGAACGAAGTTCCTTATCGTGCGTTGCGAAAGGGGGCTAGACGGAAAATTTTAAGACCAAAAGTTGTAACGACACATTTTGCTATAGTTGTAAATTGAGTGGAAGTTTAATATAATTATAATAAAATTTTATTAGTTCAATATAATTATAATAAAATTGTGTTTTCTTGTGTTTTCTTTTATTGAATTGTGTTCAAGAATTGTGTTTTTGAATTGTGTTTAATAATTGTGTTAGGGTTTTGTGTTTTGTGTTGTGTAGTATAGTGTTTTGTAGTGTTTTGTGTAGTGTTTTGTGTTTGTGTTTTGTAGTGTTTTGTGTAGTGTTTTGTGTTGTGTTTTGTGTGATAGTGAAAATGAACCAAAGAAATATATAAAAAAGTAAAATAATTAGAAAAAATGAATTATTTAAAAATAAACTGTTTTTGTTAAAATAAATTTGGGTTTATAATTTATAAAATGAATTATTAAAAATCCGTTTTTGTTATTATGTATTATTATTTAACTTTAAATAAAAAGTAGAGACATGTCAAGGGACACCCGGATGGAACGAAGTTCCTTTCGATTAATTAGTGAAGGAATTGTAATAAACGTTTATTATAATTATATTAAACTAATAAAATTTTATTATTATTATATTAAATTTCCACTCAATTTACAACTATAGCAAAAAGTGTTGTTACAACTTTTGGTCTTAATTTTTTCCGTCAAATCGTTACTTCGTTCCAAAACTTCGTCCCAATAAGTTTTATATTTATGTATTGAATGTAATTCATTGTTTGAATTATTGAATATACTTGTAAAGATATTTATTATGTTATACATATTGGGGCATGTTTATTGAATAAAAAAAAGAAAACCTATTTCTAAACCACAATTCTAAAACACTAACACTAACACAACACAAAACAAAACACAAAACACTAACATAACACAACACAACACAACACAACACGACACAACACAACACAACACAACACAACACAACACAACACAACACAACACAACACAACACAACACAACACAACACAACACAACACAACACAACACAACACAACACAACACAACACAACACAACACAACACAACACAACACAACACAACACAACACAACACAACACAACACAACACAACACAACACAACACAACACAACACAACACAACACAACACAACACAACACAACACAACACAACACAACACAACACAACACAACACAACACAACACAACACAACACAACACAACACAACACAACACAACACAACACAACACAACACAACACAACACAACACAACACAACACAACACAACACAACACAACACAACACAACACAACACAACACAACACAACACAACACAACACAACACAACACAACACAACACAACACAACACAACACAACACAACACAACACAACACAACACAACACAACACAACACAACACAACACAACACAACACAACACAACACAACACAACACAACACAACACAACACAACACAACACAACACAACACAACACAACACAACACAACACAACACAACACAACACAACACAACACAACACAACACAACACAACACAACACAACACAACACAACACAACACAACACAACACAACACAACACAACACAACACAACACAACACAACACAACACAACACAACACAACACAACACAACACAACACAACACAACACAACACAACACAACACAACACAACACAACACAACACAACACAACACAACACAACACAACACAACACAACACAACACAACACAACACAACACAACACAACACAACACAACACAACACAACACAACACAACACAACACAACACAGCACAACACAAAACAACACAACACAACACAACACCACACAACACACTAACACAACACAAAACAAAACACAAAACAAAACACAAAACAAAACACAAAACACAACACAAAACACAACACAAAACACAACACAAAACACTACAAAACACAAACACAAAACACAAAACACTACAAAACACTACACTACACAACACAAAACAATACACTACACAAAACACTACGAAACACAAAACACTAACACAATTCTAAAACACAATTCAAAAACACAATTCTTGAACACAATTCAATAAAAGAAAACACAATTTTATTATAATTAAATTAAACTAATAAAATTTTATTATAATTATATTAAACTTCCACTCAATTTACAACTATAGCAAAAAGTGTCGTTACAACTTTTGGTCTTAATTTTTTCCGTCTAGCCCCCTTTCGCAACGCGCGATAAGGAACTTCGTTCCAAAACAAATAATTCATAGGGAGCCATTTTTTTGTTTGTGTTATAATTTACACGATTTACTCGAGCATACCAATCAGAGTAAATTCGACAACACCGTTTATTACACCAATCGGATTAAAAAACGAAGAACGTCAGTGTAAGTTTACACAGGTTTTATTTAAAAACGCAGCTTACAGGCTGAATTTGCACTACTCCGCACCGGTTGAATTAAAAACAGACCCATCATTTTCTCTTTTCTAAATACATCCAATGTCCACACACATCCAAACTTTGAATTGTTTTTAATATATTGCATATATAATCTAAAAAATTTTATCAAGATAACGACTACTGAATATCATTATTTTTGTACTCTAAGTACATCCAAATACATTCAAATACATCCAAATACCTCAAATACAAATTTTAACAAAACCAAATCTTTTTTAATCGTCAGTTATAAGTATAGCAGTTTTTATATAAAGTAGTCGTAAATACTCTACATTCAAATATATTTTTCTCAAATATGATTTCAGTTGAGTATAACATTTTTTTGGTTCCTTTTTTCTTTGTACGTATTTTTAGAGTACAATAACAAATACAAATAATTTGAGTATTTGCAATAATTACGAGTAAATTATTACTATTTGTGCAGTGCTCTGGTACGTACTATATACTTATTAGTAATAAGTTTATACCACCGATACTTTACTAGAATAATAGTTTTTTGCTATTAACTATCGATACATTGGGCGTTTATACCACAAAATAGTATTATTCTATCTGAGGTATAAACGCCTAGAATAATATTGACAGATAGAATACGGCTACCGTTTTTCAAATTTGAATATAAAATCTCATCAATCGAAAAGTATTTCAACAAAAAATTATAATACTAATATTAATTTAAAATTAAAACTAAATTTTGAGTGATTTTGATATCGCACCTTTTTTACAATCGCATGAAATTGTCTTTAAGATTTTACGTTTTGACGGTTACAATTTTTTTGAATATACTATTATAGTATCGATCCAAAGCAAAATATCAAATAACTATCTGTCAAAGTAAAAAGGTATTATGCTATCCGGTTACACCGTAATAGTTTAATAGCTATTTGCTACCCACTAGATTTTTTGTTACTATTGTAACAGGTCTTTAGTTTGTTATCATTCATAAGAGTGCATTAGAGGAAGCGAGATAGACATATATCTCTTATAGCGCCATCGCATAATATGAAAAAGATCAAAACTAATTTCAAGAATATATGGTTTGAACCAATGTTTTTTACGACTTTCCCACTAGATTTTTTGTTACTATTGTAACAGGTCTTTAGTTTGTTATCATTCATAAGAGTGCATTAGAGGAAGCGAGATAGACATATATCTCTTATAGCGCCATCGCATAATATGAAAAAGATCAAAACTAATTTCAAGAATATATGGTTTGAACCAATGTTTTTTACGACTTTATAATATATGTCGGCCATTTCATTTAAATCATGTTAAAGTTTATGTTTGATATTGAATAAGCCAAATTTATTTTAAAAATAAATAAGAAAAATATATAATAGTTGTAAGTATCATTCTATAAAAGTAAGTATTCAAATCAATTAAATGTTGATATGTTTTAAATTAAGAAAATTATATATGTAATTCTTTTATTTTAATTTAATGCCATTTTAGTTTTTCAGATTATATTATTTGATAAAATATTGAATTGTTTAATATTATTAATTGTTGTATTATTGTTTTAATTAGTTCTTTAAGAAATAATATATATTTATATTTATTAATTTATTTACAGTCAATAAAAACTTAAAATTATAAAAATGTATTTTATTTACAAAAATCAATATTTATATAACAAGGTTGCTTTGTGGTTTAGGTTAACCAAGGCAAACTAAAGACATGTCTGACCAGACAACCTAAAGACACGTCTTACCAGACAAACCCTAGACTTGTTACACAAGACGAGGTGGGACATTTTGTTCGAGCGGTCTTGGGTTTGTCTTGGTCTTGTTACTATAACGCGTTAATAGTAAGTTACTAGTAAATCTGGTATAACACTTTTACTGGGATATTATTCTATTATACTACCATGGTGTAAACTTAGTGTAGGTCGACTATGGTCGATGTAAACAGTTATCAAAAAAGTACGTACCAAAAATTTGGTAGGATGATTTGCTACGTATCAAATTAGGTTCGTAGCAAATAGGTATTATTTTTACGGTGTGAACACTAAAATTTGGTATGACATTTAAAATTAAAATAAATCAACTTATTTTATAAATATATATTTATGTTTCATGTGATTTTTTTGCTGAAATTAAAAGTGAAAAAATTTTAGCAAGAATATAATAACTGTTTACAGTTTTTTATAAAAAATATATACGGAACTTCTTTTTTTCTAACCAAAAAACTAACAATGAAAAAGATGCGCTAAAAATTAATATGTCATACCTAATTAATAAGAGTTTACATAACCGTACCAAATTTAAAAAGTATGATGGTGAAAATGGCTAGCAAATTTGATACGTACCCAGTAAAAGTGTTATACCAGATTTACTAGTAAAAAACTATTAACGCGTTATAGTAACAAGACCAAGACAAACCCAAGACCGCGCGAACAAAATGTCCCACCTCGTCTTGTAAAATATGTCTAGGCTTTGTCTGGTAAGACGTGTCTTGAGTTTGTCTGGTCAGACAAGTCTTAGTTTGTGTTCATAAACCTAAATCACGAAACAACCTGGTTATTTAAATTGATTTTTGAAAATACATTTTAATAGTATTTTATTGATTTAATTAATAATATAAATAAATAATTTAAAAAAAGATATAATATGCAGATAGAATATGTTCCAATAATATGTTCCAATCTACTGAAATAACCTGAAAAAATTGAATGAGATTAAAATAAAAGAATTTTATGTAGTTAATTCTAAATATAACTTAAAATACTTACAATAATTTTTTGTTATTTCAAATTTCATTAACTATAATAATTTAAACACGAAATATATTTAGATATAAAATATAAATATGCGTATTGAAAATGGCATATTGAAAATACAAGATACAAAGATAGTAAAAAATATTTGTTTAAACCATATATATAGTTTTGATCTTTTTCGTAGTGGTGCATAGAGATATATGTCTATCTCGCTTTAACTAATGGATTCTTATGAATGATAACAAACTAAAGACGTGTTACAATAGTAACAAAAAATTTAGTGGGTAGCAAATAAGATACTGGTGTAAACTTAGTATCAATCTCAAATATTCAATCAAATATTCAATCCTTTAAATAACCACCACCTGTAGGTGACCACCGAAACTTATTTCTTATTAAAACATTTTCAGTCACCACTTAGAAAAAGTTTCCCTTTCACATAGGTTTTACTATATAGGGCGATTTTTCTGTTCCGGTGTTCACCGCAATGGCGCTGCAAAAAGGGGATAAGAGAATAAATTCAAAAAAATTTATATGGGATTTCATACAAAACAGAACTTGAATAATTTTAAAAATTATCTATGAAATTTCTCATTTTACTACAATTAAATAATTTAAATTTGTTTATGAACTATTATTGATTATATATTAAGCAAAATATATAAAATATTTTATTTTTTCTGTTCGTGAAACAAATACGAAAATAGGTTAAATTTTTCATACAACTTTGTATTGGAAATTTTGGCAATTTTTATGTTTCTTTTTTGAGGGACTTAAAATTAATATTTTATGTACGACGCTTAATATATAGTCAATAATACTTAATAATCAAATTAAAATTGTTCAATTGTAGTAAAATGAGAAATTTCATAGATAACTTTTAAAATTATTCAAGTTGTGTTTTGTATGGAATCCCATATAAAATTTTTGTGATTTTTTATCTTATCCCCTTTTTGCAGCGCCATTGTGGTGAACACCGGAACAGAAAAATCGCCCTATAATAAAATGACATTTTCGTAGCTTGAAGTAGAAAAAAACTTTTTTTCTATGATAGCAGATGAAAAGTCTATTTGTAAGCATGCTTAATCCCCTGTGAAAATGGGTTTTTTTCCTCTAGTGAAAAAATTATTAACAAATTGTAGAATTTCACATATTAACAAATTGTAGAATTTCACAAAATTTTGAGTGTTATGTTGTCGATTTCTAATTTAATAATTTCTAATAAATATTGTTTATATATTTACTATCATAGAAAAAATTATATTTGATACGCGAGATAAAAACATTTTACGTTCGTGAACAAATTTTCACTCACGAAAAAGCAGCGTTTTCATCTCTTGTAGCAACTGTACTATTCTTGATACAAATTTGTTTGTATTGATGCGACCGTGACAGAAAAGATAAAATAAAACCATCACTCGGCTTTCGTCTGCGAACGGGGTGAATATGAAATATCTCATTTCTGATTGGTTAATAACATCGTCCACATCCCACAGTTTGCATGTTAAAAACCAGCTTGTATCTGGGTTTTAACATGCGAACTGTGGACTGTGAACGGTGTTATTAACCAATCAAAAATAAGAATTTTGTGGTAAATATAAAATTCTCTTCAGTGATTGGTTAATAAAAAATTCGTAGCCTACAGTTCGTATGTTAATACCCAGCTTGTGTTTTCTTATAGTCTTTTAGACCTAAATACTGGAATTAAAATCTGATTAACATAATATATGTATTCCTCTTTTTTAAGAATATATCAACAAAATTACCAAAAAATTTTTTATAAAGTTATTATTCCAAAATTATTTCTACCCTCACAAAAATCAATTCTTAAGAAAAAAACAAAAAAAACTTGTACCAACATCAACACCCCAGAGAGCTTGTTGGTGTGAGACCTAGGTTTTCCCTTTTCTTTTTGTTCACAATTTAATTTATTAATAATATTAAAAACATTCAATTTTGCCTATAATTATAAACATACATAAATAAAAAAATTTGAATTTACGAGCAAATGGCATCTTTTTCTCCCTAGGGAATAAAAAATAACAAACCATGACAATGATGATTTTAAAATATGAAAACCGCCTTTTATGATGATAATTAAAATTTTTAATCTTCGTTTTCTTTAAATTATTAGATTTTAGTTTTTAATATCATAATTATATTGTGGTCAAAATATAATTCAAATAAAATAGTAGAATTAAAATAAAATGAATGAATGAACACTAAAAAACGTCAAATTTTCGACATATGGGCGTTAGGTTAAGGAGCTATTAAGGCAAGCAAGGTGGCTATTATGGATGTGAATTATCCCTAATCGAAGCAGGGCTAGTGAACCAACTAGCGATAGGATGTACTGATCACAGGATTGGGTTTGGGGGTATCCACTTCAAACCTGGTTATGTGGTGGTAGAATGCGACGACGAGCAGACGGTGAAATGGCTTGTGTCTGTGTTACCTAAAGTGGAAGTCGGTACACATATACTTGTGACGAAAATGGGGGATGAAATTCCGATTCCTCACAAGATTACCGTCTTTTTACCAAGGAGTGCTGGGCAGACCAGGGAGAAATCTCTCGCTTTGCTAGAGGGGCAAAACGCCGGCTTATTTGTAGGGGAGTGGAAGCTGTCAGGAAGTTGGGATGAGGGCACAGGCCAACTCCTGACGGCCCTAATTGACGACAGGGCAAAAACAGCCTTATCGGGGGTGGGGAATACCCTTAACTACCGCTTTGGCAAAGTCATTGTCCATGGACCTAGAAGGGCAACATCAGAAGGTACAGGGGAAAAGGGGGCCGGTGGCATCTCGGGGGAAGTACCTCAGTTATCACCGCAGCCCAGGGAGGCAGCCGCAACCGTAATGACATCCAGTGAGGTGGCAAATATGGTTGTGGAAGAGGAGGGGGATGCTGCTGCAGAGGATTGCAGTAGTATCGAAGACGTAGGGACCGAGGAGGAGGAGAGGTTGTTGATGGATGAAGGGGCAGGTACCCAAGAAACAATTTCCGAGTGAATTTAACCGAATTGAGTTAAAAAATGGTTAATAATTCAGAAAATTCTGTTTAAAAATTCACTGAAGTGGGAAGATTTCCCATAGAGGGTTTACGTATATTTAACGTTCCCATTTAGCCCAATTTTTACCGTAAAATTATCAGTTTACTAACAACTATAAATTAGGGATTACAGTACACCCAAAATCTACTGTCAATTTCGGTTATACAACAGTTAAAATCAGTTTATTTTCGGCTAAAAAATAACTAAAAATTCTCCTCGAAAATTCGGTTTAAAAAAACAGTTAATTTATAGTTACAAAATAACTACTAATTTTCCCAATTCACGAACATAAAATGAAGAACCGAAAAATTTGCACGAACTAATTTATAGAGAAGCAATAAATATTTCTTTCATATTTCTACAATATGAGCATAGAAGTGATTATTAAATTCTCTTGTTGAATTGTATATCATGGAATCTAACATAAATTATTAAAATATATACGCATTGAATTAATAGTTTTCATGATTATTTTCATCGAAAATTTGGCTGCAAATATTTTTTTACAACCTAATTTACTATTTTACCCCTGTATAAACATCGCGCCATCAAAAAGTCTGATTTTCGATTAAATAATTAAAAAATATTTTTTGCGTAAACTAAATTTTAACTGAATTTTTTCATGAGTTGATTTCGATATAATGGCGGTCCTTGATTTAGACATGGTCGTCGTAAGAATTTTTTTTGAAGAGGGGCCATAAGATAAATGTAGATGGAAAATGTCTGAATGATTAATTAGGTAATGAAATTAATGTTTACATTTCATTTAAGATTAAAAAACTATATTGCGTAGAAAACATAATCTACTAGAAATCTTTCACGCTTTAGCTTAAAACCTGTCAAGCGGATAATATAAATTTACGCTGTAGTATGAATGAATTCGGCCATTCGTCCGTATGCGTGCGGTATAGTGTATCTCGGCCTTTAGCGCCGAATTAAATTTTTTTAATGTTTCAATAAATAAACAATCGATTTTCATAGAATCTTTATACTACAAGTCTACAATTTATTTTACAGTTTATTAATGTGGTACTCAAATCAGACAAAAAATTAGAAAGACTTTCAAATCAAAAATCATGTTTATCACTGGTATAAAAATTATAAAATTTTTACATTTTAGTTTATATTTCGGCCATTTTCTATCCAAATCCGAAAAGCTTAGGCTCATTCGAAAGAGCTCATTTGGCGCTACACAAATGCATTTAATGACAAAATTGAAAAGTTTTCAAAATAAATATTGCTGGTCATTTAAAAATTTTAGCCAATGACTCTAATTAAAGATTTAAGGGGTTTCACTTGTCTATTAAATTGTCTAAATCGCATTTGCATTAAAATTAGAAACAGTATTTTAACTACTCTATATCCGTATCCCATTTTGCAAGCGATGGGTAAGTGTGATGTTAATAGAGTATTCTGAAACAAAAAAATGCCACGACGCCCATGGATTATTAGAAATACAGTTAAGAAAAAACTGATTTCTATTGTTTTATGCAAAATTTGAGTGAAAAAATAACTCAATTTTATGTGTCTATATTTTTTGATTATTTTTCGGTATAAAGTTTCCTTAATTGTACCTTGTTTCCTAGTATGCGAAGAAATACATTAAAACAAAATCTGTTTTATTTGTTTTAAGTAAAATTGAGAAAAATAGTAACTTAATTTTATGTGCCCAATGATCTTCGATTGATTTCGGTCTCAGTTGTCACGTACCGATAAACGAAGAGTTTCTCGGGTCGTCAGTCAATGTGAAAAATTGCTAGTGTTGTGGTTATTAATATGGCGGATCCGTGTTTTGTAGTGATAACATATTATGGTAATGATGGCGAGGAAGGGTCATTATGTACAGTGCCATCAGGATGGATAACAGAGGATCGAAAATGTATATACTGTCCACGATCATCCGCTCTTGAAAGGCGTTTAGTATCTACTATAAATAGCAAGCCAAATATTACTACATGGAAAAAAACTGCTTGCCAAATTCGTCGTTGGGGATTTCTTACATATAACGCTGCCATAAAATTTGAAGAAGAACTGTCTTTATTGACAGATACAGAGAGTGAAGAAAGGTACCTATTTAAATTAAATTAAATAAATCTTACATATTTTAATTTTTTTATTATTCTTTTAAGGCAAGCCATAAACGAACGTAATAACAGAGGGAACAGCGGACGCCCAATACGAAGTGATCCACAGCCCAGCATACCCAAAATATTACACCAAATTCATATGATTCCATTTTAGAAGGCACCAGTCTTTTATCAGGGACGCCGCAGAATCAAAATTTCCGTTCAATGGCGGTGACTAATTCAGATCAAGATCTATTAACTCAAAGTTGTGAAACATTAAATACATCTACAATAGAACTTGATACAACATCGGACAACATACAACCATGCGTAATATTTGGACAAGGTGATCTTAATTATTTGGTAGACACCATTGTGAACTCCGTTACCGCGGATTTGAAACAAGATCTGATAGCAAATCAGATCAAACTGGACAATTTAACTAAAAAGATAGATCAAATCACAGAATCAATGGACAAGTTAATGAAAATGGAAAGAGTAAGCAAAGAAGTGGAAAGTAACGTAATCAGAGAATTTACATTTCCAATATGTACCAAAGATGATGTTCTTAAGCTGGAACAGAAACTGTCTGATCCCACAGAAAGACAACTGCTCTTGCCATTAATGGTTATAGTATAAATAATATTAAAAGTTTAAACTATATATTGTAATTTTGAAAAATTATTCAATATTTGATTACAGATGGCCTATTTTTCTCGATTTAAAGTTATGGACAAAGAACATTCTACCTGTAAGGCAGTACTTGATGCGATAGTGGCACCAGATACTCAATGGAAATACTTTTCTTGTACTGGGCGGAAATCGATTCTTCAAACAGAGCCAAAATTAGCATTTAAAACTGATGCTGCCCAGATTACCGAATTGGTGTATTCCATATGTATACAAGTGCAACCTTCATACACAATAGAGGCCTTTCATAAGCGGATGAATGAAATTTTAAAAACTGCTAAGAGTCGAACAGTTGAAACCAAGAAAAACAGGAAGGCGAGCCATTTGTCAAAAATATCCACAGACAAAGACAGTTTTATTTAGCGTATGGTTTTTTTTGTGACACATTAAAAAATTAAACTTAAAAATAGGTAGACTCTTCTATGAAATCTACCTAAAACAATACATGGATACACATTAAATGAACTTACAATCGATTTGATTGCGTGTCTTAAGTAAATTAAAAAGTAAAATATTTGAACATTGGGCAGTACATTTGAACATTAGATGTTTACATCGAGCGAGTCTATCCATGCTACTACATCGGGAGTTGCCAAATGGATGTCTGAGATGTTGCCATTGTAACGTCGAATTGGACACACAGTTGCAATGTGTTTTAAAGTTTGTTGTGGAGCGCCGCAGTCACACTCAGGGGACTCTGAAATGCCCCACTTGTAGAAAGAATCAGCACAACGTCCATGATTCGTTCTTATTCGGTTTAATGTAGTCCAGGTATGACGTGGCAAATCGAAACCAGGTTGGGTAGAAGTCGGGTTAGTAATAGAAAGGCCAGTTGTGTTGTAATGTTGCCAGGAGGTGTCCCAGGCATCCAAGATATTAAAATCAGTTGCCAGCAGGTTGCTGGCAGTTTTATGTGGAGGCTTTCTTGACTTCAATCGACAACGAGTGTGGTCACCGTAATATTCGTGCAAGGGTAACGTGGTGTTGTTGGTTACCTTTTTATGTTCACGCATGAGAGCATGCGAGCGTCTGAGTGCAGGTGGAGCGATATTGCTTAACACAGGGAGCCAAGGTAAAGGGGTGGATCTGATAGTACCACTTATAGTACGCATCGTAGCATGCAGCTGGCAGTCAACTTTTTGAGTATGTGTGCTATTCAACCAGACTGGTGCGCCATACTCAGCCACTGAGTAAACCAGACTTAGAGCAGTTGTTCGGAGGGTAGCTGGAGTAGCACCCCATGTAGAGCCTGCCAGTTTGTGCAATATATTGTTTCTCGTTTTAAGTTTTTGTGACGTATTTTCTAGGTGGAGTTTAAAAGAAAGAGTTCTATCGAGAGTAATGCCCAGGTACTTTGGCTGTTGATTGTATTTAATGACAGTGCCGTTAAATAACACTGATAGTTCGTGTTTTGCCAGTTTGTTGTTTAAGTGAAAACAGGAGCTCTCGGTTTTACTTAGATTGGGAAATAAACTCCACGTTCGAAAATAGTCATTCATTATCGCTAGGTCAGTTGAGAGCAAATCCTCCAAAACACCCATGTCTTTGTTTTGAGTGGCCAGGGTCCAATCATCAGCGTAACCAAATTTCTTTGATATTGTGTCAGGAATGTCATGGATGTACAGATTAAAAAGTAATGGCGCCAGGACGGAACCCTGTGGTAAACCATTGTTAAGCATTTTAGACCTACTGCAGGAATTATTTAGATGAACTTTGAATACACGATTACTCAGCATGTTGTTAATTAAACGCGAGATGGTGCTACAAGGTATTGCGTTGAACAGCTTATATATAATCCCAATTCGCCAGACCGTGTCATATGCTGCAGTAAGATCGATGAATACTGCGCCTGTTTTTAGTTGTTTTTGATACCCAGCTTCGATATAGGATGTTAGAACAAAGACTTTGTTAGAACAAAGACAGTACTGATGAAATTGACAATTCTAAAGCAGCTGAGCTTGAGAACATCCGTTTACTTTCTACTACGGATGGAGATGAAATGCAAATGTAGTCGTCGAATGACTAATAAGCATTTTGAACTTAAAGTAAAAATTTGAAATTAAAAATATTGCTTAATACTTGTAGAAGCATATAAATTTTGCCACAATTGAATATACGGCAACTGGAAATATTGGTAATATATTTGGAAAATATTATTTTATTGAGAATAAAATTTTTTTTATTAATATGATATATATACATTATAATATATTATATTTGTCTTGTAACAATTAAAATCAACAAACTTGAAATAAACAAATATTCTGCTAAAGATTTGATTATTACTGTTAGTATCGTCTTTAATCAAGTGTATGAATCAATGGTAAAAACACTTTTTTACTTTTGTAATCTAAGGTAACAATTTTACACTCAATTTCGTTTGTGGGATATAACTTCTTGATATCGTAAAATACACCATCAGACGAAAAAACTTTAATAAAAGTAGAATTAAATGGAGTACTGAAAAAAGGATATAAATTCTTCTCTTTTCTACCGTAAACATATATATTCCTGTCGTGTGTAGTAACATAATCCATTTGAACAATTTCATCAGACTTCGATAGAAACCATCTGTTTTTTTCATTATTGGCCAAAAAAAAACCGTCTAAATATACTTTGGCGTATTTATTTATTTCGCCGGTTATTAATTTGTCTACGTACGGGAAATTCTTCGGCTTTTCGGATGAAGAAGCAAGATTTTCCTTTTTGCACTCAGACATCTCAATTATTCGATTTACAGCTTGATGCAGTGGAGCTTTCCCAGAGTGCAAAAGGTTTTTAATGAAATGTAACATATTCTCAAAAGGATATGAACTGATTTTTAGCAATGTTCCAAAACGTTTTACATCATCAACCAAATGACACAGATTGTGAACATTACCGCCAATTGAATCTGTACCATAAATGTTAATGTACTGCTCAATATAGTCACGTAATAAAGACTCGGCTACTTGTAGATACTGTGGCACATTAATAAATCTTTCACAGGAACAAATTCTTACAGCGCAGAAAAGATGCAAATAGTGAATGTAAGCATCGTCTGGTCCATCGTATAGTCCTTCAAAATTACCGGACCAATGTATAGTAGAAAAGATCGATATTCTAATCCCTTCCAAAATGCGAGTGTGTCTAATCCTCTAACCACACGATGTATCTCAGTTGGCCTCCTTAAATTGCATTTTCGTAACTGTGCAGAAATATCAAAAATATTTTTTGCCGAAAATTTTGTATGAAAATTAAATCCGTCACGGGTCCATCCAAGTAAACATTTTTTCATAACTCCTGCGGAATTAAAATAAAAACACAGATATAGGTATAACTTGTAATTCACTACTTACAATAGTACTGCCGTCATAAGCAAGAAGGCCCTAACTCCAAACAAAAAAAAGTTGTTCAGTTTAATGACGTAGAAAGGTGTAGTTTTTCAGTCCGATTCCAAAAAGCTAATAAAACAAATTTCGAAAATCGCTGGAGTTAACGCGTTCTTGCTTATGACGGCAAAGTACTGTTTTACTAATAGATCACATAAAATATTTAAAAAAACTATGAGGTGATATAATACAAACCTAAATCCAATAAATGCAAGGAATCCGCAACAACAAAATCTTTGATCATGTCGATTGGTAATGCTTCCAAAATGGAATTATGCTTGTGATGATCTGGATCATCTCTATTACGAAAACTGGCATCGGTGCGTAATGAAATATCGATTCTTGGGAAGCTCATGTGACGTCCCTTGGCATCAAATTCACCAATCGCACTGCATTTCATACAACCGTGATAGGCATTAAACATAGCTGTGCCTAAAATGAAATTGAATAAAAATTATAAATGGGTTAAACATCATGTATCGACAATAAGCAAAAGATCTATATCTGCATGCATATTTACCTTTTATAAACGCTCTCGCTGGCGAATCACAAATGAAACAGTTAATTTTAATTTTGACATTGCAGTTATTCACAGCTATTCCATTTTTGATACAATCATTGAGCTCATCAACGAAATCAGCTAAATACTCATTACATAATGGCTTTCCAACTCCACAATACATACCAATTATCATTGGTTTAATTTTGGGCATATTATCAATTCGAGAAAGTATTGGCCAAAATTCTTCTCTGGAGCTCTTGTATATGGGCAATCTATCAATATTGAATGATAGAATGACCTCGATTGTATCACCTTTAATGTCCTGAAGTGCAGATTTTAAAGAATTTTTCAGACCATTATGCCAATATTCACCACAGCCCATTGGATTAATTTTTTTATTTTGAGCCGATGGTGTGTGGACAAGTGTTCTAACATCTTTGGGTAAATTCTGTATTTCATAAACAGTAGACAAAATGTGAAGCAGCTCATTCGTCGCTTTGTGTGTAATTTGGTTAGATATTAACCAATTTCTCAATATTTGTTTCTTCTGGTCATTAGATAACATACAGCTCTTCTTTTCATCATCTTCGGACACACCTTCGATTTCATAAATATTCGATGCGTCACTTACTTGATTGATTTCTTGTGACATACATCTAATGGGCTGCACTAGCACTTTGTTTATATCAACACTTTGAATTTCATTAATTGCGATCGTAGCACTCGTTACAGAAATTGTTTGCGAAATTTCACTTACAGATCCACTACAGTGGAAATCGGATAACACGAAATCGAAGGGAACAACAAATTATTTCGTGTTATCAGAATTTCGTCTTAAGCGATAAGTTCAGCTTACATACATTCATTAAGTTAATAAAAAGAAGTAATTATGAACAAATTTATAGTGCATATTTATTTTCATACTTTTAAATTCACGTTACTACAAACATATTCAAAAATCACATTGTGTATTTCAATTAAATAAAATCATTAATTCATTTTATGTAAAGAAAAATAAAATTCATAGAGGTAATGTTAAAAATTGCACATAGGTACCCACTTTTGAAAATAAATTATCAAAAAAATCTACTGATGGTTTAAATCAACTCGGTGCTGTTTCAAAAAAATCGGTAATTTTCGTTTGTACCGTTTTATTAATAATGTTTTCCTCCAAAAAGTTTTCTAAATCACCAAGAATGTTGTACACTTTTTCTCCATTTGGTTGGGCTTCGGCAAATCGACGAAAATCCACTATGCCTTACGAACGGTTTCAACTGAAGGTACCTGGACTGGGGCATCATCTTCATCCTCTTGATCACTATCTTCATTTTTTTCTACAGTTGTAGATTTTACCAAGTCACAAATTTCGCGATCACTTAGAAGCGGCGTGGTACCAATATTATTATCCACACTCAGGTAATCTTCGACCATGATATTTTGAGGTAAATTTGTAAGCACAGAAATACGATCAAAAATATTATGCACGTCATCGTTTACATTAGTGTCACAAATTATCTGCGGCTGATCGTCGTCGGAAGGTGTTTTTATTGTAAACCCAGAATGGCGAAAGCAATTTTCTATAGTTACAGGTGTAACAAGTTTCCATGCGAGACGTAACATGTACAAAGCATCTAAAACTGTTACCTGTTTCATATCTTCCTTAAGCTCAATACTTGCTAGATATTTTTGGAGAAGTTTTTTTTTGTAAAACACTTTTAAATTCTTAATGATTCCTTGATCACAAGGCTGTAATACACTGGTAGTATTTGGAGGCAGAAAAATTAATTTGGTGCTTTCTAGCTGGATGTTTGGATGTGCTGGACAATTGTCTACAATTAAAACTACCTTTCTCTTTTCCTTCAAAAATGTTTTATCTAAAGATTTCAACCAACCTGAAAATAAGTCAGTTGTCATCCAGGCTTTTTTATTTGCCGTGTATTGAAGTGGTAGATTTTTGACGTTTTTAAAACATCTAGGATTTTTAGACTTTCCGATAACAAAAAGTGGAAGTTTTTCCGTTCCGTCGGAATTACAACCAACAAGCACTGTCAGACGTTCCTTTGATTTTTTACCACCAGAACAAGTTTCTCCCTTAAATGTTAAAGTTTTGTCCGGCATACACCGAAAAAATAAACCGAATTCATCCGCATTAAAAATATTTTTTTTGTCGTAATCCTTCAGAATTTTAGGTAAAGTTGAAGATATCCAATCGGATGTCATATCCGCTGATACTTGTGTCGCCTCTCCACTAATACATTTAAACACAATTCCGTGTCTCGTTTTGAAACGCTCTAGCCATCCAGGATTAGATTTAAAGGCAATTCCCATTTCTATTGCTATTTTATCAGCCTTTTCCATTAATAGAGGTCCAGAAATAGGAGCATTTTGAGATCGAGCTTGCTTAAACCAAAGTAGCAATCCAGAATCTAAATCTTCATGTTTTGGTAAGCGCAAACGTTTCCGACTTCCTTCGAAATCACCCGTTTCATACGTAGATTGAATTTTTAATCGATTTTTTATAATGGTTGATAAAGTAGAATTTGGAATCCCAAATTCTTTACAAATTTCTGTTTTTGATCGACCGCCCCGATCCACATTTTCCAGAATTTCAATTTTTTTTTTAACCGTTAAAGCGTTTTGTTTTTTACTTCCACTAGCCATGCTAATGTTTATCAATAACTGAAGAAGCAAAAATATTAACAACAATAACTACAATAAAAAGAATTTTATATCTCACTCACCAAAACTAAAGTAACACACCTCTAATGACTCCAATAAATTCTATTTTAAGATTTCAAACGGAAAAAATTTTACGATTAACGACAACTATTACTCATTACTAGAAAACAATACAAACTAAAACACTTTCTCTCTAACAAAACAAAATTTAATTTGAATGAATTTAATTTCGGGGAATTCCTTAAAACTGAACGATATGTCTACATACAGTAGTAAACATAGAAAAAAGATTCAGTTTAGGTTTTTAAAATCGTGTTTTACAAAAACAACAACTGCACGAGAATTATACGCATAAGGATACAAAAAACTAATCCAAAACGAAAACAAATGTCTATACATAGTCTATACATTATATTTTTGTTGATTTTGACTAATCCCAAAAAATATATGTAGATTTACATGTACATTATATGTATATACATATCACATAAGTATGTGTTACGAAAACACAGGTGTTCAATAATAAATTTCGTGTTAAGCGAATATTTCTGTTCGAAGTTTATATAAAGGGTCTAAAAAATTTATTCGCGTTAAAAGAAAATTCGTGTTAATGGCTTCGTCTTAAGCGAACAGTTTCATACTAAAATAATATGAAAAAACTGGGGACTAAAAATAAGTTCTTGTTATCCGATATTTCGTATAATCCGTTTTCGTGTTAAGTGAATTCCACTGTATTTTCAAATAATGATGGTGGAATATTTATATTGAACATTGCTCTTTTTCGATAGAAAGTTGTCGAATGCTTAAAAGCCTTTTTTCTAGATTTCGACATATTAGGAATAATTTATTAACTTTGTCTACTATTAGAACTGATGTTGTTAAATTATGATGACAGATATAAAAATTTTCAGATTACACATCACGAAAAAATAATACCGTAAAATATCGGATTAAGTATTACCGTATTTTTACCCAACTACAGGAAATTTTAGTTATTTTTTTACCGAAATACAATTGGTTAATTTTTGGTTTAATATTATTCAAAATAATCCGAATTCAAACTTAATAAAGTTTTAGTTAATTTTCGGTGTTGTGTTTTGCGGTAAATTAACTCACTTTAAGAGCAGTTTTTTTCAGAGTTTACTATTTTATTCTATTTGAGCACTCTGCATTTCATAAAAATTTTACTCACAGGATAAAATTTTTTTAATTTCTTTTACTGCTTTACTTTTAGGAGCGATATTTTATTTTTTTACATTTCACTCCTTTGGAAACGATCATATTTTTATTTTTATAATATACGTAGCAGAAGAGAATTAATACTTTTTTTTATCTTACGCATCTTGTATTTTTGTCTTTCAGTTACTTTCTTTTCTCTTTGTTTTCATAACAATACTTAGAAAATAATAAATAAATAAATAATTAGAAAAACATCAAATTGAAAAGATAAGAAAGGAATATTTTTGCATGCCTTGACAAAAAAATTAAATAAAAAAGTTTATATTTAGATGCGTATTTGATTTTGGTCAATTATTAGACTGAATCAATTAGTAATGCAATTGAGGCTAAATTATTTAGATATGTAATTGAACTACACAAATTATTTTGATGTTCTATAATCGATAGTGAAGGGCGTAATTAATAAAACTTAATATATCTTGATGAAGTTCATGTTAGATCATATTGATTTATGTTTCTTTGAGGAATTCGTGGACATTGACATAGAAAGTTGTGTATTAAAATTATCAGGAAAAACCAAAGAAGGTAAAGAATGTTGAAGATGCAAAAATTACGCTAAAATGTTCATGTATTTAGTTTGAGAACTTTGAATGGGTGAGCGGAGGAATTTTCTTGGTTGGGAAGGGAAAATGTCGCAAAGTCGGGGAAGTATGATTTCATTTCTTCAGAAGAATGCGCCTTCATATTGTATTTGTAGAATATTGCCTAATTCACAACATTTCGTCTTTGCTGATAAAAACAACCTTGATTGTAAGGATGGTGTATATATATATATATATATATATATATATATATATATATATATATATATATATATATATATATATATATATATATATATGTGTGTATATATATATATATATATATATATATATATATATATATATATATATATATATATATATATATATATATATATATATATATATATATATATATATATATATATATATATATATATATATATATATATATATATATATATATATATATATATATATATATATATATATATATATATATATATATATATATATATATATATATATATATATATATATATATATATATATATATATATATATATATATATATATGTATATATATATATATATATATATATATATATATATATATATATATATATATATATATATATACAGGGTGTCCACAGAAAAAGTTTCACCCCCAAAAATTTTTTTCTGGCTTATTTCTCAGAAATATGATGTATGAGAATATTATTGTAAATTTTATGCTCTTGAATATGACATCAACAAAATTGTCTAAATAATTTCCCATATAGGAAATTTCGAGGGAAATTTTATTTTTTCAAATGGGAACATCCTATTTTCTATCAAAATTTAAAACGTTCATAAAATTTCCTAACCGACGATATATCACACTTGAATTTTCGTCAATAATTTTCCAAGTTATGAGCGTTTGAAAAATCACCAGTATTCATCTACTTTTCTTTCCACAAAGTTAATTTAAAAAATCACGAAAATTAAATTTCAATTTAATTTATTCCATGTAACATATTTATTAATTTTAAGTACATTAATAACATTAAGTAAAAACATTACGATAATTCATTTTTTATTGAATATTAAACAAAAAAAACATTTTTACAAGAGATGTTCGAAATGATCTCCGTTATTCTCAACACAAAAGTTGATTCTTCTTAAAAATTCAAAATTCACGGCTTCTAATGTTTCTGTTGTAATATTATTACAAATTTCACGAATGTCACGTTTCATATTTTCTTTAGTAGTTATTGCATAGTTGACACACAATTTATTTTTAATGTATATTTAAACAAAGTTAATTTAAAAAATCACGAAAATTAAATTTCAATTTACATCAAAGTTGGCCATGATTTGTTAAAAATATTCAATTAAACGAATTTTTCATTATTCTACTCATTAACGTGGTCATAGTGGTGTGGTTATTTTATTTTAAAAGTGTCTTATTAAAAAAAAAGTTATTTAAAAGTTATTTTAAAGTTATTTTAGTTTAAAAGTGTTTATTTTAAAAGTTTTATTGTGTATTTTATTTTAAATTTGAAATATGACGCGTTTTTCACGCGAAGAAATACATGATCTCCTCATTTTATACGGAGAATGTGGACGAAATGCGGTCGCAACCATCCGAGAATATCATATTCGTTTTCCCAACCGATATTGCCCAAGTCGACAATTTTTACCCCGATTGTTCGCAATAGCTGCTAGAGATGAACCTCCGCAACGAAATGCACAAAACGAAGAAGAACATTTGGATATTTTGCAATATTTTATTAAAAATCCTTCTTTAAGTGTACGAAAACTAGCAAGAATTTCAAACTTTTCAAAGAGTTATGTACACAAAATTTTAAAAAAATACAAAATGCATCCATATCACATTAATCTGGTACAAGAACTCAGTGATGTTGATTTGCCGCGTAGAAACGAATTTTGCATGTGGATTCAGGAAAAAGTTGCAGAAAACCCCAACTTTCATCGTAATATTTTGTTTACTGATGAATGCTGTTTTTCTAACAAAATTATTGGAAATAGAAAAAATGAACATCAAAAACAGTTTTGCAAACCCGCATTGGAAAAAACAACGAATGAATCAACATATTTGGTCGTGCAATGTGTGGTGTGGAATTGTAAATAACAAAATTATTGGGCCATATTTCTTGGAAGGAAACTTAAACTCCGATAGGTATATTAATTTCATTGAAAACGAATTGGATCTCGAAGAAGTTGATTTAGAGACAAGAAGAAATATTTGGTTTCAACAAGATGGTGCCCCAGCACACACATCAAGACACTCGCTGGATGTTTTGCGAAACAAATTCGGTCTCAGAATTATTAGCAATCGTACGAGACATCTCTGGCCTGCACGGTCACCAGATCTGACTCCATTAGATTATTTTCTTTGGGGTTACATTAAAAATAAATTGTGTGTCAACTATGCAATAACTACTAAAGAAAATATGAAACGTGACATTCGTGAAATTTGTAATAATATTACAACAGAAACATTAGAAGCCGTGAATTTTGAATTTTTAAGAAGAATCAACTTTTGTGTTGAGAATAACGGAGATCATTTCGAACATCTCTTGTAAAAATGTTTTTTTATTTAATATTCAATCAAAAATGAGTTATCGTAATGTTTTTACTTAATGTTATTAATGTACTTAAAATTAATAAATATGTTACATGGAATAAATTAAATTGAAATTTAATTTTCGTGATTTTTTAAATTAACTTTGTGGAAAGAAAAGTAGATGAATACTGGTGATTTTTCAAACGCTCATAACTTGGAAAATTATTGACGAAAATTCAAGTGTGATATATCGTCGGTTAGGAAATTTTATGAACGTTTTAAATTTTGATAGAAAATAGGATGTTCCCATTTGAAAAAATAAAATTTCCCTCGAAATTTCCTATATGGAAAATTATTTAGACAATTTTGTTGATGTCATATTCAAGAGCATAAAATTTACAATAATATTCTCATACATCATATTTCTGAGAAATGAGCCAGAAAAAAATTTTTGGGGGTGAAACTTTTTCTGTGGACACCCTGTATATATCTGCAGAGACAATGGAACAATGTACAGCCGGGTACAGTAAATCTATTTAATATATTTTTTTTGTTTTGTTTTCGCACCATGTCTTGAAAAAAAGTCAAAAAATGAAGAGTGGAAAATCGAGAATAAAAAATGCAATTTTTCACGCCTTTTTTTAAAATCAAAAACACTTGTAAATTTGATATATTTTAAAGGAAGGTTCTATATTTAAAAAATAAAAAAAGTTAAAATTTAATTGATTTTAAAATTTTTTGTTAATGGAAGTTATTTGAAAAAATGAAGAAAAATTCGAATTTCAGTCGTACTAAAAATCTTTAAAATTAAATATCTCAAGAACAAGAATTTACGCCTCTTTGTAAATTTGATATATTTTAGAGTAAAGATAGAACTATTTTCAGAAAAAAAATTAATTTTATTCCAATAGATCTTCGACCCTAGCGCCATCTTTAAAAAAGTTTTTTTAATATTTTTATTTAAAAATTAATTATAAAAACAATTAATTAATTTTTTTTTCAAGGGACTAACTAATCATCTATCAAACAAAAAAAAGTTTGATGAAATCGGTATAGCCGTTCTTGAGCAATTTAATTTCAAAGTTACATCGGATTGGCAGAATTTTCATTTTTCATGCATGTCGGGGTGCCCCCTATGCTCAAACTTATATGCCAAGTTTCAGGAAAATCAAAAATGGTGAAGTTCAAATTTCGACTTTTTCACCTGCGTAGATCACGTTTTTCATCAGCTGTAAAACTAGAATCAACTTTCTTTTCAAATAAACCTCTCCTTGGATCACCATGTGTCAACTAACACCAAACTCAAGTTATACTTATACATGACATTGATTAGACCGGTGGTGATGACAAAAAGAGGGATATTTATCTGTATTTGAACGTAAGATCCAGCGCTTCACTTCTTCAAACTGTGATCAACGGAACAAGAAAACTAACAAAAAAAATTTAAAATGATAATAATTAAAAGTTTATAAAAAGAACGGTTTCACTTTAGTAAAACTTATATTATTCATTGCAAAATCAAATCACTCATTTAGATTATTAAAAGTCTTCTTAACTAACAATATTGAAAGAAAAAGAAATTTCATTTTTATTTTAAGAGAAATATTTTTTGTTTGTACATCAAAACAAAGGTGATAATATAGGAAGTAACTCTAAAAATATTCGTACAGAACGAATGTATTCTTTTTTTTGTTTTCTTTGTTATTCTTACGAAAGAAACTATCAAATTTTTAAAAAAAGATTGAAATGTATGTTCATTGGAAAGAAAATATTAATTTTAATTTAGGAGCAAGAAAGAAATTTTTATTTTTTCGCTCCTGTGATTAGATATTATATATTTTTTTATTATCACTCACTCCGAAAGTATGGAGTGAAGCAGTGATATTAGGAGCGTTTTAAACACTGGTTTTTTTTCAGTATGAAATTTTTCTAATATTTAACCAAAAATTTGCAAAGGAATACAAATTTCTCAGTTTTCACTATTTTTCGACTGTCATTAGCGAAAAGAATGCAGTTTTCTCTATTTTAACTATTTTTTAACCGATTTGGTTAAAAATTGCCGGATTTTTACCGAAATTGTTACTTGGGTACGCTCCTCTCCGACAACAACTAATGGAGGTGGCAGGTAGATTGTGCGTGGCCCAAGTGAATGTTCACCACGCCATAGCAGCGTCAGCTGTTGTGGCCAGAACATTCACTAAGAAACAGCTAGGGCTCACGCTGATACAAGAACCCTGGATCCACAAAAACAGGGTGAGGGGCCTTGCAAACAGCGAGGCAAAGGTAGTATGGGATACTAATGCAAACTCACCTAGAGCGTGCATTATGATTAGGAAAAACATTAATTATATTTGTCTTTCAGATTTTCTTACCAGGGACTTGGTGGCCATATCAACTACCATCACACTCGGAGGCATTCGCCGCCAGGTAGTGGTAGCATCGGCATACTTTGCAGGGGATGGGACACAGATACCACCTACAGAGGTACAGGGGCTGGTGGAATGGTGCAACAAGAAGAAGTGGCCTCTCATAATCGGGTGTGATACAAATGCTCACAGCGAAACATGGGGAAGTACGGATACAAACCAAAGAGGTGAGTCTCTGTTAGAATTTTTAGTTAAGGAAAACCTAAGCGTGTTTAACGTCGGAAACACACCCACTTTTGTCACAAGGGCAAGAGAGGAAGTGTTAGACCTAACGGTAGGAAGTACCAATGTTGGACAGTTCATAAAGAACTGGAGAGTCTCAAATTAACCCTCCTTGTCAGATCATAGAATGATTCTGTTTGAATTGGATAGTACGAAAGAGGAATCACCCCCGGTTCGGAACCCCAGGAACACAAGGTGGGATCAATTTGAGGAGAATCTTAAAGAAGGTCTACAGCTAGTAACGGTTAGAGGGACAGTAAAACACTATACCGCGCTGGAACAAGCTGTAGCGGAGGTAAACCTGGCAATCACCAAGGCGTTCGAAGCCAGCTGCCCAATTACTAAGGTAAAAGAGCAGAGGGACGCGTTTTGGTGGAGCAAGGAGTTATCAAAATTAAGAACAGAAGTACGGAGGCTCTTTAATAGAGCTAAACAATCCGACAACTGGGAAGAGTATACTAGGGTGCTTACCACCTACAATAAGGAAATCAGGAAGGCAAAGAGGGGCAGCTTCAGAACCTTCTGTGAAAACATCTCTGCAACGCCTGTAGCGGCTAGGCTGCATAAAGCTTTGGCCAAGGACGGTGTCGAGATTAAAACTTCGTTAAGAAGGCCGGATGGAACACATACGGAGGATGAGCAACAGAGAGCTGCTCTTCTTCTGGAAACACACTTTCCGGGAGGTATACGCGCGTGTGCAGAAGACGCGAGTAAAAATAAAAGACCAAGCCCAAAGGACTGGAGGGTGGCTGCCTCACTGTTTACGGAGGACCGTATCAAGGGGGCCATAGGCACTTTCCAGCCATACAAATCACCAGGAGTGGACGGAATAGTTCCAGCTCTCCTGCAGAGGGGGCAGAAGCGGCTATTACCGCACCTCCTGGGCATCTTCAGGAGCAGTCTGGCACTTGGGCATATTCCAGAACCATGGAGAACGGCAAAAGTGATATTTATTCCAAAGGTAGGTAAGAAAGATATCACCCAGCCAAAGTCTCATAGACCCATCAGTTTAACATCCTTCATGTTAAAAACGATGGAAAAGGTGATCGACAACCACATACGAACCAATATCTTGGTGAGTACGCCTTTGCAAGATAGTCAACATGCGTACAGAACAGGCAGATCAACGGAAACCGCACTGTTCAGGTTGACGAAAGAATTAGAAGAGGCAGTGAACAACAAAGAAGTTGCTGTCTGTGCCTTTTTAGACATTGAAGGAGCTTTCGATAACACTTCGCATGGAGCAGTCAAGAAGGCTCTAAGTGGGAAAAATGTTGACAGCACCACAACTGACTGGATGTGTGAGATGCTGAGAACTAGAGTAGCAGAAACCAAGGCTGGGGATTGCAAAATCAGCCTTGGCACCACTAGGGGCTGTCCGCAAGGTGGGGTCTTATCACCCCTCATGTGGAGTCTGGTGGTGGATGAAATTCTAGTTGTATTAAGTAACCAGGGTATTACGTGTCTTGGGTACGCGGATGACATTGTCATTATCGCCAGAGGGAAGTTCGAAGAAACGCTCTGTGATATTGTACAGAGGGGACTGAATCTGGTAGACACTTGGTGTACATCTGTGGGACTAAAACTCAATCTAAGTAAAACTACGGTAGTCCCATTCACCAAGAAAAGAAAACTCAGTATGAAGCCGAAGGGCTCCTTAATTGAATCTGCACAGGAGACCAAATATCTGGGAGTAGTTCTCGATAGTAAACTCCTGTGGAGTAACCACATGGAAGCGGTGGTAAGCAAAGCCGTAAGAGCTCTGATGGTATGCAAAAATCTTGCGGGTAAAACCTGGGGGTGCAACCCCGGTATCTTAAGGTGGATGTATACCATGATAGTGAGACCAGCCATCACTTACGGAGCAGTCGCATGGAACAAAAGAGCCCAACTTAAAGCTGGGAAGCCAAAGTTGGAAAAGGTGCAGAGGCTGGCTTGTATCTGCATCACGGGGGCAATGAGAACATGTCCTACCGCATCAATGGAGATGTTGTTAGGACTTGTTCCACTCCACTTGCAGGTTAAGAGCGTAGCAACAGAAACCATACTGAGATTTAGCATGCAGGGTATGAGAAAGGAGAAAATAATCGAGTCTAAATATCGAGGAAGTTTTACAAGGGAGAACCCCTTGCTTGAGTTTCCTAAAGACGGAATGATTAAGCAGTTCAACTTCGATAGGAAATTTACATCGCAGTTGTGCAAAAAAGCGGAGTGGAGCAGTGAATCCACTACGTACCATCTGAGTAACGATGTTATCAAATGGTACGCGGATGGTTCAAAGACCGAGGCGGGGGTGGGTGCAGGAGTATTTGGACCAAAGACGAAATACTTTGAGCCCATGGGCACCTGCTCAAGCGTCTTCCAAGCCGAAATATGTGCTATCGAAAGGTGCGCAGACTTCAGCTTAGAAAGGAAATATAAAAACAAGAGAATTGCCATCTTGTCGGATAGCCAAGCAGCAGTTAATGCGTTAAGCTCATACACCATCACATCCAAATTAGTTGGAAACTGTGTGAGCAAGCTAAACAAGCTTGGGAATAGTAACAAAGTTACAGTTTACTGGATACCTGGTCATGCGGGTATCGCTGGTAATGAAGAAGCTGACAAATTGGCAAGGCGAGGTGCTATTACATCTTTTGTCGGCCCGGAACCTTTTTGTGGATTGGGGACAAAAGCCATCCATGAAAGGATGAGGGAAGTAATTATGATGGAATGGTCCAAAACCTGGAATAACACCACGGGCTTAAGGCAGTCCAAGGAGTTGATTAGACAGTTTAATCAAACGAGGACAGTCATGTGCTCTAGGATGAGTAGGAACAACCTGAGAATACTGACAGGGGTTCTTACAGGACACTGTAAACTAAGAAAACACCTTAAGAACATTGGGGTGGAGCCGAGGGACGAATGTAGATTCTGTCTATTGGAAGAAGAGACCCCAGCTCATCTTCTCAAAGATTGTGGAGCGTTGATCTACACGAGAAGGTTGCATCTGGGGGAGTATAATATTGCCGGGCATGACCTGCATAAACTTAACCCTCTCCATATCCTGAAATTCCTAAGGGAGGCTGGATTGGAGGAGGTGCTCTAACTGGGTATGCACCAGGGAGTAGTAGGGTGGGGTACAATAGATCATTTTGGTCGCAGTACAACATATCACCACCGAATTTAATCTAATCTAATCTAATCTACTATACAATAACAGAAAGACTTGCGCACGCGCCTTTGCATGTGTGCGTAAGCTATATAGCCGCCATCATGTCATTCGCATTGTTGAGAGCAAATTGACAGGCTGTATCGTGTTTTCGCTCTTGGTAAGTAATTTTTTTATAAATGTTTTCGGTTTAATTTGTTTTGGTTTTGTGAAGTTTTTTTTACATAGGTCCTTCTTATTACATAGTAAATATCATTAGGATATGTTTTTAATATGAAATTTGTGCAGTTTTTGTATAAGTGTTAGAAGAGTTTAATTTTTATTGTTATTTGTGCAATGGGGCAGATTTGAACAGCTTTATATGGGGCACATTCATACGCGTACCAATGTGCCCAATATGAATTGTGCACGAGCGGTAATTCAATAATTTTTTTTTCAAAAACATAACATGGTAAGAATAATTGGATAACATGGAAGAATAATTAAAAAATTTAATTATTAAAAAGGTTTTAAGTTAAATAAACTAATAGTCTTCAAAACTATAAATATAAGGAGTATCTTTTAAGCCTTAGTAAAAAAATTACTCCTTTAGAATTGCAGTCTAATATCATTTTTGACTATAAAGCTTTTTAATTGATTAAAGAAATATTAATTTCATAAATAAATTTACAATCTATTGCCTCTATTTCAGCCATTTAATCGTTACAGTGGCTGTTTTCTACTAATCATAAAGATATTGGAACTTTATACTTCATTTTTGGTACTTGATCTGGAATAGTAGGAACTTCTCTTAGTATTTTAATTCGAGCAGAATTAGGACATCCTGGAGCATTGATTGGAAATGATCAAATTTATAATGTAATTGTAACTGCTCATGCATTTATTATAATTTTTTTTATAGTTATACCTATTATAATTGGAGGATTTGGAAATTGATTAGTTCCTTTAATATTAGGGGCTCCTGATATAGCATTCCCACGAATAAATAATATAAGTTTCTGAATACTTCCCCCTTCATTAACATTATTATTATCCTCTAGTTTAGTAGAAAACGGAGCTGGGACAGGATGAACAGTGTACCCCCCGCTATCATCTAATATTGCTCATGCAGGATCTTCAGTTGATTTAGCTATTTTTTCTTTACATTTAGCAGGTATTTCTTCTATTTTAGGAGCTGTTAATTTTATTACAACAGTAATTAACATACGATCTACAGGAATTACTTTTGATCGTATACCTTTATTTGTATGATCAGTAGTAATTACAGCTATTTTATTACTTTTATCTTTACCTGTTTTAGCAGGAGCTATTACTATACTATTAACAGATCGAAATTTAAATACTTCTTTTTTTGACCCAGCAGGAGGAGGAGATCCTATTCTTTACCAACATTTATTTTGATTTTTTGGCCATCCTGAAGTATATATTTTAATTTTACCTGGATTTGGAATAATTTCTCATATTATTAGTCAAGAAAGAGGAAAGAAAGAAACTTTCGGAGCATTAGGAATAATTTATGCAATATTAGCAATTGGTCTATTAGGATTTATTGTATGAGCTCATCATATATTTACTGTAGGAATAGATGTAGATACTCGAGCTTATTTTACATCAGCAACTATAATTATTGCAGTTCCTACTGGAATTAAAATTTTTAGTTGATTAGCTACTTTACATGGCACTCAATTAACATACTCTCCAACTTTATTATGATCTTTAGGATTTATTTTTTTATTTACAATTGGGGGATTAACAGGAGTAATTTTAGCTAATTCTTCAATTGATATTATTTTACACGATACATATTATGTAGTTGCCCATTTTCATTATGTTTTATCAATAGGAGCTGTATTTGCTATTATAGCAGGATTTATTCACTGATACCCTCTATTAACAAGATTAACAATAAATTCTCAATGATTAAAAATTCAATTTATTATTATATTTTTAGGAGTAAATTTAACATTTTTCCCTCAACATTTTTTAGGATTAGCGGGGATACCTCGACGATACTCTGATTATCCAGATGCATATATTACATGAAATATTATTTCTACAATTGGGTCAATTATTTCAACTATAGCAATTTTATTTTTTTTATTTATTATTTGAAATAGTATAATTATTAAACAATTTGTAATTTTTCCAATTCAACTTAATTCTTCTATTGAATGATATCAAAAACTTCCCCCAGCTGAGCACAGATATTCTGAATTACCATTATTAACTAATTAATTTAATATGGCAGATTAGTGCAATGGATTTAAGCCCCATATATAAAGAAAATTATTCTTTTATTAAAATTAAAAATGGCAACTTGAATAAATTTAAATTTACAAGATAGAGCATCTCCTATTATAGAACAATTAACTTTTTTTCATGATCATGCATTAATAATTTTAATTATAATTACTATTTTAGTTAGTTATATCATAATAATATTATTATTTAATAAACTTACAAATCGATATTTATTATCCGGTCAGATAATTGAAATTATTTGAACAATTTTACCAGCAATTGTTTTAATTTTTATTGCTATACCTTCACTACGATTATTATATCTAATAGACGAAATTAATAACCCTACTATTACTTTAAAAACTATTGGGCATCAATGATATTGAAGTTACGAATACTCAGATTTTTTAAATTTAGAATTTGATTCATATATAACTCCGACTCATGAATTATTAAATAATGAATTTCGATTATTAGAAGTTGATAATCGAATTATTTTACCTATAAATACTCAAATTCGAATTTTAGTAAGAGCAGCAGATGTATTACATTCTTGAACAATCCCCGCTTTAGGAGTAAAAATTGATGCTACCCCAGGACGTTTAAATCAAACAAATTTTTTAATCAACCGGCCTGGTTTATTTTATGGTCAATGTTCAGAAATTTGTGGGACAAATCATAGTTTTATGCCTATTGTTATAGAAAGTATTCCTACAAATATATTTATTAAATGAATCACAAAAATAAATTCATCATTAGATGACTGAAAACAAGTAATGATCTCTTAAATCATATTATAGTAAATTAGTGATTACTTCTAATGAAAAAAAAAATTAGTTAATTTTAATAACATTAGTATGTCAAACTAAAATTATCAACTTAATTGATATTTTTTGATTCCACAAATATCTCCTTTAAGATGATTATTACTTTTTATTATTTTTTCTTTTACTTTAATTATTTTTAATATTTTAAACTTTTTTTTTTTTACTCCAATTAATAATAAATACATTAATAATAAAAATATTACTTTAACATCTTATCAATGAAAATGATAACAAATTTATTTTCTGTATTCGACCCTTCAACAAATATTTTAAATTTATCTTTAAATTGAATAAGAACTTTTATTGGTTTATTAATAATTCCTACAATATATTGACTTATACCTTCTCGATATAATATTATTTGAAATCAAATTTTAATAACATTACATAAAGAATTTAAAAATTTATTAGGATTAAATGGGCATAATGGAAGTACTTTCATTTTTATTTCTTTATTTACTTTAATTTTATTTAATAATTTTATTGGCTTATTCCCCTATATTTTTACAAGTACAAGACATTTAATTTTTACTTTAACTTTAGCTCTTCCTTTATGATTAAGTTTTATAATTTATGGTTGATTAAATCATACTCAACATATATTTGCTCATTTAGTTCCTCAAGGAACCCCCCCAATTCTTATACCTTTTATAGTTTGTATTGAAACTATTAGTAATATAATTCGACCTGGAACTTTAGCAGTTCGATTAGCAGCTAATATAATTGCTGGTCATTTATTATTAACTTTATTAGGAAATACTGGCCCTTCTATATCATATTATCTAATTTTAATTTTAGTAATTACTCAAATTGCTTTACTTATCCTTGAATCAGCTGTATCAATTATTCAAGCTTATGTATTTGCAGTTTTAAGAAGTTTATATTCTAGAGAAGTAAATTAACAATGTCTACACATTCAAATCACCCTTTTCATTTAGTAGATTATAGTCCATGACCTTTAACAGGAGCTATCGGAGCAATATCTATTGTATCGGGTCTTATTAAATGATTCCATCAATATGATATATCTCTTATATTATTAGGATTAATTATTACAATTTTAACTATATATCAATGATGACGAGATATTTCACGAGAAGGAACTTTTCAAGGATTACATACAATTCCTGTTACTATCGGATTACGATGAGGTATAATTTTATTTATTGTTTCTGAAGTATTTTTTTTTATTTCTTTTTTTTGAGCCTTTTTTCATAGAAGATTATCTCCAGCTATTGAATTAGGAGCTATATGACCCCCAAAAGGTATTTTACCTTTTAATCCTTTCCAAATTCCATTATTAAATACATCTATTTTACTAGCTTCTGGTGTAACTGTAACATGAGCTCATCACAGTTTAATAGAACAAAACCATTCTCAAGTAACACAAAGATTATTATTTACAGTAATTTTAGGGGTATATTTTACAATTTTACAAGCTTATGAATATATTGAAGCTTCTTTTACTATTGCAGATGCTGTATATGGTTCAACTTTTTTTGTAGCTACAGGATTTCATGGTCTTCATGTATTAATTGGAACTACATTTTTATTAATTTGTTTAATTCGTCATTTACAATATCATTTTTCTAAAAATCATCATTTTGGGTTTGAAGCTGCAGCATGATATTGACATTTTGTAGATGTAGTTTGATTATTTTTATATATTTCAATTTATTGATGAGGTAGATAATAAATAATATAATTATTAATTTATAAAGTATAATTAAGTATATATGACTTCCAATCATAAGGTCTAATATTTTTAGTATAAATAATCTTAATAATTTTTATTATAAGAATTTTTATTATAATTATTACAATTATTGTAATAATAATAGCTTCATTATTAGCAAAAAAAACACTTAGAGACCGTGAAAAAAATTCTCCTTTTGAGTGTGGATTTGATCCTAAAAGATCTTCGCGCCTTCCTTTTTCTTTACGTTTTTTTTTAATTGCTATTATTTTTTTAATTTTTGATGTTGAAATTGCATTAATTTTACCTATAATTTTAATTATTAATTATTCTAATATATTAATATGAATATTTACCTCAATTTTTTTTATTTTAATTTTACTAATTGGCTTATATCATGAATGAAATCAAGGAGCATTAAATTGAAGATCTTAAAAAGGGTTATAGTTAATTATAACATTTAATTTGCATTTAAAAAGTATTGATTTATTCAATTTACCTTATAAAATATGAAGTGATTTATTACAATTAGTTTCGACCTAGTTTTAGGTTTAATTAAACCCTTATTTTTAATTGAAACCAAAAAGAGGTATATCACTGTTAATGATAAAAATGAATATTTAAATTCCAATTAAAAAGAAGTATGATTTTCAAGTAAAAGCTGCTAACTTTTTTCTTTAATGGTTAAATTCCATTTATACTTTTATTTATGTAGTTTAACATAAAACCTTATATTTTCACTATAAAAATAAAATTATTTTTTTTCATAAATTACTTTAATTTATTATCTAATATTTAAAGATTTATTAATCTCAACTACATCTTCAATGTAATGCTCTATATATAAGCTATTTAAATTATAATAAAAATAAAATTAATAAAATAATAAATCATAAAATAAAGCTTAATAAATAAATTTTTAAATTATTATTTTGAAAAATTTGATTAAATTGAGCTCCTTTTATTAGTGAAAAATATAAAGATTGAGCTCCAAAATATTCTCTTCATCCTTGATCAAATCTTTTAATTATTAATTTACCTAATTTTAAAGGAAAGTTAATAATACCTATTCTTGAAATAATAGGTATATATCATATTAACCCAAAAAAATTTCTTAAATAATAATTAAATAGCGATTTATTATAAAAATATAATGAAATATTAGAAATTAAATATCCTCTAAATCCTCCTAAAAAACAAATTAATAATACTAATAATTTTAATATTAAAGGTAAACAAATTATATCCGGAGTAGGAAAAATTAATCAAGATAATAAACTCCCTCCTATAATAGCTATAATTAATAAACCTATTATTCCTCGTAATATAATTCAATTTTCATCTCTTATAGGGTGTAAACTTCTTCTATTAAATACTCCTCTTAGTGAATAATAAACTAATCGAAAAGAATAGCATACAGTTAACCCAGTAGAAAAAAAATATAAAAAAAAGCTAAATAAATTAATATTACTCAATATTACATATTCTAAAATTAAATCTTTAGAATAAAATCCAGCTAAAAAAGGTATCCCACATAATGCTAAATTAGCTAAATTTAAACATGAAGAAGTTAAAGGTATTTGATTAATTAATCTTCCTATTATTCGAATATCTTGTCTATTTTTTATATTATGAATAATAGAACCAGCACACATAAATAATAATGCTTTAAATAAAGCATGTGTTAATAAATGAAAAAAAGCTAATTTATAAAACCCTATAGATAAAATTCTTATTATAAGCCCTAACTGTCTTAACGTAGATAAAGCAATAATTTTTTTTAAATCATATTCAAAATTAGCCCCCAATCCCGCTATAAATATAGTTAACCCAGAAATTAATAATATAAATTGCCCTAAAAAACTATTATTTAATAAAATATTAAATCGAATTAATAAATAAATTCCAGCAGTTACTAAAGTTGACGAATGAACCAAAGCAGAAACAGGTGTAGGAGCAGCTATAGCTGCAGGTAACCAAGAAGAAAAAGGAATTTGAGCACTCTTAGTTATAGCAGCTAAAATTATTAAACTTCCAATAACTTTTATTTCAAAATTATTTTTTATTAATTCTAAATAAAAAATATAATTTCATCTTCCATAATTTAATATTCAAGCAATAGATAATAAAAAAGCTACATCTCCAATTCGATTAGATAACGCAGTTAATATCCCTGCATTATAAGATTTTACATTTTGAAAATAAATAACTAAACAATAAGAAACTAAACCTAATCCATCTCAACCTAATAAAATTCTAATTAAATTTGGACTAATAATTAATAATATCATCGATAAAACAAATATTAAAACTAATAAAATAAAACGATTAATATTTATATCTTCTCTTATATATTCTTTTCTGTAATAAATAACTAAAGAAGAAATTAATAAAACAAAAGACATAAATATTAAACTAATTCAATCAAATAACAAAGTTATAACAATCGAATTTGAATTTAAAGAAACTACTTCTCATTCTAAAAAAATTACTAAATCATTATATAAATAATTAATTCTTATTAAAAATATAATAATTCTAATAAAAAATAAAAAAAAAAATCTAATAAAACAAATAGATATATAAAACATGATTTAAAATGAAAATTTTCATATCATTGATACCACAAATCAATATTTTATTTAAACTATTTAAATTATAACCATAAAAAACATAAATCTCTTTTTAAAATTAATAAATTTAAAGGAAATCAATGCAAAAATAATAATAAATATTCTCGATTATTTCCTGATATAAATGAAAAATTACCAGAATAAATATTACCATGTTGTCTATAAGAATATAAATATAATGTATAGGCAGCTCTAAAAAATGATAATAAAGCCAATATTCATATGGATACCCAAGATCATCTAATAATTCTATTTAATAAACTAATTTCTCTTAAAAGATTTAATGTAGGAGGGGCTGCTATATTAGCAGATCTTAATAAAAATCACCATAAAGTTAAACTAGGTATAAAATTTAATATCCCTTTATTAATTAATAAACTTCGTCTATTTATTCGTTCATAAGAAATATTAGCTAAACAAAATATTCCTGAAGAACACAAACCATGAGCAATTATTAATATATAAGCCCCTCTTATCCCTCAATATATTAAAGTTAATAACCCTCTTAAAACAATAGCTATATGTGCTACTGAAGAATACGCAATTAAAGATTTTAAATCAATTTGACATAAACAAATTAATCTAACTAAAAATCCTCCAATTAAACTAATAGTAATTCATAAATAATTATTAAAAACTCCAATTTTTTGAATTATAGGAAAAATTCGTAATAACCCATACCCCCCTAATTTTAATAAAACCCCAGCTAAAATTATTGAACCAGAAATAGGGGCTTCAACATGAGCTTTAGGTAATCATAAATGAACTAAAAATATTGGCATTTTTACTAAAAAAGCAAAAATTAATCTAACATATAATATAAAATTAAAATAAGAAATACAATAAATAATATTTATATCTAATCTATAATTATTTCAATATAAAAAAAAAATTCTTACTAATAATGGCAATGAAGCTATTAAAGTATAAAATAATAAATAAATTCCTGCCTGTAAACGTTCAGGCTGATATCCTCAACCTATAATTAAAAATAAAGTAGGAATTAATCTTCTTTCAAAAAATAAATAAAATAAAAATAAATTTATAACTCTAAATGTTAAATAAAGAAAAATTAGTAAAATTAAAATATTAAATATAAAAAAAGAAATAAAATTATTTAAATTAATTACTTTTTCTCTTGCTATTAATATTAAACTACAAATTCATAAACTTAATAAAATTAAACCATAAGAAATAATATCACACCCTAAAAAATATCTAATTCTTCCTCATATATTATTATAAAAATTTATTATAATAAATAAAAAACTTATTATAAATAAACAATTTTGAACCATTCAATATCTTTTTTTTAAAAAACATAAAGGAATTATAAAAATTAATATAATTAAAAACTTTAACATTGTAAAATTCTAAAAGAATTAAAATAATCATTACCATGAGTTCGAATTATAGAAACTAAAATAGATAATCCTAATGCTCCTTCACAAACAGAAAAAATTAAAAATAAAACTCTAAAAAAACATTCATAATTAAAAAAATTTAAATAAATAAATATAAAAATAAATAATCTTAAAACAATAAATTCTAATCTTAATAATATAGCTAATAAATGTTTACAATTTAAAACAAATACAAAAACTCCTGAAATAAATAAAAAAATAGAAAATCTTCAATAAAATATTATTAACATTAGTTTTAATAGTTTAAAAAAAAACTTTGGTCTTGTAAATCAAAAATAAGAAATTATTCTTTTAAAACTTCAGAAAAAAAGAAATATCTTTATCATTAATCTCCAAAATTAACATTTTAATTAAACTATTTTCTGAAATTATTCAATTTATTCTTATTATTTTAAGATTAATTATTAGTTTTATTTTTATACAATTAAAACACCCTTTATCAATAGGATTAACTTTATTAATTCAAACTTTTTTAATTTGTTTAATTACAGGATTTTATTCAAAAACTTTTTGATTTTCATATATTCTATTTTTAATTTTTTTAGGTGGCATACTCGTTTTATTTATTTATGTAACTTCATTGGCATCAAATGAAATATTTTCAATATCAATAAATATAATTTTTTGGTCTATTATATTCTTTTTTACTATAAATTTAATTATTATTATTATTGATATATATTTTATTACTAATATTTCATTAAATTCAGAAATAATTATATTAAATATAACTAATAACACTTTAATAGAAAATACTATTAATTTAAATAAATTATATAACTTTCCAACTAACATAATTACTTTAATAATAATTAATTATTTATTTTTAACATTAATTATTATTGTAAAAATTACAAATAATTTTTATGGCCCTCTTCGACAAAAAAACTAATGAATAAACCAATACGATTAAATCACCCATTATTTAAAATTGCTAATAATAGATTAGTAGATTTACCAGCTCCTTCTAATATTTCTTCTTGATGAAATTTTGGATCATTATTAGGATTATGTTTAATTATCCAAATTTTAACAGGATTATTTTTAGCTATACACTATACAGCTAATATTGATAGAGCTTTTAATAGAATTATTCATATTTGTCGAGATGTTAATTATGGATGAATACTACGAACTATACACGCTAATGGGGCATCTTTTTTTTTTATTTCTATTTATTTTCATATTGGTCGTGGAATTTATTATTCTTCATATTTATATACTATAACTTGATTAATTGGAGTTTTAATTTTATTTTTAGTAATAGCAACTGCATTTATAGGGTATGTTTTACCATGAGGACAGATATCATTTTGAGGGGCTACAGTTATTACTAATTTACTATCAGCAATCCCCTATTTAGGAATTGATTTAGTTCAATGAATTTGAGGAGGATTTGCAGTTGATAATGCAACATTAACACGATTTTTTACTTTTCATTTTATTTTACCTTTTATTGTATTAGCTATAGTAATAATTCATTTATTATTTCTTCATCAAACAGGGTCTAATAATCCATTAGGCATTAATAGTAATGTTGATAAAATTCCTTTTCATCCTTACTTTACTTTTAAAGATATTGTAGGATTTATAATTTTATTAATATTTTTAATTATATTAAATTTAATTAATCCATATTTATTAGGAGACCCAGATAATTTTATTCCAGCTAACCCTTTAGTAACCCCTATTCATATCCAACCTGAATGATATTTTTTATTTGCTTATGCTATTTTACGATCAATTCCTAATAAATTAGGAGGAGTAATAGCTTTAATTTTATCAATTGCTATTCTTTTTATTTTACCGTTTACTCATATGAATAAATTTCAAGGAATTCAATTTTATCCTATTAATCAAATTCTTTTTTGATTAATATTAACTATTGTAATTTTATTAACCTGAATTGGGGCTCGACCAGTTGAAGACCCTTATATTTTTTTAGGACAAATTTTAACAATTTTATATTTTTTATATTACATTATTAATCCTTTAATTATATTATGATGAGATACTTTAATTAATTAAGTTTATGAGCTTGAATAAGCATATGTTTTGAAAACATAATATAAAAATTTAATTTTTTATAAACTTTTATTACTAATTTAAATTAACTAAAATAAATAAGATAGAAAAAAAATTTTTAAACCTAAAAATAATAATATATAATTTAAAGAAAAAGGTAAAAATCTTTTTCAAGCTAAATATATTAATTTATCATAACGAAACCGAGGCAAAGTCCCTCGAATTCAAATAAATATAAATGAAATAAATATTAATTTAATAAAAAATAATAAAGAATTAATATCACAGCCTAAAAAAATTACTACTATTAATATTCTCATAAATAAAATTCTAGCATATTCTGCTAAAAAAATTAATGCAAATCCCCCTCTTCCATATTCAACATTAAATCCAGAGACTAATTCAGACTCTCCTTCAGCAAAATCAAAAGGAGTTCGATTAGTCTCCGCTAATCTTGAGGCAAATCAAACTAACCATAAAGGAAACCCAATAATAATAAATCATATATAAAATTGATATTTTTCAAAATTTATTAAATTATAATTCCCAATTAAAAAAATAAAAGATAGTAAAATAAAAACTAATCTTACTTCATAAGAAATAGTTTGAGCAACTGCTCGCAACCCTCCTAATAAAGCATAATTTGAATTAGAAGATCACCCAGCAATTATTACAGTATAAACCCCTAATCTTATACATCTTAAAAAAAATAATACCCTTAAATTAAAAGAAAATAATTTAATAAAATAAGGAATACATAATCAAATTAATAAAGATAAAAATAAAGAAAAAATAGGTGAAAAATAATATGAAATATAATTAGAAACAATAGGATAAGTTTGTTCTTTAGTAAATAATTTAATTGCATCACAAAAAGGTTGTGGAATTCCTATTAATCCTACTTTATTAGGTCCTTTACGAATTTGAATATACCCTAAAACCTTACGTTCTAATAAAGTTAAAAAAGCTACTCCTACTATTACACAAATAATTAATACTAAACTTCCAATAAAAGGTAATAATAATTCTTTTAATAACAAGTACTATTTGTAAATTTTAATTACATTTATAAAATCTAAATTTATTGCACTAATCTGCCAAAATAGTTAATAATATTCTAAATAAAAAAAATTAATATTTTTAATATTTGGTCCTTTCGTACTAAAATATTTTTTTTTATTAAGGATAGAAACCAACCTGGCTTACACCGGTTTGAACTCAGATCATGTAAGAATTTAAAGGTCGAACAGACCTATTTTTTAAACTTCTACACCTAAAATTAACTCTTAATCCAACATCGAGGTCGCAATCTTTTTTGTCGATAAGAACTCTTAAAAAAAATAACGCTGTTATCCCTAAGGTAACTTAAATTTTTAATCAATATAATTGGATCAATTATTCATATATTAATGTTAAAAAATAATAAAAGTTTTTTAAATTTTAATGTCACCCCAACAAAATAATTATTTAATATTATCAAAATTATTCTTAAATAATAATAATATAAAATTATAAAGCTCTATAGGGTCTTCTCGTCCTTTAAATATATTTTTGTCTTTTAACAAAAAAGATAAATTATAAATTAAATTTAAATGAGACAGTTAATATTTCGTTCAACCATTCATACAAGCTTTCAATTAAAAAACTAATGATTATGCTACCTTTGCACGGTCAAAATACCGCGGCCCTTTAATTATATTATCAGTGGGCAGGTTAGACTTTTTATATAATTTCAAAAAGACATGTTTTTGATAAACAGGCGAATATTATTTTTGCCGAATTAATTAAATAAACCTATCAAAATTAAATTATTTTTAAATAAATTTTATACTAATTTTATCATTATTTTTTTATTTTAATAATTAAAATAAATATTTTAATATAAATTTAAATATTAATTAAATATTATATAAAATTAATATAAATTATAACATATTTTTTATAATGACTAATTTTAAGCCTATATTTATTAAATTAATAATTTTATTATAAAACTTTATTTTAAAGCTTATCCCTTAAAATATTTATTATTAAAAATATTTAATTAAAAAAAATTAATTAAATACTTTTAATAATATAAATTAAATTTATTTCTTAAAAAACTAGATATATTTAAGAACGAATAACATTTCATTTCTAATTTTATATTATTAATAATTATGCTACATTAAATAAAATATAAAATTAAATCTCTTAAATTCGAAAAAAATATTTTTAAATATTATTTATTTAATAAACCCTGATACACAAGGTACAATAAATTAAATTTTCTTTTAAATTAATAATTTTTCATTTTATTTCAATATTCTTTTACAATACTAATCAACTATAATATAAATTATTTTATTTATAATATATACAAAAACAAAAATTTTATAAAATTATTTTTATTTTATAATTAAATATTTTAATAATTAAAATAAATTTATTTTAAATTAAATTAAACCGAATCGCACGGATTTCTTTTCAATGTAAATGAAAAACTTTACTAATTAAGCTTTAATTCATCATTCTAGAAACACCTTCCGGTACCTCTACTATGTTACGACTTATTTCATTTTAATAACGAAAGCGACGGGCAATATGTACATATTTTAGAGCTAAAATCAAATTAATATTCTAATTAATTTTACTATCAAATCCAATTTTAATTAAAATTTTCAATTTAATATCCATTTAAATAATTTTATTGTAATCCATTTTTACTTAAATATAAACTGCACCTTGACCTGACATAATTTATACTAAAAATTTTAGAAAATTTTTTTTACTTTTTAAAGATATTCTAATGACGGCGGTATACAAATTAAACAAAATTAAGTAAGGTCCAACGTGGATTATCGATTATAAAACAGATTCCTCTGAATAGACTAAAATACCGCCAAATTTTTTAAATTTCAAGACAATAACTAATACTAATCTAGATTATCATTCAATATACATATTAAATAATAGGGTATCTAATCCTAGTTTATAATTAAAATTTCTTAGCTTCAAAATAGTTTATTATATAATATTAAAATTTTAAAATTTCACTTAATAAAATTTATTATTTTATAATTAATTATTAATAATTTTAACTAAAATCTAAAAATTTTTATTTATATTTTTTGTCTAACCGCAGCAGCTGGCACAAATTTTGCTAATATTAAATATTATTACTAATTCTAAATTTCTTTAATAATTAATATTAATTACTGAGATTAAATTTAATAATATAATTTATTTAAAATTATATTTATTCATACAAAAATTTACATGTAAAATATAATATAAATAAAAATTATTGTAAAAATAAAACAATATATTAAAATAAAAACAATAAAATATGCTATTAAAATTAAATTTTAAAACATATTACACATAAATAATTAATTTATAATTATTTTAATAAAATTTAAAATTTTATTTTTAACTAAATAACATAATTTAGTTGGTTACTCCCTATGCAATTACTGACTAATGAACAAAACCCCATTAATCAATAAATATTGTTTTACACTCCCCCAAATATAAAACAATATATTAAAATAAAAACAATAAAATATGCTATTAAAATTAAATTTTAAAACATATTACACATAAATAATTAATTTATAATTATTTTAATAAAATTTAAAATTTTATTTTTAACTAAATAACATAATTTAGTTGGTTACTCCCTATGCAATTACTGACTAATGAACAAAACCCCATTAATCAATAAATATTGTTTTACACTCCCCCAAATATAAAACAATATATTAAAATAAAAACAATAAAATATGCTATTAAAATTAAATTTTAAAACATATTACACATAAATAATTAATTTATAATTATTTTAATAAAATTTAAAATTTTATTTTTAACTAAATAACATAATTTAGTTGGTTACTCCCTATACAATTACTGACTAATGAACAAAACCCCATTAATCAATAAATATTGTTTTACACTCCCCCAAATATAAAACAATATATTAAAATAAAAACAATAAAATATGCTATTAAAATTAAATTTTAAAACATATTACACATAAATAATTAATTTATAATTATTTTAATAAAATTTAAAATTTTATTTTTAACTAAATAACATAATTTAGTTGGTTACTCCCTATGCAATTACTGACTAATGAACAAAACCCCATTAATCAATAAATATTGTTTTACACTCCCCCAAATATAAAACAATATATTAAAATAAAAACAATAAAATATGCTATTAAAATTAAATTTTAAAACATATTACACATAAATAATTAATTTATAATTATTTTAATAAAATTTAAAATTTTATTTTTAACTAAATAACATAATTTAGTTGGTTACTCCCTATACAATTACTGACTAATGAACAAAACCCCATTAATCAATAAATATTGTTTTACACTCCCCCAAATATAAAACAATATATTAAAATAAAAACAATAAAATATGCTATTAAAATTAAATTTTAAAACATATTACACATAAATAATTAATTTATAATTATTTTAATAAAATTTAAAATTTTATTTTTAACTAAATAACATAATTTAGTTGGTTACTCCCTATGCAATTACTGACTAATGAACAAAACCCCATTAATCAATAAATATTGTTTTACACTCCCCCAAATATAAAACAATATATTAAAATAAAAACAATAAAATATGCTATTAAAATTAAATTTTAAAACATATTACACATAAATAATTAATTTATAATTATTTTAATAAAATTTAAAATTTTATTTTTAACTAAATAACATAATTTAGTTGGTTACTCCCTATACAATTACTGACTAATGAACAAAACCCCATTAATCAATAAATATTGTTTTACACTCCCCCAAATATAAAACAATATATTAAAATAAAAACAATAAAATATGCTATTAAAATTAAATTTTAAAACATATTACACATAAATAATTAATTTATAATTATTTTAATAAAATTTAAAATTTTATTTTTAACTAAATAACATAATTTAGTTGGTTACTCCCTATGCAATTACTGACTAATGAACAAAACCCCATTAATCAATAAATATTGTTTTACACTCCCCAAATATAAAACAATATATTAAAATAAAAACAATAAAATATGCTATTAAAATTAAATTTTAAAACATATTACACATAAATAATTAATTTATAATTATTTTAATAAAATTTAAAATTTTATTTTTAACTAAATAATATAATTATTTTTTTAAACAAAATTTTCAAAATCTGTGATAATTTTTCATTCTCAAGATAACAAAACATGTCACTAACTATAATAAATTTATTTATAAATAATTATTTATAAATATTCTAATTTTTTTTTTTTTTTTTATATAATAAATAATTTATATATTATTAGATTACATAACCTTATTAATATAGGAAGAATAATTTCTTTTTTTCTACTTTTAATATATCAAAATACTGAGCATCAACAAATTTATTAATAATAGTTGAATGACAGCTATTTCTAATTTTTATAAATGAATCTATAATAAATTTAAATTTATTAATATTTATATATATTTGTGTGAATGATTTATTAATTATTAAATTATTTATTATACTATTTTTTTATATATATATTACGCGCACACGTAAGATGAAAAAAATGACCCTAAATTTTAAGACCGTGCTTTTACTTTTTTGTATTAAATAATAAAAAAAAAATAGTTTGCCTGATAAAAGGGTTACCTTGATAGGGTAAATTATATAGAAATATCTCTATAATTATTATATTTAATAGAATTAAACTATTACTAAAAAAATCAAAATTTTTTGTGCATCTTACACTAAAATATAAAAAGATAAGCTAATAAAGCTAATGGGTTCATACCCCATTTATAAAGGTAATACTCCTTTTCTTTTTAATTTTTAAAAATTCATCTAAAATATTATTTATATTTACCTTAATAAGAGGAACATTAATTACCATTTCGGCTAATTCATGATTAAGAGCTTGAATAGGATTAGAAATTAATTTATTATCATTTATCCCCCTAATGATTAATAATAATAATTTAATATCTTCAGAAGCATCTTTAAAATATTTTCTTACACAAGTATTAGCATCAGCAACTCTTTTATTTTCTATTATTTTAATTATATTTATTAATAATTTAAATTGATTTATTAATGAAATGCCTTTATACTCTATATTAATAATTAATTCTTCTCTTTTATTAAAAAGAGGAGCTGCCCCTTTTCACTTTTGATTCCCTGGAGTTATAGAAGGATTAAACTGATTTAATAATTTAATTTTAATAACTTGACAAAAAATAGCCCCATGAATATTAATTTCTTATTGTAATACTTCTTTTTTTATTTCTATTATTATTATTTTATCTATTTTAGTAGGATCTTTAGGAGGATTAAATCAAACTTCATTATATAAAATTATAGCTTTTTCCTCAATTAATCATTTAGGTTGAATATTAACAGCTATAATTTCAAATGAATTTTTATGAGAAATTTATTTTTTTTTTATTTTATTTTATCAACGATAATAATTTTTATATTTAATACATTTAAACTATCCCACATTAATCAAATATTTTCGATATTTAATAATCAAAATTTAACAAAATTTTTTTTATTTACAACTTTATTATCTTTAGGAGGTTTACCCCCTTTTTTAGGATTTATCCCTAAATGATTAGTAATTCAATCAATAATTAATAATAATTTTATTTTTTTATTAATTATAATAGTAACATTAACATTAATCACTTTATTTTATTATATCCGACTTTGTTATGCTTCATTTATATTAAATTATTGAGAAATAAATTGACATTATTTAACCCCCCTAAATAAATTCAATCAAACTATAATAATTTTTATATCATTTATCTCCTTAATAGGGTTAAGTATAATTAGTATTATTTATTTATAATCTTTTCAAAAAAAAATTTAATTATTAAAAAGGTTTTAAGTTAAATAAACTAATAGTCTTCAAAACTATAAATATAAGGAGTATCTTTTAAGCCTTAGTAAAAAAATTACTCCTTTAGAATTGCAGTCTAATATCATTTTTGACTATAAAGCTTTTTAATTGATTAAAGAAATATTAATTTCATAAATAAATTTACAATCTATTGCCTCTATTTCAGCCATTTAATCGTTACAGTGGCTGTTTTCTACTAATCATAAAGATATTGGAACTTTATACTTCATTTTTGGTACTTGATCTGGAATAGTAGGAACTTCTCTTAGTATTTTAATTCGAGCAGAATTAGGACATCCTGGAGCATTGATTGGAAATGATCAAATTTATAATGTAATTGTAACTGCTCATGCATTTATTATAATTTTTTTTATAGTTATACCTATTATAATTGGAGGATTTGGAAATTGATTAGTTCCTTTAATATTAGGGGCTCCTGATATAGCATTCCCACGAATAAATAATATAAGTTTCTGAATACTTCCCCCTTCATTAACATTATTATTATCCTCTAGTTTAGTAGAAAACGGAGCTGGGACAGGATGAACAGTGTACCCCCCGCTATCATCTAATATTGCTCATGCAGGATCTTCAGTTGATTTAGCTATTTTTTCTTTACATTTAGCAGGTATTTCTTCTATTTTAGGAGCTGTTAATTTTATTACAACAGTAATTAACATACGATCTACAGGAATTACTTTTGATCGTATACCTTTATTTGTATGATCAGTAGTAATTACAGCTATTTTATTACTTTTATCTTTACCTGTTTTAGCAGGAGCTATTACTATACTATTAACAGATCGAAATTTAAATACTTCTTTTTTTGACCCAGCAGGAGGAGGAGATCCTATTCTTTACCAACATTTATTTTGATTTTTTGGCCATCCTGAAGTATATATTTTAATTTTACCTGGATTTGGAATAATTTCTCATATTATTAGTCAAGAAAGAGGAAAGAAAGAAACTTTCGGAGCATTAGGAATAATTTATGCAATATTAGCAATTGGTCTATTAGGATTTATTGTATGAGCTCATCATATATTTACTGTAGGAATAGATGTAGATACTCGAGCTTATTTTACATCAGCAACTATAATTATTGCAGTTCCTACTGGAATTAAAATTTTTAGTTGATTAGCTACTTTACATGGCACTCAATTAACATACTCTCCAACTTTATTATGATCTTTAGGATTTATTTTTTTATTTACAATTGGGGGATTAACAGGAGTAATTTTAGCTAATTCTTCAATTGATATTATTTTACACGATACATATTATGTAGTTGCCCATTTTCATTATGTTTTATCAATAGGAGCTGTATTTGCTATTATAGCAGGATTTATTCACTGATACCCTCTATTAACAAGATTAACAATAAATTCTCAATGATTAAAAATTCAATTTATTATTATATTTTTAGGAGTAAATTTAACATTTTTCCCTCAACATTTTTTAGGATTAGCGGGGATACCTCGACGATACTCTGATTATCCAGATGCATATATTACATGAAATATTATTTCTACAATTGGGTCAATTATTTCAACTATAGCAATTTTATTTTTTTTATTTATTATTTGAAATAGTATAATTATTAAACAATTTGTAATTTTTCCAATTCAACTTAACTCTTCTATTGAATGATATCAAAAACTTCCCCCAGCTGAGCACAGATATTCTGAATTACCATTATTAACTAATTAATTTAATATGGCAGATTAGTGCAATGGATTTAAGCCCCATATATAAAGAAAATTATTCTTTTATTAAAATTAAAAATGGCAACTTGAATAAATTTAAATTTACAAGATAGAGCATCTCCTATTATAGAACAATTAACTTTTTTTCATGATCATGCATTAATAATTTTAATTATAATTACTATTTTAGTTAGTTATATCATAATAATATTATTATTTAATAAGCTTACAAATCGATATTTATTATCCGGTCAGATAATTGAAATTATTTGAACAATTTTAACAGCAATTGTTTTAATTTTTATTGCTATACCTTCACTACGATTATTATATCTAATAGACGAAATTAATAACCCTACTATTACTTTAAAAACTATTGGGCATCAATGATATTGAAGTTACGAATACTCAGATTTTTTAAATTTAGAATTTGATTCATATATAACTCCGACTCATGAATTATTAAATAATGAATTTCGATTATTAGAAGTTGATAATCGAATTATTTTACCTATAAATACTCAAATTCGAATTTTAGTAAGAGCAGCAGATGTATTACATTCTTGAACAATCCCCGCTTTAGGAGTAAAAATTGATGCTACCCCAGGACGTTTAAATCAAACAAATTTTTTAATCAACCGGCCTGGTTTATTTTATGGTCAATGTTCAGAAATTTGTGGGACAAATCATAGTTTTATGCCTATTGTTATAGAAAGTATTCCTACAAATATATTTATTAAATGAATCACAAAAATAAATTCATCATTAGATGACTGAAAACAAGTAATGATCTCTTAAATCATATTATAGTAAATTAGTGATTACTTCTAATGAAAAAAAAAATTAGTTAATTTTAATAACATTAGTATGTCAAACTAAAATTATCAACTTAATTGATATTTTTTGATTCCACAAATATCTCCTTTAAGATGATTATTACTTTTTATTATTTTTTCTTTTACTTTAATTATTTTTAATATTTTAAACTTTTTTTTTTTTACTCCAATTAATAATAAATACATTAATAATAAAAATATTACTTTAACATCTTATCAATGAAAATGATAACAAATTTATTTTCTGTATTCGACCCTTCAACAAATATTTTAAATTTATCTTTAAATTGAATAAGAACTTTTATTGGTTTATTAATAATTCCTACAATATATTGACTTATACCTTCTCGATATAATATTATTTGAAATCAAATTTTAATAACATTACATAAAGAATTTAAAAATTTATTAGGATTAAATGGGCATAATGGAAGTACTTTCATTTTTATTTCTTTATTTACTTTAATTTTATTTAATAATTTTATTGGCTTATTCCCCTATATTTTTACAAGTACAAGACATTTAATTTTTACTTTAACTTTAGCTCTTCCTTTATGATTAAGTTTTATAATTTATGGTTGATTAAATCATACTCAACATATATTTGCTCATTTAGTTCCTCAAGGAACCCCCCCAATTCTTATACCTTTTATAGTTTGTATTGAAACTATTAGTAATATAATTCGACCTGGAACTTTAGCAGTTCGATTAGCAGCTAATATAATTGCTGGTCATTTATTATTAACTTTATTAGGAAATACTGGCCCTTCTATATCATATTATCTAATTTTAATTTTAGTAATTACTCAAATTGCTTTACTTATCCTTGAATCAGCTGTATCAATTATTCAAGCTTATGTATTTGCAGTTTTAAGAAGTTTATATTCTAGAGAAGTAAATTAACAATGTCTACACATTCAAATCACCCTTTTCATTTAGTAGATTATAGTCCATGACCTTTAACAGGAGCTATCGGAGCAATATCTATTGTATCGGGTCTTATTAAATGATTCCATCAATATGATATATCTCTTATATTATTAGGATTAATTATTACAATTTTAACTATATATCAATGATGACGAGATATTTCACGAGAAGGAACTTTTCAAGGATTACATACAATTCCTGTTACTATCGGATTACGATGAGGTATAATTTTATTTATTGTTTCTGAAGTATTTTTTTTTATTTCTTTTTTTTGAGCCTTTTTTCATAGAAGATTATCTCCAGCTATTGAATTAGGAGCTATATGACCCCCAAAAGGTATTTTACCTTTTAATCCTTTCCAAATTCCATTATTAAATACATCTATTTTACTAGCTTCTAATGTAACTGTAACATGAGCTCATCACAGTTTAATAGAACAAAACCATTCTCAAGTAACACAAAGATTATTATTTACAGTAATTTTAGGGGTATATTTTACAATTTTACAAGCTTATGAATATATTGAAGCTTCTTTTACTATTGCAGATGCTGTATATGGTTCAACTTTTTTTGTAGCTACAGGATTTCATGGTCTTCATGTATTAATTGGAACTACATTTTTATTAATTTGTTTAATTCGTCATTTACAATATCATTTTTCTAAAAATCATCATTTTGGGTTTGAAGCTGCAGCATGATATTGACATTTTGTAGATGTAGTTTGATTATTTTTATATATTTCAATTTATTGATGAGGTAGATAATAAATAATATAATTATTAATTTATAAAGTATAATTAAGTATATATGACTTCCAATCATAAGGTCTAATATTTTTAGTATAAATAATCTTAATAATTTTTATTATAAGAATTTTTATTATAATTATTACAATTATTGTAATAATAATAGCTTCATTATTAGCAAAAAAAACACTTAGAGACCGTGAAAAAAATTCTCCTTTTGAGTGTGGATTTGATCCTAAAAGATCTTCGCGCCTTCCTTTTTCTTTACGTTTTTTTTTAATTGCTATTATTTTTTTAATTTTTGATGTTGAAATTGCATTAATTTTACCTATAATTTTAATTATTAATTATTCTAATATATTAATATGAATATTTACCTCAATTTTTTTTATTTTAATTTTACTAATTGGCTTATATCATGAATGAAATCAAGGAGCATTAAATTGAAGATCTTAAAAAGGGTTATAGTTAATTATAACATTTAATTTGCATTTAAAAAGTATTGATTTATTCAATTTACCTTATAAAATATGAAGTGATTTATTACAATTAGTTTCGACCTAGTTTTAGGTTTAATTAAACCCTTATTTTTAATTGAAACCAAAAAGAGGTATATCACTGTTAATGATAAAAATGAATATTTAAATTCCAATTAAAAAGAAGTATGATTTTCAAGTAAAAGCTGCTAAATTTTTTCTTTAATGGTTAAATTCCATTTATACTTTTATTTATGTAGTTTAACATAAAACCTTATATTTTCACTATAAAAATAAAATTATTTTTTTTCATAAATTACTTTAATTTATTATCTAATATTTAAAGATTTATTAATCTCAACTACATCTTCAATGTAATGCTCTATATATAAGCTATTTAAATTATAATAAAAATAAAATTAATAAAATAATAAATCATAAAATAAAGCTTAATAAATAAATTTTTAAATTATTATTTTGAAAAATTTGATTAAATTGAGCTCCTTTTATTAGTGAAAAATATAAAGATTGAGCTCCAAAATATTCTCTTCATCCTTGATCAAATCTTTTAATTATTAATTTACCTAATTTTAAAGGAAAGTTAATAATACCTATTCTTGAAATAATAGGTATATATCATATTAACCCAAAAAAATTTCTTAAATAATAATTAAATAGCGATTTATTATAAAAATATAATGAAATATTAGAAATTAAATATCCTCTAAATCCTCCTAAAAAACAAATTAATAATACTAATAATTTTAATATTAAAGGTAAACAAATTATATCCGGAGTAGGAAAAATTAATCAAGATAATAAACTCCCTCCTATAATAGCTATAATTAATAAACCTATTATTCCTCGTAATATAATTCAATTTTCATCTCTTATAGGGTGTAAACTTCTTCTATTAAATACTCCTCTTAGTGAATAATAAACTAATCGAAAAGAATAGCATACAGTTAACCCAGTAGAAAAAAAATATAAAAAAAAGCTAAATAAATTAATATTACTCAATATTACATATTCTAAAATTAAATCTTTAGAATAAAATCCAGCTAAAAAAGGTATCCCACATAATGCTAAATTAGCTAAATTTAAACATGAAGAAGTTAAAGGTATTTGATTAATTAATCTTCCTATTATTCGAATATCTTGTCTATTTTTTATATTATGAATAATAGAACCAGCACACATAAATAATAATGCTTTAAATAAAGCATGTGTTAATAAATGAAAAAAAGCTAATTTATAAAACCCTATAGATAAAATTCTTATTATAAGCCCTAACTGTCTTAACGTAGATAAAGCAATAATTTTTTTTAAATCATATTCAAAATTAGCCCCCAATCCCGCTATAAATATAGTTAACCCAGAAATTAATAATATAAATTGCCCTAAAAAACTATTATTTAATAAAATATTAAATCGAATTAATAAATAAATTCCAGCAGTTACTAAAGTTGACGAATGAACCAAAGCAGAAACAGGTGTAGGAGCAGCTATAGCTGCAGGTAACCAAGAAGAAAAAGGAATTTGAGCACTCTTAGTTATAGCAGCTAAAATTATTAAACTTCCAATAACTTTTATTTCAAAATTATTTTTTATTAATTCTAAATAAAAAATATAATTTCATCTTCCATAATTTAATATTCAAGCAATAGATAATAAAAAAGCTACATCTCCAATTCGATTAGATAACGCAGTTAATATCCCTGCATTATAAGATTTTACATTTTGAAAATAAATAACTAAACAATAAGAAACTAAACCTAATCCATCTCAACCTAATAAAATTCTAATTAAATTTGGACTAATAATTAATAATATCATCGATAAAACAAATATTAAAACTAATAAAATAAAACGATTAATATTTATATCTTCTCTTATATATTCTTTTCTGTAATAAATAACTAAAGAAGAAATTAATAAAACAAAAGACATAAATATTAAACTAATTCAATCAAATAACAAAGTTATAACAATCGAATTTGAATTTAAAGAAACTACTTCTCATTCTAAAAAAATTACTAAATCATTATATAAATAATTAATTCTTATTAAAAATATAATAATTCTAATAAAAAATAAAAAAAAAAATCTAATAAAACAAATAGATATATAAAACATGATTTAAAATGAAAATTTTCATATCATTGATACCACAAATCAATATTTTATTTAAACTATTTAAATTATAACCATAAAAAACATAAATCTCTTTTTAAAATTAATAAATTTAAAGGAAATCAATGCAAAAATAATAATAAATATTCTCGATTATTTCCTGATATAAATGAAAAATTACCAGAATAAATATTTGTTGTTAGGAATTGAAAATCCCCTTTATCCCTATTACGTGTTACCCTATGGTAACAACCGTTCTCACACCATCGTCACTTGCATTTCTTAAATCCAGTCCAAAACCTTCGTGTTCTTATTTCTTTTATTATTTCAAAATTTTTCTCATGATATATGAAGTTTTCATGGACAATTACCTCAACGGTGATATTTGAATAAAATAACCTTCGTTGTTCCTATTCCAGTCTGCAAGTGACGGAAATGGTTTTCTATTTCTATAGAAAATTATAAAATTTATATAAATTTTTTTTCCCATCAAAAATTGCAAGTATTGCAATTTTTTTATTTTTTCCTCAAAACTCGGAAAATCAAAAAAATGAGAGAAGACAGACGGTAGTAGACTACGAACGAAAGTGGTCAAGTTATTTTTATGGGTTAAGAAAAATTGTTAAAAAGAATAAATATTTTATTATAATTAATCGAAATCAGAAAATCTGATACTAAGTTCAATAGTTTAAGTGAATAATCAGAAGATATGATACTAAGTTCAATAGTTTAAGTGAATAATCAGAAAATCTGATACTAAGTTCAATAATTTAAGTGAATATTTAGAAAATCAGATACTAAAGTCAATAGTTTAAGTGAATAATCAGAAAATCTGATACTAAGTTCAATAGTTTAAGTGAATATTTAGATACTTAATTACACAAAACTATAAGTACTGTAAAAGGAACCGAATTAATTAAGGTGTTTAAAGGAGAAAATAAATATTTTATTATAATCGAAATCAGAAAATCTGGTACTAAGTTCAATAGTTTAAGGGAACATTTAGATAGTTAATTACTTTGGACTGATTAGAGAATGATTGTAATAACCTAGTTATAATTTGGGGTTATAAATAAAAATAAAAATAGAAACGCAAATATTTCTTTTAACGTATGGGATACATTTATAAGGTGGTGGGATAGTAAATAGTGAGTAGACAACGCCGATAGGACCAACAGCTGCATTAGGCTAAGAGTAAGTAATAATGTTTAGTACTTCTTATAGTCAAATTTTTTCTCAATATATAAAACTAAATCTATAAAATGAATAATAACCTTAAGATCATGTCGTAATAAACTACTAATAGTGAGTGTGTGTGTGAATTGAGTTAGCGAGGGCCGGGCAGTTCCAAAGATGACTAGGGTCTTCAACCCTCTACCGGCACCTTTTCTTATAAGTTTCAAAGTAATAGCTCCCGCTATCCCCAGCTATTACAAATTGGCGCGAAACAAAACCTGATTTTTATTTATAAAAATAAAACAGAATGGACCCTTGGAGGATCTTTTAATATAGCTTAGTAATTATGTAGTGAATTTTTTTTCGATTAAATTAACTGTTTTATACACGCGCAGGAGTGGATGAGTTGGTCTTCGACTGACCATTCAACGAGTCTTACGAGCTCGCGCACTCCAGTTAGGTGATGGAATTGACTAAGGGATGGTTTGACACCGTCAGCAATAACTAGCTGAGAAAATATGACACAATGGTCGAGCAGATCATAGTGTTAGCCTACTAGTTAAAGCTGAATAGTGTACAATTCAACACTTAGATCAATTACTATCATATACGTTCATAATTTGAGCCCCGTTTTCTGATTAATTTATTGTTTTAGAACGTATTCGTTTAATGTGTTTGGTGGGAGTGAACGACTCAAGGTAGGGTACTGACTGATCATAAGAGGGCAAAGGTTAAATTTGCATCTTTGATGGTCTAGTAAGTTCTTGTGGCTCTGAGAATGGTTAACTCTTACAAACGATCATTTCCTCTCTTAGCTCTCAATACAGGTTCCAGGTTGTGATGGAGAAGCTGAAGTTACATCAGCTTAGAAAATACAGAGTGCAAGTTGGTCATCTACCAACTTGCTCTGGCTAGTTGTTGTGATTTTTCGGATTCGTCATAAAACCTGAACACCTACTAACTTCCCAACCGTAGAGTAGTATACTTTTGATAGTTTAAATTTTTGTTCTTAGTTTTTTCTAAATTTATTTTAGCATCATTTTTGGAAGAGTACTGCCTAGCGTATGACTCGGACACACACACAACACTCACACGTATATTTTATAAATAAATAAAATAAATAAATAGTAATAGTAATAAAACAGTTTACTTTCAGTTGATAAATAAATAACACATTCAGGAATTTTAGATCAACAGTTTCATTATAATTCTAATTAATAATTAAATGGCCTAGAAATAATTTTTGACGTATAGTTTTAGTAAATAAATAGATTGAATAAAAATATTTTTTGCTTATAATTTTAATAAATAAACTTTTGCGTATAATTTTAATAAATAGATAAACTGACTATAAATAATTTATGATTATAATTTTAATAAATAAATAAACTGCATATAAATAATTTTTGATTATAATTTTAAGAAACAATTAATGGGCCTTAAAATAATTTTTGCGTAAAATTTTAATAAATAAATAAATTGCCTATAATTTATTTTAGCTTATAATTTGAATAAATAATTAATATGCATATAAATAAATTTTGCTTATAATTTTAATAAATAATTATTTTAATAAATAATTGAAGGTCTATAAAGAAGATCTGAATTGATAGAGTGTTAACAAATAAATACAACATAGAACATTTTGTTGCTCAATATAACGTATTCTGTTCAAATCACTGATTCGAAGATTAGTATACAGTTTTTCGAATTCCCTGTGTACATACAGTACGAATTTGCTATTCCCTTGAAAGGGAACCACGTAATTTCCTTTACGGATAGTAGATTGGTAGATAGAGAGATAGTGATTAAGCAATTATACCTTCCCATTCAACCTTTTTGATGATCAAGTGTTAATTTTTTTTTGGTTTATATTAAGTTTAATTAACCTAAAATTGAATCAGCTAAGGGATAATACTTTTCTCTTGGGAATTCAGTTTAAATTTTACGCATCTCAATACTTCAAAAGTGACATTGCAAAATACCGAGAGAATCAGAAATGAATATTTATGAAAATATTTACAACAATAAATGTTTCCTCTGCACTGAAAAACTGAATTCAGACAAGTTGTTGGTAGAAGCACCCTGCACCCATGTTTTCCATGACAGTTGCATTGCAAAGTGGCTAGAAGAGGAGCCACATTGCCCCATTTGTAAAAGAAGCTGTCAACAGTCTGATGTGCATCTCTTGCCGGAGGATCGACGTCCTTTTTCCCCGATTTCACAAACAAGAAAGAATAAGGCACAGCCACAAACACCTGTGGTCAATCGGCAACCAGAGTCTCTGGGTGCTATACCTAAGACGTGGACTCGACCGAATACTAGGGCTGAAGAAAAAAGGCGACAAGCTGAACGTGCAGGTATAAAAGCATCAGAAATTGTCGCTAGTTCGCCAAAAGATAATCATGGAAGACAAGACCAGCCAACAGATAAGTCAGCAACGATGATCGATTTTTCCGTGATCCAACAGGCCATGGAAGAAAGCATTCGAAAAAGTGTAGAACAGATGCAGAGAGCCTTTGACGAAAAATTTGCGAATCAGTTACTCTTTTCGGAGGGGGTGAAAACAGCTAGTCACCCGCAAAATCCCTCCACATTGTCTATGCATGCACCTAGGGGAAACCAAGGACCTCTTCAAAATTCCAGGAACCTAGGTAATATAAACCCATCGTACGTAGCGAATCCTGCAGCTTATCGTCATCATTCCTTAAACGAGAAACACTCCACCATCATTCGTAGCTGGAATGTCTCTTTCAGTGGAAGACCAACGGAAATGGAGGTGGGAGAATTTATATATCGAGTGAGCACTTTAAATAACATCGCTTTCCCAGGTAGTTATGATGCGGTTGTGGCTCATGCTCACTTATTATTCACAGAAAGAGCTTCAGAATGGTATTGGAGATTCCATCACCGTACTCCACGTTTTAATTGGCCCGAACTGTGTATGGCTCTACGTACTGAGTTTGGTGATCGTAGCACCGATGAAGAAATAAAAGAGAGAATGCGATCCCGTAAACAACGTCAAAATGAGAACTTTGACTCTATGTTTAATGACATTTTGAGACAAAGTGATCGACTCAGTGTTCCAATAGCTGATAGAGAATTATTGAATATACTGTTGAACAATCTTCGCAGTGAAATACGAAGAGAATTGTGCTACGTTGAGGTATTTACAGTTGAACATCTTCGCGACCTCTGCCGTAAACGGGAAAAACTTCTAGCTAGTCTACCGCTGCCACCTCGTAACTTTCCTCATCGCCCTACACAGACGGTATCCGAAATTGCTCCATCTACATCATATCATTATCCTGCGACTGAGGATACGCTTTCTTCATTACCTGCTACTATTCCTGAATCCAACAACCTACTGCAGATTTCTGATGACCCCGTAATTTCCGAAGTCTCAGCTATTCATAATTCCAACGGTCATCGTGAGCCAAACAGAACTTTAATTTGCTGGAACTGCAAGCTAGAAGGACACCGGTTTCAGGATTGTCTACAACCACCTCGACTTTTCTGTTGGAGTTGTGGCAACGAGGGGGTTTACAAATCAAATTGCACTAGATGCTATTTAAACAAGACCGGGAGCGTGCAGAACACCCAGTCACGCTCCCAAAAGCCAACCCAATTTTAAAGTCAAACACCTCACTTCACTCAACTCCACCTTTAAGAATGCGTTGCCCAGAGGAGTTGGGAAGTAAAACTATTTTGAAGCGAGATTCATCAGCTTGTACTAAATCGTCTATACCTCATCACTCATTTAAATCACTTGAGCAGAAACTCAAAGAATATATGGCACTAAGAACCAGTCTTGGAATTAATGCACTTACAACATCTCGTAAGTATACTCGTTCAGCATTGCGTATTAGAAATTTCTGGAAGAAACGACGATCCTTTCGGTCATCGATTATATCCTCAATCACATCAGTGAAAGATGATCTCCGCGCTTATGCTGAGGTTCAACTTTTAGGCAGCACAAGAGTCGGATTACTAGATAGCGGAGCGTCACTTAGTGTAGTGGGAGGCACTTTCGCACTAGAGCTTCTCCGTACCCCAACACTATTTACACGTTCATCGGTAAAAGTTAGAACAGCGGATGGCGCTAGCCAGAAAGTGGTAGGACATCTGAACACTGAGATAAGGTTCCAAGGTCGGACAAAGTCCCTAGATCTCGTAATTATACCATCTCTCACACAAAACCTCTATCTAGGTATTGACTTCTTTCGGTTGTTCAACCTGTTTCCACCGTTAACAAATCAGATCCCGAAAAAAACCGAAACCTCGGTAATATGTACTTTGACAGCTGACGAGGAAGAGAAACTGCAAGATGTCATTCAGCTGATTCCGTCTTTTGCGAAAATGGGATTGGGCAGGACGCATGTATTTTTTATTTACTAAAACTATACGTCAAAAATTATTTCTAGGCCATTTAATTATTAATTAGAATTATAATAAAACTGTTGATCTAAAATTCCTGAATGTGTTATTTATTTATCAACTGAAAGTAAACTGTTTTATTACTATTACTATTTATTTATTTTATTTATTTATAAAATATACGTGTGAGTGTTGTGTGTGTGTCCGAGTCATGCGCTAGGCAGTACTCTTCCAAAAATGATGCTAAAATAAATTTAGAAAAAACTAAGAACAAAAATTTAAACTATCAAAAGTATACTACTCTACGGTTGGGAAGTTAGTAGGTGTTCAGGTTTTATGACGAATCCGGAAAAATCACAACAACTAGCCAGAGCAAGTTGGTAGATGACCAACTTGCACTCTGTATTTTCTAAGCTGATGTAACTTCAGCTTCTCCATCACAACCTGGAACCTGTGTTGAGAGCTAAGAGAGGAAATGATCGTTTGTAAGAGTTAACCAGTCTCAGAGCCATAAGAACTCACTAGACCATCAAAGATGCAAATTTAACCTTTGCCCTCTTATGATCAGTCAGTACCATACCTTGAGTCGTTCACTCCCACCAAACACATTAAACGAATACGTTCTAAAACAATAAATTAATCAGAAAACGGGGCTCAAATTATGAACGTATATGATAGTAATTGATCTAAGTGTTGAATTGTACACTATTCAGCTTTAACTAGTAGGCTAACACTATGATCTGCTCGACCATTGTGTCATATTTTCTCAGCTAGTTATTGCTGACGGTGTCAAACCATCCCTTAGTCAATTCCATCACCTAACTGGAGTGCGCGAGCTCGTAAGACTCGTTGAATGGTCAGTCGAAAGCGCGTGTATAAAACAGTTAATTTAATCGAAAAAAAATTCACTACATAATTACTAAACTATATTAAAAGATCCTCCAAGGGTCCATTCTGTTTTATTTTTATAAATAAAAATCAGGTTTTGTTTCGCGCCAATTTGTTGTCTATAAGAATATAAATATAATGTATAGGCAGCTCTAAAAAATGATAATAAAGCCAATATTCATATGGATACCCAAGATCATCTAATAATTCTATTTAATAAACTAATTTCTCTTAAAAGATTTAATGTAGGAGGGGCTGCTATATTAGCAGATCTTAATAAAAATCACCATAAAGTTAAACTAGGTATAAAATTTAATATCCCTTTATTAATTAATAAACTTCGTCTATTTATTCGTTCATAAGAAATATTAGCTAAACAAAATATTCCTGAAGAACACAAACCATGAGCAATTATTAATATATAAGCCCCTCTTATCCCTCAATATATTAAAGTTAATAACCCTCTTAAAACAATAGCTATATGTGCTACTGAAGAATACGCAATTAAAGATTTTAAATCAATTTGACATAAACAAATTAATCTAACTAAAAATCCTCCAATTAAACTAATAGTAATTCATAAATAATTATTAAAAACTCCAATTTTTTGAATTATAGGAAAAATTCGTAATAACCCATACCCCCCTAATTTTAATAAAACCCCAGCTAAAATTATTGAACCAGAAATAGGGGCTTCAACATGAGCTTTATGTAATCATAAATGAACTAAAAATATTGGCATTTTTACTAAAAAAGCAAAAATTAATCTAACATATAATATAAAATTAAAATAAGAAATACAATAAATAATATTTATATCTAATCTATAATTATTTCAATATAAAAAAAAAATTCTTACTAATAATGGCAATGAAGCTATTAAAGTATAAAATAATAAATAAATTCCTGCCTGTAAACGTTCAGGCTGATATCCTCAACCTATAATTAAAAATAAAGTAGGAATTAATCTTCTTTCAAAAAATAAATAAAATAAAAATAAATTTATAACTCTAAATGTTAAATAAAGAAAAATTAGTAAAATTAAAATATTAAATATAAAAAAAGAAATAAAATTATTTAAATTAATTACTTTTTCTCTTGCTATTAATATTAAACTACAAATTCATAAACTTAATAAAATTAAACCATAAGAAATAATATCACACCCTAAAAAATATCTAATTCTTCCTCATATATTATTATAAAAATTTATTATAATAAATAAAAAACTTATTATAAATAAACAATTTTGAACCATTCAATATCTTTTTTTTAAAAAACATAAAGGAATTATAAAAATTAATATAATTAAAAACTTTAACATTGTAAAATTCTAAAAGAATTAAAATAATCATTACCATGAGTTCGAATTATAGAAACTAAAATAGATAATCCTAATGCTCCTTCACAAACAGAAAAAATTAAAAATAAAACTCTAAAAAAACATTCATAATTAAAAAAATTTAAATAAATAAATATAAAAATAAATAATCTTAAAACAATAAATTCTAATCTTAATAATATAGCTAATAAATGTTTACAATTTAAAACAAATACAAAAACTCCTGAAATAAATAAAAAAATAGAAAATCTTCAATAAAATATTATTAACATTAGTTTTAATAGTTTAAAAAAAAACTTTGGTCTTGTAAATCAAAAATAAGAAATTATTCTTTTAAAACTTCAGAAAAAAAGAAATATCTTTATCATTAATCTCCAAAATTAACATTTTAATTAAACTATTTTCTGAAATTATTCAATTTATTCTTATTATTTTAAGATTAATTATTAGTTTTATTTTTATACAATTAAAACACCCTTTATCAATAGGATTAACTTTATTAATTCAAACTTTTTTAATTTGTTTAATTACAGGATTTTATTCAAAAACTTTTTGATTTTCATATATTCTATTTTTAATTTTTTTAGGTGGCATACTCGTTTTATTTATTTATGTAACTTCATTGGCATCAAATGAAATATTTTCAATATCAATAAATATAATTTTTTGGTCTATTATATTCTTTTTTACTATAAATTTAATTATTATTATTATTGATATATATTTTATTACTAATATTTCATTAAATTCAGAAATAATTATATTAAATATAACTAATAACACTTTAATAGAAAATACTATTAATTTAAATAAATTATATAACTTTCCAACTAACATAATTACTTTAATAATAATTAATTATTTATTTTTAACATTAATTATTATTGTAAAAATTACAAATAATTTTTATGGCCCTCTTCGACAAAAAAACTAATGAATAAACCAATACGATTAAATCACCCATTATTTAAAATTGCTAATAATAGATTAGTAGATTTACCAGCTCCTTCTAATATTTCTTCTTGATGAAATTTTGGATCATTATTAGGATTATGTTTAATTATCCAAATTTTAACAGGATTATTTTTAGCTATACACTATACAGCTAATATTGATAGAGCTTTTAATAGAATTATTCATATTTGTCGAGATGTTAATTATGGATGAATACTACGAACTATACACGCTAATGGGGCATCTTTTTTTTTTATTTCTATTTATTTTCATATTGGTCGTGGAATTTATTATTCTTCATATTTATATACTATAACTTGATTAATTGGAGTTTTAATTTTATTTTTAGTAATAGCAACTGCATTTATAGGGTATGTTTTACCATGAGGACAGATATCATTTTGAGGGGCTACAGTTATTACTAATTTACTATCAGCAATCCCCTATTTAGGAATTGATTTAGTTCAATGAATTTGAGGAGGATTTGCAGTTGATAATGCAACATTAACACGATTTTTTACTTTTCATTTTATTTTACCTTTTATTGTATTAGCTATAGTAATAATTCATTTATTATTTCTTCATCAAACAGGGTCTAATAATCCATTAGGCATTAATAGTAATGTTGATAAAATTCCTTTTCATCCTTACTTTACTTTTAAAGATATTGTAGGATTTATAATTTTATTAATATTTTTAATTATATTAAATTTAATTAATCCATATTTATTAGGAGACCCAGATAATTTTATTCCAGCTAACCCTTTAGTAACCCCTATTCATATCCAACCTGAATGATATTTTTTATTTGCTTATGCTATTTTACGATCAATTCCTAATAAATTAGGAGGAGTAATAGCTTTAATTTTATCAATTGCTATTCTTTTTATTTTACCGTTTACTCATATGAATAAATTTCAAGGAATTCAATTTTATCCTATTAATCAAATTCTTTTTTGATTAATATTAACTATTGTAATTTTATTAACCTGAATTGGGGCTCGACCAGTTGAAGACCCTTATATTTTTTTAGGACAAATTTTAACAATTTTATATTTTTTATATTACATTATTAATCCTTTAATTATATTATGATGAGATACTTTAATTAATTAAGTTTATGAGCTTGAATAAGCATATGTTTTGAAAACATAATATAAAAATTTAATTTTTTATAAACTTTTATTACTAATTTAAATTAACTAAAATAAATAAGATAGAAAAAAAATTTTTAAACCTAAAAATAATAATATATAATTCAAAGAAAAAGGTAAAAATCTTTTTCAAGCTAAATATATTAATTTATCATAACGAAACCGAGGCAAAGTCCCTCGAATTCAAATAAATATAAATGAAATAAATATTAATTTAATAAAAAATAATAAAGAATTAATATCACAGCCTAAAAAAATTACTACTATTAATATTCTCATAAATAAAATTCTAGCATATTCTGCTAAAAAAATTAATGCAAATCCCCCTCTTCCATATTCAACATTAAATCCAGAGACTAATTCAGACTCTCCTTCAGCAAAATCAAAAGGAGTTCGATTAGTCTCCGCTAATCTTGAGGCAAATCAAACTAACCATAAAGGAAACCCAATAATAATAAATCATATATAAAATTGATATTTTTCAAAATTTATTAAATTATAATTCCCAATTAAAAAAATAAAAGATAGTAAAATAAAAACTAATCTTACTTCATAAGAAATAGTTTGAGCAACTGCTCGCAACCCTCCTAATAAAGCATAATTTGAATTAGAAGATCACCCAGCAATTATTACAGTATAAACCCCTAATCTTATACATCTTAAAAAAAATAATACCCCTAAATTAAAAGAAAATAATTTAATAAAATAAGGAATACATAATCAAATTAATAAAGATAAAAATAAAGAAAAAATAGGTGAAAAATAATATGAAATATAATTAGAAACAATAGGATAAGTTTGTTCTTTAGTAAATAATTTAATTGCATCACAAAAAGGTTGTGGAATTCCTATTAATCCTACTTTATTAGGTCCTTTACGAATTTGAATATACCCTAAAACCTTACGTTCTAATAAAGTTAAAAAAGCTACTCCTACTATTACACAAATAATTAATACTAAACTTCCAATAAAAGGTAATAATAATTCTTTTAATAACAAGTACTATTTGTAAATTTTAATTACATTTATAAAATCTAAATTTATTGCACTAATCTGCCAAAATAGTTAATAATATTCTAAATAAAAAAAATTAATATTTTTAATATTTGGTCCTTTCGTACTAAAATATTTTTTTTTATTAAGGATAGAAACCAACCTGGCTTACACCGGTTTGAACTCAGATCATGTAAGAATTTAAAGGTCGAACAGACCTATTTTTTAAACTTCTACACCTAAAATTAACTCTTAATCCAACATCGAGGTCGCAATCTTTTTTGTCGATAAGAACTCTTAAAAAAAATAACGCTGTTATCCCTAAGGTAACTTAAATTTTTAATCAATATAATTGGATCAATTATTCATATATTAATGTTAAAAAATAATAAAAGTTTTTTAAATTTTAATGTCACCCCAACAAAATAATTATTTAATATTATCAAAATTATTCTTAAATAATAATAATATAAAATTATAAAGCTCTATAGGGTCTTCTCGTCCTTTAAATATATTTTTGTCTTTTAACAAAAAAGATAAATTATAAATTAAATTTAAATGAGACAGTTAATATTTCGTTCAACCATTCATACAAGCTTTCAATTAAAAAACTAATGATTATGCTACCTTTGCACGGTCAAAATACCGCGGCCCTTTAATTATATTATCAGTGGGCAGGTTAGACTTTTTATATAATTTCAAAAAGACATGTTTTTGATAAACAGGCGAATATTATTTTTGCCGAATTAATTAAATAAACCTATCAAAATTAAATTATTTTTAAATAAATTTTATACTAATTTTATCATTATTTTTTTTATTTTAATAATTAAAATAAATATTTTAATATAAATTTAAATATTAATTAAATATTATATAAAATTAATATAAATTATAACATATTTTTTATAATGACTAATTTTAAGCCTATATTTATTAAATTAATAATTTTATTATAAAACTTTATTTTAAAGCTTATCCCTTAAAATATTTATTATTAAAAATATTTAATTAAAAAAAATTAATTAAATACTTTTAATAATATAAATTAAATTTATTTCTTAAAAAACTAGATATATTTAAGAACGAATAACATTTCATTTCTAATTTTATATTATTAATAATTATGCTACATTAAATAAAATATAAAATTAAATCTCTTAAATTCGAAAAAAATATTTTTAAATATTATTTATTTAATAAACCCTGATACACAAGGTACAATAAATTAAATTTTCTTTTAAATTAATAATTTTTCATTTTATTTCAATATTCTTTTACAATACTAATCAACTATAATATAAATTATTTTATTTATAATATATACAAAAACAAAAATTTTATAAAATTATTTTTATTTTATAATTAAATATTTTAATAATTAAAATAAATTTATTTTAAATTAAATTAAACCGAATCGCACGGATTTCTTTTCAATGTAAATGAAAAACTTTACTAATTAAGCTTTAATTCATCATTCTAGAAACACCTTCCGGTACCTCTACTATGTTACGACTTATTTCATTTTAATAACGAAAGCGACGGGCAATATGTACATATTTTAGAGCTAAAATCAAATTAATATTCTAATTAATTTTACTATCAAATCCAATTTTAATTAAAATTTTCAATTTAATATCCATTTAAATAATTTTATTGTAATCCATTTTTACTTAAATATAAACTGCACCTTGACCTGACATAATTTATACTAAAAATTTTAGAAAATTTTTTTTACTTTTTAAAGATATTCTAATGACGGCGGTATACAAATTAAACAAAATTAAGTAAGGTCCAACGTGGATTATCGATTATAAAACAGATTCCTCTGAATAGACTAAAATACCGCCAAATTTTTTAAATTTCAAGACAATAACTAATACTAATCTAGATTATCATTCAATATACATATTAAATAATAGGGTATCTAATCCTAGTTTATAATTAAAATTTCTTAGCTTCAAAATAGTTTATTATATAATATTAAAATTTTAAAATTTCACTTAATAAAATTTATTATTTTATAATTAATTATTAATAATTTTAACTAAAATCTAAAAATTTTTATTTATATTTTTTGTCTAACCGCAGCAGCTGGCACAAATTTTGCTAATATTAAATATTATTACTAATTCTAAATTTCTTTAATAATTAATATTAATTACTGAGATTAAATTTAATAATATAATTTATTTAAAATTATATTTATTCATACAAAAATTTACATGTAAAATATAATATAAATAAAAATTATTGTAAAAATAAAACAATATATTAAAATAAAAACAATAAAATATGCTATTAAAATTAAATTTTAAAACATATTACACATAAATAATTAATTTATAATTATTTTAATAAAATTTAAAATTTTATTTTTAACTAAATAACATAATTTAGTTGGTTACTCCCTATGCAATTACTGACTAATGAACAAAACCCCATTAATCAATAAATATTGTTTTACACTCCCCCAAATATAAAACAATATATTAAAATAAAAACAATAAAATATGCTATTAAAATTAAATTTTAAAACATATTACACATAAATAATTAATTTATAATTATTTTAATAAAATTTAAAATTTTATTTTTAACTAAATAACATAATTTAGTTGGTTACTCCCTATGCAATTACTGACTAATGAACAAAACCCCATTAATCAATAAATATTGTTTTACACTCCCCCAAATATAAAACAATATATTAAAATAAAAACAATAAAATATGCTATTAAAATTAAATTTTAAAACATATTACACATAAATAATTAATTTATAATTATTTTAATAAAATTTAAAATTTTATTTTTAACTAAATAACATAATTTAGTTGGTTACTCCCTATACAATTACTGACTAATGAACAAAACCCCATTAATCAATAAATATTGTTTTACACTCCCCCAAATATAAAACAATATATTAAAATAAAAACAATAAAATATGCTATTAAAATTAAATTTTAAAACATATTACACATAAATAATTAATTTATAATTATTTTAATAAAATTTAAAATTTTATTTTTAACTAAATAACATAATTTAGTTGGTTACTCCCTATGCAATTACTGACTAATGAACAAAACCCCATTAATCAATAAATATTGTTTTACACTCCCCCAAATATAAAACAATATATTAAAATAAAAACAATAAAATATGCTATTAAAATTAAATTTTAAAACATATTACACATAAATAATTAATTTATAATTATTTTAATAAAATTTAAAATTTTATTTTTAACTAAATAACATAATTTAGTTGGTTACTCCCTATACAATTACTGACTAATGAACAAAACCCCATTAATCAATAAATATTGTTTTACACTCCCCCAAATATAAAACAATATATTAAAATAAAAACAATAAAATATGCTATTAAAATTAAATTTTAAAACATATTACACATAAATAATTAATTTATAATTATTTTAATAAAATTTAAAATTTTATTTTTAACTAAATAACATAATTTAGTTGGTTACTCCCTATGCAATTACTGACTAATGAACAAAACCCCATTAATCAATAAATATTGTTTTACACTCCCCCAAATATAAAACAATATATTAAAATAAAAACAATAAAATATGCTATTAAAATTAAATTTTAAAACATATTACACATAAATAATTAATTTATAATTATTTTAATAAAATTTAAAATTTTATTTTTAACTAAATAACATAATTTAGTTGGTTACTCCCTATACAATTACTGACTAATGAACAAAACCCCATTAATCAATAAATATTGTTTTACACTCCCCCAAATATAAAACAATATATTAAAATAAAAACAATAAAATATGCTATTAAAATTAAATTTTAAAACATATTACACATAAATAATTAATTTATAATTATTTTAATAAAATTTAAAATTTTATTTTTAACTAAATAACATAATTTAGTTGGTTACTCCCTATGCAATTACTGACTAATGAACAAAACCCCATTAATCAATAAATATTGTTTTACACTCCCCCAAATATAAAACAATATATTAAAATAAAAACAATAAAATATGCTATTAAAATTAAATTTTAAAACATATTACACATAAATAATTAATTTATAATTATTTTAATAAAATTTAAAATTTTATTTTTAACTAAATAATATAATTATTTTTTTAAACAAAATTTTCAAAATCTGTGATAATTTTTCATTCTCAAGATAACAAAACATGTCACTAACTATAATAAATTTATTTATAAATAATTATTTATAAATATTCTAATTTTTTTTTTTTTTTTTATATAATAAATAATTTATATATTATTAGATTACATAACCTTATTAATATAGGAAGAATAATTTCTAAAGTTGATGAAAGTTCTATGCAGTCTGCAATACAGGATGTATTGCAGGGAATTTCATACAGAACGAGCTGCAAATAAATATAATTTAAAACTTTGTACTTTAGAAAGTCGGGTAATAAAATATAAGAGCAGGAGTGATGATGAAGCGTCTAGCAGTCACACTTTTAATTCGAAGTTCACGAGCGTCCAAGTTTTTTCTATGGAGCAGGAAAATCTACTTAATGAATACATTACGGAATGTTGTAAAATGCACTATGGACTCACAACAATACAAGTAAGAAAATTGGGGTATGAGTACGCAAAATCTCTTAATTTAAAATACCCTGCAAAGTGGGAAGAGAACAAAATGGCTGGGAACGATTGGATGTATGGATTTAGAAGAAGAAATACGGACCTTAGTTTGCGAAAGCCCGAAAATACAAGTGCAGCCAGATCTTTTGCTTTTAATAAAACCTCAGCTACAGAGTTTTATAATAACTTGAACCGTTTTGGGACGACATGCTTTTTTTGCTGATCGAATGTTCAATTTTGATGAATCAGGAGTATCAACAGTCTTAGAAACGACCAAAGTTTTAGCTCCAAAAAGTCAAAAACAAATCGTCAAACAAAACAAAAACAAAACTTGTGAAAATAGCATATTTCGAATCATTCACGGCAAAAAATATTACAAGTGGGTTCAGCACACCTTGAATATGGCCCCTTAATGAATTAGCCATTAGCGAGGAAGATTTTACTCCAACTGAAGTGTATACTTCAGGTAACTTGGAAAATATGCCACTTAATCAGAATAATATTACAGAAAACTTGATATCACTTATACCGCAGCCAACTGTCGATGATCTCTGCCAGCCTTTAACATCTGCAACACAGGATTTCTGTCAGGTTCCGTAAGAATCTAACTCCCAAACATTTAACCCACCTATGACGACTATTGTCTGTGATATTCAAGAGTCTAATACCAGTGAATGGATAACCTTAGATAATCCACAAATTCAACAAAAACTCCCTTAACACCAGAAGCAATTCGTTCCTATCCAACTGCTATAAGAAATAAGAAAACAAAGAGGGGGAGGCAGCCTGAAAAATCACGTATATATATACTTCCATAGAAAAAAATAGAATTTAAGAAAAGCATAAAGAAAAAGAATTAAAGAAGCTAGAACAAGAAAGAAAATCTAAAGCGAAACAAATGAAACGGGCTTTAAAGGACTTAAGTACAAGAACGAAAAGCAAGAAACCCGTAGAAAGTGATGATTCAGAACATGAAGGATCATATATGAGCTTGCAAGAGAGTTCAACTTCCATCATAGATGAAGCTGATAATGACGAATTTGAAATGGATACAAGTATTGCTATGCTACCAGACAACATAAAGGATAATTCATTTATTTTAGTCAAATTTTTGAAAAGAAGTCTGTTGTTTATTATGTTGGAAAAGTGTTGAGCCACTATTCTTCTACAGAGTTTAAAGTATCTTATATGAGAAAGAAGGCAGAATCGTCGTGGACATTTTTTTTTCCCAACATTTGAAGACGTGTATACTGTGTATGTTGCTGACATCGAAATCTACTTGATCTCAAAACGCCATCAATTTGCACAGCTAGAACTTCCAAACTATTTACTTTCTCAGTAAATTTATCTAATTTTAATGTGCAATAATATTTATATTATTAGTTTCTTTTTTGTCTAAAGAATTTATAATACCTTAAGTATTTATTGACTAGAAGAGGTCATTTTACTTTTTTTTTTTGACTAGAAGCGGTCATTTATTTTTATTAACTAGAAGAGGTTATTTATTTTTTGTTAATTTTGTATACTTTTATGATAAGAAAATAAAAGTTTTTTGAATTATTTTGCATTTTTTATCACTTGTACTAAAGTTCCCCATAGCGTCTGAAAGTACCCCATATGCTGTATGAAACTACCCCAAATGTGGGGCAGAGCCGTACAAAATTCAGAGCATGTTTAATTCAATTTTACACATTAAATACAGAAAATAGTAGCCTGACAATTTTTTATATTAAGCACAGATAGATATACTATTGTTTGCTTCAACAATGAGTACTCTAAATGAAATAGAACAAAATATAAAAATTAAAATGTAAAAACCGTTCGAATGGTGTCGATCTTCCCCTAATTGACAATTTATATTGAATACATTATTAATTTGTTTTGGGTGCAGAAGAAAATCAATGGAGTTCAACTACGTGAAAATAACTTTAAGTCTACATTTAATTACGAAACGGGTCTAATAACATTAGAAGTGTTCCATTTAAGATCAAACTTGCCCAAATTTAGTTTTATCTACACTACTTCGAACAAATTGTTGTTATATTTTTATTATTTTCCAGTTGCCGAGCTTCATAGTTCCTTCTGAAGTAGCTTGTTACGCTTTTGGTACGGTAACTCCTAGATTGAACGATGAGGATTTGAAAATCACAGGTTTTCTGGAATAAAAACGACATAACAAAATTCGCTTTCACTGTTAACAAATGATTCACCTGTAATAAATTTATAAATCGTAAATTGTAATAAATTCAAAAAATTTTACGGATTATTATTATGTAAACGTTGTAAATCAAATTTCGGTAAAATAGTTAAACGTTTGAACGTATACTGCGTGGGAGTTTATATATAATTATTTTACTTCGGTCTGAAAGACCTAAGTATTACATTCATGAGCTTAAAGTGAAATTCTTACCCCCACTTTTTTTGGGATTTCTCGACGTTTTAGGACCTACTGATTCTAAAATAGCAAAAAAACATGTCAGACAGACTGATGGCCGGCCGGCCGTCACAACCGACAAAATCTAGAAAACTGCTGGACGAATTTGAAAATTTTTTTTTTTCTAAAAATAGGTTTACTCAATGGGAAGAGCTGAAAGGACGATTTTTTTTTTTTTTTTTTTTTTTTTTTTTTCTTTATTGAGCAAAAACAAATATAATTATTGGAAAAAAAAATATTACATTTTAGCCTTCTAACGTTGCAAAAACATACAATGTTTTACCGCAACTCATTTAGTTTTAATTATTATTTTAAATTTTATTCTACCTATATCTAAACATTTGACTAGATTAAATTATAATACAGATTTATTTAGTTTTTTGCTATTGTTAAGCCATTACTGATCCCATCTATCACATAGCTACGTTCCTTAGATTGTTCTTAAATGTCATTTTTTTTAGCTGTGTAGCTTAAGGAAGTAAAAAATAACTTGGTTTCAAAATTACGCATTTTATTAAAGAAGTACCCAGCAAACCGAAAAACCGAAAAACCGAAAAGATCCAATGCCAGCATGAGATTAGACTGTTATACATTGCCACTTGATAATAGTATTTTTAATTTGGCTTTGAAAAGTGAGATCTGCTTAATTTCTTTCATTTCCTCTGGAAGCTTATTAAATAACAAAAGGCCTTTATGCAAAACGTTGTGTTGTCCTTTTGATGTTCTACAAAAATCTATTACATAGTTGTTGTTTTGACGTGTCAAGTATTTATGAACATCTGAAATTTGGCGTATAAAGAAATCGTTTTTTATTATTTTATGTTTAACTTTAAATATTAGCAAGATTATTTCAAAATCAATCAGCTTATTTAAAGGAATGATATTGGTATCGTAAAGATCTTTTGTAGGATATCGTGAGGGTAGAAGTTTTATGGTTTTTAAAGCTTTATTGATAAGACGATGTACTTCTGTAATTCTGAAAGCCGCAGCTGTACCCCATATAGGTAATAAGTACCTGACAGTGCTTAGTATATGTGACTGGAAGATCATGTATTTTATCTTATTTGGTAAGGTATGCCGCATTCTGTACAGTATAAAGCAAATATTTTTTATTTTTTTCTTAACATAAGATATATGCTCATTCCAATTTAGTTTAGAGTCCAAAATCAATCCTAAGTACCTCGTACTGTAGACACGATCAATTATTCTATTATTCAAGGTTATGTGACTAGAGTTAAAAGTGTCAATATTTTTATTTTTTATTTCAAATACCATGTAATTTGTTTTCTTTTCATTTATCTGCAAGTGGTTTAGTTCAGCCCATTTATTTATAATGTTTAAGTCTGCTTGCATTTTAGATATTAGAGAGGTGGAATCCGTTTCAGAGTATACTAAGACCATATCGTCGGCATACATGAGAAGTTTTCCAGTTAATGTAAGTTGAAAGGCATCATTGACATAGATGTTAAACAACAAAGGTCCTAAAAGAGAGCCTTGTGGAACTCCATATTTTACTGGAAGCATTGTACCTTGCGTTGAATTAAGTTTAACAATCTGATTTCGGTTTTTTAGGTATGAAGCAAATATTTCAAGTGAAGTACCCATTATTCCTAGTGCTTGTAATTTTTTTATTAATAAAGCATGACTTACCGAATCGAAGGCTTTGCGTAGGTCTATGAAAATGCAGGTAGTGATGTGTCCTTTATCTAACCCCGTTCTTACTTCGTACATTAGTTTCGCTACTGCAGCCAATGTACTAGATCCACTGCAAAAACCGAATTGATTTGGATCTATGATTTCGTTTTCTCTACAATAGGTTTCCAGTTTGGCGTATAAGACGGTTTCATAGATTTTTGAAAATGTTGTTAATATGGAAACCGGTCTATAGTTCTCAACTGACAACTTAGAGCCATTTTTATATATAGGAACAACTTGGGCTAATTTAAGTTCATCTGGAAAAATACCACTTGTCATTGAATCATTAATAATTTCGGCTAGTTTTGATCCTAATAGTTCTTTAAACTCCAAGCAGAATTTGGCTGAAATTAAATCATAACCTACTGCCGAACTAGTATTTAGATTGGATATAATTTTAATAATTTCGTCATATGTAACAAAACTACTGTTATAAAGATGCACAGCATTTATATTATTTGGTGTAAATTCCGGCAGAGTTTCTTCGGAGGGTTGGATAATTTCATCTATACAATTAGAAAAATATTGATTAAAGTGGTTACAAATTGTTACCTTATCTGAGATTATATTTTGATCTCTTTCCAGCATAAAATTTGTTGATGTTTGTACTTTATTGAAGGCATGTCTATTAACGACAGCCCATAGTTTTTTGTAATCATTTCCATTTAGTTCTCTCTCAAAATATTGTCTTTTGACTTTTGTTATCATTTCTATGACCGTTTTTTTATAATATTTAAAACGACAAAAAATGTATTCATTAGATGGAGATTTTTTGTGTAGTTTATAAAGTTTATCTCTTGTCTTCATAGTTTTAAAAATTTCGTGTGTCATCCAAGGGTTTCTATTTTTCTTCTTCGGCTGGCTAAACATTTTTTTGTTACGTGAAATATTGTCTTTACATACTTCCATTAGTTCTCTCAACTGAGCACACTGATTTATATCAGTTTGAAATTGGAGTTTATCTATTTTATCATATTCTAAAACTGTTTTTTTGACAATTTGTTTCGGAAGTGGTAGTTTTAGCTTACCAATATTTAAAATTAGAATACGATGATCTGAAATGCAGGTATCCAATGTAGACAGATTATATTTATATCTGAAAATATCAGTAGCAACATGATCAATCAACGTGGAAATAGTATTAGATACTCTTGTCGCATGCTGTTGATCACGCGAATTAAGGATTAAGAATCCATTAGTATTGACTATTTCTTCATATTTTTCAACAACCATGTCATTGCAACATAATAAATTTATATTAAAATCCCCAAATATATAAGTATTTTTTCTATTTTCTAATGTAGTTTCAAGTAAATCTAAAAATAACGAGATATTTGCAGAGGGCGGTTTATAAACTGACATAATATTTACTTGAATATCTACTAGTTGGACTATTAGCATGTCACAAAACTCTGTATTAGTTTTATGTATTAGATTAGAGACTAATGATTCAATTATATATATTGCTACTCCACCACCCCTACATTGGCGATTTGCGAAATATCCCACATAATTTTGTATGCCAAATAATGAGACCTCATCATCCTTAAGCCAAGTTTCAGTTAGAACCAACCCGTGTATGACAAATTTGAAAGAAGCTAAGAGATTTTGTATATCATCTAGTTTGTTACGAATACTTCGTACATTTAAATACAATATATTTAAAAATTCTGTACCACCAGTGTGGACAGCAGTTTTGTTTAATAGATGCTTAATTTCAACAGAATCTAACATATCTAAGTTTTCATTCATATTGTACTGGAGTTTTACTAAAAACGAAAAATATTGTAGGTGTTATCAAACTATGTTTTCCTTCTAAAAAAAATACAAAGAACATAATAATTAAAGAGATGAAAACCAATAATAACAACAATAGCAAAAAATATATATATATGTGTGTATGTGCTTCTACTTGAAAAACAAAAAACAAAAAAACACATTATACCGTATAGTATCTAACTTTAGAGTTATTTACAACAAAATAATTAATTAATTTTACGATTCAACATTAATTTTATATAATTTATTTTCTTACTTTAGATTTTAGTAGTTCAATGTCATTTAATGATTTGATTGTAATTACAGCTGATTGAGTAGTCTCTCTTAAGAAAACGCTTCCAAATTTGGTCCACGCATACGCATATTGATGGTCCTTTTTGAACTGACGAGCATGTCGAAGTAGTTCTTTATTTTGTGGTGTTAAAAATTCATTAAAGTAAATTTGCATTGTTTCATCAGCGTCATTGAAAATTTCTTTTGTAAGCAAAGTCCGTTTGGCTTTTTTTTGTTGCTGTAGATTAGTTTTGATTTCGCTATTTATAAATTTAACTAACAATGGTGGATACTGTTTTGTTTTAGAAGAATCAGTTCTTGCATTTGCAGTTTCTTTTTCATTAAATCTATGAACTTCAACAACGCTTTCCTGAGTAAGGGAAACATTTAATCTGGCTCCAATTTTTATAATAGTTTCAATGTTGTTTTCATCTTTAGATTGCGGTATACCAGTAATAATCATATGATTTGAAAAATTTTGTTGTTTCGATTGATTTAGTTCATATTCCAATTCCATAACTTTGGCAGTCAAGAAATCGGTTTTAGTTTTATATTCCAGCAATGTTTTATTTAAATTTTTATTTTCCGCTAATATTTGGTTTACCTTAGTTGTAAGTTGATCCAACTGGTTGGAGATAAAACTTTGCGATCGCACAATATCATCATATTGTAGATGCTCATTGGAATTAAACTCTTCATTTTCCGAATATTCTTCATTATTTTGGGAGACGTTCTGTTTACATATATCAGAGCAAAACCAAAGCGGATTCTGAAGAAGTGCTTTATATTGTTGACGAGTAATTTTCACGCACTCAATATGGTATGATTTCCTACATGTTACACAATCTACTTTTTTGTCTTTTTTATTAATTGAGTCATTGCAAACTGAACAATTAACATCCACTTTTTTTAGAAACAAACTTGTATTAAGATTTGTTTGTTTATTTCGACTTGATTTTCGAGTAGACATTTTAAATCACAATCAAATTAAAAAAAAACAGTAATAATTTTTTATTGCATTAATGAATTTCCCGTTTTACTGAACTATTGTTTTTATTAATTTTTACACAAAAATAATTATACTTAGTAAAAGGAATATTTAAGTTTGGATATTTGATTATTTAAGTTAAGATATTTATTTGCTTGATAAAGATTTAATGCAAATATTTGAAGAGCACATTAACAACACGTCTGTTCTCATCGAGTGATGAAACCTTGCATTATAAGTTTGTCAAAAAAATGTTGTCAAGTGTGTCAAAAGAAAGATTTTTATTTATTTTTTTACCCAATTTTTTGGAAAACGTAAATGACGTAAATGTCATAAAAACAAATTGAAATGAAATTGGACATGAAAATTTTTTAATTTGTTATAGTTTTTGAAATATTTTTGGAATTTTAAAAAAAGTTTATATGTTCGACTTTGTAATAACTTTTGCAATATTTTTAGAACTTTGGAAAAAGTTTCAAGTTTTGATTTTGTAAGAATTTTTGAAATATTTTTGGAATTTGGAAAAATTTTAAGTTTTTGATTTTATTGTAATTTTTGGAATTTTGAAAAAAGTTTCAATTTTTGATTTTGTAATAATTTTTGAAATATTTTTAGAATTTTGAAAAAAGTTTGATTTTATTATAATTTTTACAATATTTTTGGAATTTTGAAATTTTTGCAATATTTTTGAGTTTTGGAAAAAGTTTGAATTTTTGAATTTTTGAATTTTTGGAATATTATTAGAATTTAGAAAAAGTTTAAATTTTTATTTTATTCTAATTTTTGGAATATTTTTAGAATTTTGAAAAAAAAATAGAATTTTTGAATTTTATATATACATATTTTTAGAATTTTGAAAAAAGTTTCAATTTTTGATTTATAAGAATTTTTTGGAATATTTTCGGAAAAATTTTAAATTTTTGATTTTATTATAATTTTTATAATTTTGGAAAAAGTTACAATTTTTGATTTTGTTATAATTTTTGCAATATTTTTAGAATTTTTGAAAAAAGTTTTAATCTGTGATTTTGTAATAATTTTTGAAATATTTTTAGAATTTTGTTTCAACAAAAAGTTATGTTTGATATGCATCGCTGCCCCAAACTAAAAACCATGTCCTCATAAAAGTTTTTTGCCGAAAACTATATCAAAATCCTTAACCCAGACCTAAGTCTTGATATCTCAGAGCTTGAGATTTCAGCGCCTCCATATTTTTATGTTTTCATTACGATTTTACCGAAATAAACAGTTGTTTAATAAAAGTTAAAACCCATTGTGAGGATGTTTAGAAGAAAAATGAATATGAAACAAATTGGTATATAGTTCAGTTACCTTGGAGTTTGGACTTGTTTTTTTACTATGTAGAGGTTATAGTGAAACTTTGGTCGGTACGCTTTTAAAAATGTTTTGTACAACTTACAATTTTGATATGTGTAACATCCGTTTTAGAAAAACAAAGAAAAACTATTTTTTATTATTTTCACACCGTTTTTCTACGCAAGGCTGTTGAAATACAATTAAAATTTAAATCCTTTTGAAAATAAAAGTTGGTTTAGAAATTTGTCTTGCGATCTTTTGTCTTTGGACGTTAGATACTTGGATGACATGATCCATGTCAATCTTACTTGAAGTGATAGATTTTTAGATTCAAGTATAAATCGATTGATAAGCAACTTACCAAAGTAACTTACCAAATGGCAACACTCGGACTCAAATTGCATAGCAGTAGTGTTAAGACACTTTCGCTAATTTCCACGAAAAAAAATAAGAAATAATAGGCCAATAGAATAACGGAAAAAGATATGGCTTACGTGTTGTTGCTCGTAACAGGTCAAAAATTTTTTTAATCTCTGGGGTAGGGTACTCACATAATGCACATGCCGAGTCCACTCGCCCGGCACCTGGGGAGTGGAGTTATGCAACAAAGTGTGCTGGAAATTTTTTTTTGCTTCCTTGTAAGCGATATAACTCGTAAATGGTGCACTTTAGGATACTGGTGCCATGGAATTTTTTTGTTACTTAAATGTTTTTCTATAAATAAAATAAAAAAAAAACAAAAATAATTTGTTTTGTAGCAAATTTTTGCGAAAAATGGCGAAAAAATGTCTAAAAAACGATATTTTTCAATTGAATTTAGTTGTTTGCAAATAGTTGTTTATAACACAATTGACCCCTTTATCTTGTAGCAGAAACCTCAACAAAAAAATGAAAAAAATTATTTTTGTTTTTTTTTTTATTTTAAGTTATAGAAAAACATTTAAGTAACAAAAAAGTTCCATGGCACCAGTATCCTAAAGTGCACCATTTACGCGTTATATCGCTTACAAGGAAGCAAAAAAAAATTTCCAGCACACTTTGTTGCATAACTCCAGTCCCCAGGTGCCGGGTGAGTGGACTCGGCATGTGCATTATGTGAGTACCCTACCCCAGAGATTAAAAAAATTTCTGACCTGTTACCGACAACAACACGTACAATCCGTAATTCTATTGGCCTATAAGGGAATATCGAGCATTTTAATGAAAAAAATAAGAAATGAGGAAAAAAACGATTTTTTTTGTTGTTGTGATCGAAATGATGAAAAAAAGCAATAACAATGCATATGTTTTTGATTTTAAAGAATGAGTTTGTGTTTTAATCTAATTTTGCAATAAAACTCTGTGGGAGGTCTAATAAGAAAAAAATATACGAGTATGTTACATGAATGAAAAAACAAAACATTTGCTTTGAGTTTAAATCAAATATTTTTTTTGGTTGATAAGCTACAACAACAATTGCATTGAAATTAATTCAAATTGCATTGAGAGAATGAGTTTGAAAGAAAAACTAGAGAAAATGATTTTAATCTTTTTTTGTTGTTGTTTCTTATAAGAAAAAATTCATTTCGATCTCTCGATATTATGCCACTTTGTTAATTGAAAGCAAAATATGAAAAAGCATGTGAATTGAATTTTGTATCATAACTTTGTCTCGATATTATGCCACTTTGTTAATTGAAAGCAAAATATGAAAAAGCATGTGAATTGAATTTTGTATCTCGATATTATGCCACTTTGTTGTTTTGTTATGTAAGATTTAATTTTCTCGACAAAAAAAAATTGAAGATGTTCATGATATATTTTTTTGTAGGTAACAAAATTGTTTTTGTTGTAGTATTTTGTATTTTGTTTCGTAATTGCGTGCGGCTTTTTTGCGTTAAATGATTAAGTACGATTTCGATTTTTTTTTTCATTGGGGCACATGTGTTGTTCTAGTTTTTTTGGTTGTTATATAAGATTTGTGTGTAAAGCGAGCAGAAGAATTAGAACAAATTGTGTTGGTTGTTTTAGTTCAATTGCATTGAGAGAAAATAAAAAAAATATAATATTATAAATAGATAGGATTTTGTTGTTGTTATTGTTGTCGACGCTTCTGTTTGTATGTAAAAAAATTTAATTTTAACTGCTGCTGCTGCGATAGATTTTTGCAAAATATTATGGAATTTCATCTAAAATAAGAAAAAAATATTATCCCGTTTTCTCACACATTTTCATATATGTGTTAAAAGATTTTTTTTTTTAGATCTTTATCTATAAAACAATTGTTTTTTATTGTAGGAAGTTGAAAAACGAATCAAATAACTCGATTATTCGCGGCACTTGGATTTTTCGTTAAATAATTAAGTATGATTTTGATTTTTTTTCTTTTAGGCGCATGTGTTGAGTTTGTTGCACTTTGTTGTTCTAGTTTTTTCTGATTGTTATATAAGATTTGAGTATAAAGCGACCAGAAGAATTAGAACAAAATGTGATGGAAAAATGATGATGAGTTGGAAAACAAAAACTTTTTATTTGGAATTTTAGACGGATGTCTAGTATCTTTTTTGTTTTTAAATAGATTGTTTTTGTTGGTGTGATCGAAATGACTAAAAAAGCAATAACAATACATATGTTTTTGATTTAGATAGCGGATCTCACACATTTTCATATATGTGTTAGTTGATTTTTTCACGTATGAATATATAACTAATGTAAGATTTTGATAGTAAAAAAAAAAATGGATTGCGAAGATCTATATCTATTAAACCATTGTTTTTTGTTGTATGAAGTTGAAAAATGAATAAAAAACTTGTTTATTTGCGGTACTTGGCTTTTTTTTTTTTACGTTAAATAATTAAGTAAGATTTTAATTTTTTTACCGTGGTCTGCTGGTTAGTTTTTCGTTTTGTTAATTTTTGTTTTCGTTTTAATTTTCTTTAGATTATTTTGCATGTTTTTTCTGTTCTTTATTTCTGCATGAAAATTAAGTACGGAAAATTAAGAGGAAAACAAATTCCATAAAAAAAAAAAAATGTTGCAAAAAACAACGAAATACACCAAAGAAATTGGACCCGATTGGGTCTTTAACTATTAATTAATGCTCAAATTCTTCAGAAATTGATAGATGAGGGACATTTCAAGGGATATTTTTCTCAGGGATCTGAGTTTTCAAATTTCTTAATTTGTTTTTATTTGTTTACAAACTTTGGGGTAAATTGGGACAAAGAAATGATAAGAATCAGACTGGCCAAAACAAATTAATTTTTTAATGGCAATAAAACCGGGGCGGTAAGGTATTGGATTTTACAGTTGGTTTTCTTAAATTATTTGAACTTTCACTTTTCTAACAACTGGATGCTTGATCTAGGCAGTAAACAAGAACTAAACTATGTAGTTGTTAAATGGTATGGAATTTTCAAATGAAAATCCAGTTTCTGAACCATATTTAAGGGACTTTTTCATGTCTATGCGCTTTCCCTTTCTAACAAAATGAATAGTTGATCTAGACAGTAAACCAGAACTAAACTATGTAGTTGCTAGATGATATGGAATTTACAAATTTTAACAAAATTTTTATTTTATTAATTCATTTTTTTTTAAAATTCGTTTAAATACATTGATTTTTTATTAAAACAGCTGATCCATCTCGAATTGTGTTTCGTCTTCAACCTATTACGCCATTGGCTTCACACGAAACTCATATAATGGTGCGTTCAATTTGGAAGCATCTCTACCGATGAATTTGATCAGCATATTTGTGATCTTGGCTTCTTGCCCAACAAATAATTTTGTTAGCCTTGGCGGCATGTATAAATTCCCGGTAACTTTGATTTTTAATTTTGAAGTTATTCCATATATTACATGCATGCTGATAGTTTTAAAGCGACCAGAAGAATTAGAACAAAATGTGTTGGAAAAATGATGATATGTTGGAAAACAAAAACTTTTTATTTGGAATTTTAGACGGCTGCCTATTGAATTATACAACACGTGACTGTGATTATTTTAAAATTTATGTCAAAAATGCTACTTGTGTAGGCTTATGTAGATAATTTTGCAACTATAGATGTTTACTTGGTTTAAATCAAAAATTACCCCAAAAATACTATAATAAATCCTATAAAATACTATAATTACTCAGAAAAATATTTTTAAAGCATATTATCGAGTATTTTGCTTCTATAGGTTTTTGTTGCTTCATTAACATTTTGATAGAAGACTCATTTTCTTATCATTTTAAGTTGAAATATTTTAAACGAAAAAATGCAGTTTTTGCAAGAAATATTGAAAAAATAGAGCTCAAACATTTCGTATCTTACTTTAGTTTTCTTAAGCCCATTCTAAATGTTATTGATTTGGATATTTCTCCACTCGAAAATGATAATTAAAAGCTGCGATCAATTGTGAATTGTAAGCAATGTTAATAAAGTTTGTCTTAAAGAATATGAACAGTATGAGTTCGCTAATAATTAATGACTTTTAAAAGAATGTAATATGTTTTTATTTCCTCATTACGAAATTTCGCTTCTTCCGCGCGGAGGGACTCCACGCACAACTTTTCTGAGAAACTTCAAACCATACCTTTAAATTGAAAAATTTTGCTACATTAACAATATCTATAGATGAATTATACAACATTTGCCCGTTATAATTTTAAAATTTATGTCAAAAATGCTACTTGGGTAGGCTTATGTAGATAATTTTGCACTATAGCATTGTGACAAACTTTGGCAAAATGGCTTGGCCTTAGCTGAACGTGCTGGCTTGACTGGAATTTTTTCTGAAGTATCTGAAGTATCTGATTTTTTTTTTTTTTGTAAGTTGGTTTTTTTGTTTAATTTTTTTTATATTTTGTTTTTTTTGTTTTTTTTTTTTTTGTTAATTTTTTTTCTTCGTTTTTTTTTTTTCGTCGTTTTTTTTTTTATGTTAATTTTTTTTTCTTCGTTTTTTTTTGTTTTGTTTTTTTTTGTTTTGTTTTTTTTTTCGTCGTTTTTTTTTTGTTAATTTTTTTCTTCGTTTTATTTTTTTGTTTTAATTTTTTGTATTTTTTATTGTTTTTTGTATTTTTTATTGTTTTTTGTGACAAAATGATAGCTTGTAACAAAACTTTGACAAAATGACTTGGCCGTTGGCTGAACAATCTGCTGAATTAAATGACAGAAACAAAAACCGTACGCTTTTCCAATAAGCTAGTAGCGCATGTTATGTATGTATGGAATTTCGCTTACAGAGCTGCTCGAAAGGAATTATTTATATGCTTATAAATGTTAACCAATTTGAAATAAGATCATTTGCTTGTAAGATTCAAGGGGAATAAAAATTAAAACTAAACAAAAAGTTAAATTAAAACTCGTGTAAATTGAAAACTTTTACGACATACATATAGGTAAAATTTTAGATTACCTTACCATCCATGATTGAGTTTTCACGACCCTCCTTCCTGTCACCTCTCTACCCTTTTTGACATCCTCCTCTATCTTCCCATCTAGATAGATGGTTTAATATTAAATAAGAACAAAGGTGGAGGAAATTTGTAACACTACTTTTAAAGACAAGTTTTATTAGAATATTTTACATAGGTTTAACAAAACTTATACACAAAATACAACTCTTTCTTTGTTTCTGTTGGGTGTATGTTTTAACACGTCAATTTTTATTTTTATCCTATAATCTAAGTCTATTTCTTCTAATTCTTGTTCCAACCAGTAATTCGACAGGAACAATACATTTATATTGTCTAGTTTTAATATGTACCGAAGTCTACCTCTAGGCATAACTTCTTTAATTCCAGATATTACCAGTTCTGTACCTTCTGCAAATTCTTCTAGTCGATGACAATTCCTAAATTTTATGTTTCCCGCAATTTCTTGCATTGTTACGACGTTAACCCTCTCCACCTCTACTTGGGTAAATGGAACGTCTACATTTTTCCATGCGTCTGTGTAAAATTGCAAGTTTTCGATTTTGGCAAATGTGTTATCGTTAAAACTCATATATCCATTTGTAGTAAAGGTGGCAAATGGTTTTTCGGTTGGCAAACATATTAATTCCATTCCATTGTTATAAGGTAATGTGACATAACCGTCTGCAGCAAGAGCTTCTCTATTATTATAAACGCGAAAAAACGTATTTTTGTGGTAACCCTTTAAGTAGAAGATGTCTCTTTGCCCGTCCTTATCCGCCAAAACTCCTACATAGGTATATTTATTTTTATTGTTAACGGTAAACGCGGATACGCTGTACTCTCCAGAGGGCCCTAAGTTTTTCCATCTGGTGTAGAAATAATCTTCTAGTCTCCCATTTGCCCGTTATAATTTTTAAATTTATGTCAAATTTTTTTGTAAGTTGGTTTTTTCTTTTATATTTTTTTTTGTTTTTTGTTAATTTTTTTTCATTTTTTTCTTATTATATGGAAGGAAACAAAAAATTATAAATAGATGTACGAATAAATTGATTTAATGCAATTATATTTATTCCATTTTTTCTTATTTCAAACTTGCTGTGTGGTCTAATTTTTGCGTAAAAATCATTCTAGATAATTTTCTTTAGATTATTTTGCATGCTTTTCTGTTCTTTATTTCTGCATTCACCTGCATGGGGTAATTGAACACATGGGAAAATTTTTATTTCGTTGAAATGCAATACTCTCCGATGATACCCAAAGATAGCCGCATGATATAAATAAGAATTCCACGAATGCTATAAATAAGAACGTCTAAAGCAATACCGGTTTAGTGCCCAGTAGATCGTAGAAGTGTGCTAACATGTCATCCGACGGAGTTTACAGTGTAAGAGAGTTATACGGGCGAAAGGTTAAACCGACTAACGAAAGATTCGGAACATGGTTGCTAACAGAAAATATAGGTAATCTAATTACGGATATAGGAAATATCGACTACACGGAAGGAGAAGAGCTACTGAGAGAGGCACTTAGACCGATATCGGATCCATTTTGTGACAATATAATGGTAGTAAAGTTATGCGGTTCGGAAGACTATAATGGAGGAAGCGGACTTGTAAAAAAAGAAATTTGTGGCACGTTTAACAGCTACCTCCGAGGGAAATTTGGTGACCTTGTTTCTGCGAGACACGGAGTTAAAGCCAAGCTACCCTTCTTCTTGCACAGCGCCAATCGGATGGCTAAAGGTGTTCGAGAAGTTCTTGGAGAAAGTATGGAAAGAATTACGAAAAAATATGATAAAGCTGTATGTATACCATACAAAGTGGAACTAGCAGATGTAAATGTGGAAACACTGTTAAAAGAATTACCCGAATTAATAAAACAATTACAAAAGGAAGACTATTATCTTCTAGACCTTGATATTACTCAAGACTTCTGTGGGGTGTTCCAGAAAGAAGAAATGACAAACTACTTAACAAGTAACTTTAACTTTCGTTAACATGGAATGTATCGGGAGAATTGTAACGAAATTGTAAATAATAACAATACAGTCGGAATTGATTGTCTTACCTGGTTAACTTCTAACGCCAGAGTTAAAATTTATAACAAATTTATTTGCCAAGTAACAAGTCCTGGTGTTAACAAGTGCATTGGTAACCATATAATTGATTTTTTAAACTGTCCAGATAAGAGGTTAAAAGGCACATTTTCCAACACTTTAGCCATAGAACATGGAATTACAAGATTAGAAGCAACCATATATAATTATGCCATAGCCAATAACGAGACAGGGGGATACAACTGCTTAGAAGACTGCCTAAGCTTACTGGAAGATAGCAAACTTTATTTCCAAAATGCACCATTATACTCTATCTCATTTGCTAAAATGTGGACAAAGTTGTCAAAAACTCTGCAAAACAGTTGCTGTCTTGTATTTAACAATATGCTGCAATATGTATACTGGGGGAACAGTAATACAAGGAAATTAACCGGCCTACAGATAAGATTACCAATGGAACCCAACGCAAGAAAAAAAGTTGCAAATTATTGTCTTTCTGCATTTAGTTTTAACTTTTTACCTATTAATTATATAAAGATCGAAGAAGATACGAGTAACAAAGAGAAAAATGTTCGAATTTCTCAAAAATGCTATATTAAGGCTGGAGAAACATTCTTTTCCCGGTCTTCCACACTGTTTAGCACAATCCCGGAAGAAATCGACATCTAGGAGCTCGGACTGGTATCTACATGTAATATTATACCGAAAGTTCTAAGAAAGAGGGAAAACAAAAAAAGAAAGCTAATGCCTTTTGCGCTAAAAGAAATAACACCATTTTCCCATATTTCTGTATTATCTGTAAAGAAACGGAAATTAGAAATGGAGGAAACAGAATTAAAGAAAAGGAAGATAGAGTATTTAGAAAATACAGCTACGGTTAAAAGGAATATAAACATTTTTTGGAGAAAGAACAGAAGATAGCGGAATTAAAGGGGAGACTAGAAGATTATTTCTACACCAGATGGAAAAACTTAAGGCCCTCTGGAGAGTACAGCGTATCCGCGTTTACCGTTAACAATAAAAATAAATATACCTATGTAGGAGTTTTGGCGGATAAGGACGGGCAAAGAGACGTCTACTACTTAAAAGGTTACCACAAAAATACGTTTTTTCGCGTTTATAATAATAGAGAAGCTCTTGCTGCAGACGGTTATGTCACATTACCTTATAACAATGGAATGGAATTAATATGTTTGCCAACCGAAAAACCATTTGCCACCTTTACTACAAATGGATATATGAGTTTTAACGATAACACATTTGCCAAAATCGAAAACTTGCAATTTTACACAGACGCATGGAAAAATGTAGACGTTCCATTTACCCAAGTAGAGGTGGAGAGGGTTAACGTCGTAACAATGCAAGAAATTGCGGGAAACATAAAATTTAGGGATTGTCATCGACTAGAAGAATTTGCAGAAGGTACAGAACTGGCAATATCTGGAATTAAAGAAGTTATGCCTAGAGGTAGACTTCGGTACATATTAAAACTAGACAATATAAATGTATTGTTCCTGTCGAATTACTGGTTGGAACAAGAATTAGAAGAAATAGACTTAGATTATAGGATAAAAATAAAAATTGACGTGTTAAAACATACACCCAACAGAAACAAAGAAAGAGTTGTATTTTGTGTATAAGTTTTGTTAAACCTATGTAAAATATTCTAATAAAACTTGTCTTTAAAAGTAGTGTTACAAATTTCCTCCACCTTTGTTCTTATTTAATATTAAACCATCTATCTAGATGGGAAGATAGAGGAGGATGTCAAAAAGGGTAGAGAGGTGACAGGAAGGAGGGTCGTGGAAACTCAATCATGGATGGTAAGGTAATCTAAAATTTTACCTATATGTATGTCGTAAAAGTTTTCAATTTACACGAGTTTTAATTTAACTTTTTGTTTAGTTTTAATTTTTATTCCCCTTGAATCTTACAAGCAAATGATCTTATTTCAAATTGGTTAACATTTATAAGCATATAAATAATTCCTTTCGAGCAGCTCTGTAAGCGAAATTCCATACATACATAACATGCGCTACTAGCTTATTGGAAAAGCGTACAGTTTTTGTTTCTGTCATTTAATTCAGCAGATTGTTCAGCCAACGGCCAAGTCATTTTGTCAAAGTTTTATTACAAGCTATCATTTTGTCACAAAAAACAATAAAAAACAATAAAAAATACAAAAAATTAAAACAAAAAAAAAAACGAAGAAAAAAATTAACAAAAAATAAACGACGAAGAAAAAAACAAAACAAAAAAAAACAAAACAAAAAAAAAAACGAAGAAAAAAAAATTAACAAAAAAAAAAAACGACGAAAAACAAAAAACGAAGAAAAAAAATTAACAAAAAAAAAAAACAAAAAAAAAAAAATATAAAAAAAATTAAACAAAAAAACCAACTTACAAAAAAAAAAAAAATCAGATACTTCAGATACTTCAGAAAAAATTCCAGTCAAGCCAGCACGTTCAGCTAAGGCCAAGCCATTTTGCCAAAGTTTGTCACAATGCTATAGTGCAAAATTATCTACATAAGCCTACCCAAGTAGCATTTTTGACATAAATTTTAAAATTATAACGGGCAAATGTTGTATAATTCATCTATAGATATTGTTAATGTAGCAAAATTTTTCAATTTAAAGGTTTGGTTTGAAGTTTCTCAGAAAAGTTGTGCGTGGAGTCCCTCCGCGCGGAAGAAGCGAAATTTCGTAATGAGGAAATAAAAACATATTACATTCTTTTAAAGGTCATTAATTATTAGCGAACTCATACTGTTCATATTCTTTAAGACAAACTTTATTAACATTGCTTACAATTCACAATTGATCGCATCTTTTAATTATCATTTTCGAGTGGAGAAATATCCAAATCAATAACATCTACAATGGGCTTAAGAAAACTAAAGTAAGATACGAAATGTTTGAGCTCTATTTTTTCAATATTTCTTGCAAAAACTGCATTTTTTCGTTTAAAATATTTCAACTTAAAATGATAAGAAAATGAGTCTTCTATCAAAATGTTAATGAAGTAACAAAAACCTATAGAAGCAAAATACTCGATAATATGCTTTAAAAATATTTTTCTGAGTAATTATAGTATTTTATAGGATTTATTATAGTATTTTTGGGGTAATTTTTGATTTAAACCAAGTAAACATCTATAGTTGCAAAATTATCTACATAAGCCTACACAAGTAGCATTTTTGACATAAATTTTAAAATAATCACAGTCACGTGTTGTATAATTCAATAGGCAGCCGTCTAAAATTCCAAATAAAAAGTTTTTGTTTTCCAACATATCATCATTTTTCCAACACATTTTGTTCTAATTCTTCTGGTCGCTTTAAGACTATCAGCATGCATGTAATATATGGAATAACTTCAAAATTAAAAATCAAAGTTACCGGGAATTTATACATGCCGCCAAGGCTAACAAAATTATCTGTTGGGCAAGAAGCCAAGATCACAAATATGCTGATCAAATTCATCGGTAGAGATGCTTCCAAATTGAACGCACCATTATATGAGTTTCGTGTGAAGCCAATGGCGTAATAGGTTGAAGACGAAACACAATTCGAGATGGATCAGCTGTTTTAATAAAAAATCAATGTATTTAAACAAATTTAAAAAAAAAATGAATTAATAAAATAAAAATTTTGTTAAAATTTGTAAATTCCATATCATCTAGCAACTACATAGTTTAGTTCTGGTTTACTGTCTAGATCAACTATTCATTTTGTTAGAAAGGGAAAGCGCATAGACATGAAAAAGTCCCTTAAATATGGTTCAGAAACTGGATTTTCATTTGAAAATTCCATACCATTTAACAACTACATAGTTTAGTTCTTGTTTACTGCCTAGATCAAGCATCCAGTTGTTAGAAAAGTGAAAGTTCAAATAATTTAAGAAAACCAACTGTAAAATCCAATACCTTACCGCCCCGGTTTTATTGCCATTAAAAAATTAATTTGTTTTGGCCAGTCTGATTCTTATCATTTCTTTGTCCCAATTTACCCCAAAGTTTGTAAACAAATAAAAACAAATTAAGAAATTTGAAAACTCAGATCCCTGAGAAAAATATCCCTTGAAATGTCCCTCATCTATCAATTTCTGAAGAATTTGAGCATTAATTAATAGTTAAAGACCCAATCGGGTCCAATTTCTTTGGTGTATTTCGTTGTTTTTTGCAACATTTTTTTTTTTTTATGGAATTTGTTTTCCTCTTAATTTTCCGTACTTAATTTTCATGCAGAAATAAAGAACAGAAAAAACATGCAAAATATTCTAAAGAAAATTAAAACGAAAACAAAAATTAACAAAACGAAAAACTAACCAGCAGACCACGGTAAAAAAATTAAAATCTTACTTAATTATTTAACGTAAAAAAAAAAAAGCCAAGTACCGCAAATAAACAAGTTTTTTATTCATTTTTCAACTTCATACAACAAAAAACAATGGTTTAATAGATATAGATCTTCGCAATCCATTTTTTTTTTTACTATCAAAATCTTACATTAGTTATATATTCATACGTGAAAAAATCAACTAACACATATATGAAAATGTGTGAGATCCGCTATCTAAATCAAAAACATATGTATTGTTATTGCTTTTTTAGTCATTTCGATCACACCAACAAAAACAATCTATTTAAAAACAAAAAAGATACTAGACATCCGTCTAAAATTCCAAATAAAAAGTTTTTGTTTTCCAACTCATCATCATTTTTCCATCACATTTTGTTCTAATTCTTCTGGTCGCTTTATACTCAAATCTTATATAACAATCAGAAAAAACTAGAACAACAAAGTGCAACAAACTCAACACATGCGCCTAAAAGAAAAAAAATCAAAATCATACTTAATTATTTAACGAAAAATCCAAGTGCCGCGAATAATCGAGTTATTTGATTCGTTTTTCAACTTCCTACAATAAAAAACAATTGTTTTATAGATAAAGATCTAAAAAAAAAAATCTTTTAACACATATATGAAAATGTGTGAGAAAACGGGATAATATTTTTTTCTTATTTTAGATGAAATTCCATAATATTTTGCAAAAATCTATCGCAGCAGCAGCAGTTAAAATTAAATTTTTTTACATACAAACAGAAGCGTCGACAACAATAACAACAACAAAATCCTATCTATTTATAATATTATATTTTTTTTATTTTCTCTCAATGCAATTGAACTAAAACAACCAACACAATTTGTTCTAATTCTTCTGCTCGCTTTACACACAAATCTTATATAACAACCAAAAAAACTAGAACAACACATGTGCCCCAATGAAAAAAAAAATCGAAATCGTACTTAATCATTTAACGCAAAAAAGCCGCACGCAATTACTAAACAAAATACAAAATACTACAACAAAAACAATTTTGTTACCTACAAAAAAATATATCATGAACATCTTCAATTTTTTTTTGTCGAGAAAATTAAATCTTACATAACAAAACAACAAAGTGGCATAATATCGAGATACAAAATTCAATTCACATGCTTTTTCATATTTTGCTTTCAATTAACAAAGTGGCATAATATCGAGACAAAGTTATGATACAAAATTCAATTCACATGCTTTTTCATATTTTGCTTTCAATTAACAAAGTGGCATAATATCGAGAGATCGAAATGAATTTTTTCTTATAAGAAACAACAACAAAAAAAGATTAAAATCATTTTCTCTAGTTTTTCTTTCAAACTCATTCTCTCAATGCAATTTGAATTAATTTCAATGCAATTGTTGTTGTAGCTTATCAACCAAAAAAAATATTTGATTTAAACTCAAAGCAAATGTTTTGTTTTTTCATTCATGTAACATACTCGTATATTTTTTTCTTATTAGACCTCCCACAGAGTTTTATTGCAAAATTAGATTAAAACACAAACTCATTCTTTAAAATCAAAAACATATGCATTGTTATTGCTTTTTTTCATCATTTCGATCACAACAACAAAAAAAATCGTTTTTTTCCTCATTTCTTATTTTTTTCATTAAAATGCTCGATATTCCCTTATTTCTTATTTTTTTTCGTGGAAATTAGCGAAACTGTCTTAACACTACTCATAGCGGTGCATACTTTCCTCTAATGTGCATATAATAATGTTTCAATTTTCAAAACCAGGCATTTGAAAATTTAAAGAATCAAAATTTTTCAACATTTCATCGGTTAAAAAGGCTAAAACGTTAAAGATTGGTATCAAAAACGTATTGCAGAAACATTGGAGATGTGAGTAAATATCTATAAAAATGTCAATAAGTCTTGATATTTACTCAAAACGGCAGTTTAAGTGCTACTGAGGCAATACTTGTGCGGTCAAGTCAACCTTAACGCTATTTAGAACCAATACAGGGTTTAAATTTGTAACAATTTGGTGACAGCACCAGAACTGTCAGAATGGTTTTAATACATGAATTTAAGGTTGCAGAAATAAATAAGGAAAAAGATCGACGAGAAATTTTAATATATGACATCGTATTTACGATTAAGGGAAAAAGGTCGACAACTTTAAGAGAAAAGTTAAGGATGTCTGTTGTGTTATTATTTTAAATAAAATAAAGAAGAGAATTACAATTACAATGTTTCTTTATTGACCACCTTGATAATACTGGTTTTATAAAAGTTTTGTTTATGTTAATTTTACTTTATACAAATGCAATTCACAATTGCTCGTTTAACAAGTTCACAATGATACCTATTTTATAATGAGCAACATTAGTTTAAACCTTCAAACAAGTACAGTATTTTAAATATGTAACATCCCCTTATCTAGAATTAAATCAAAAAATTTAAAATATAAAGCGTTAATAAAAATTATGTATCAAAGTGATCCGATTTATAATAATCCGGAGTTTTAATTAACCGGACATATCTTGTTATTATTTGCCTTTGTGATGATGCAGGTTGCTGTGAATCATTGTTTATTGCTATTGGATTGAGTGGTGGTTCTGGGTAAATTTGATTTTGCCTTACTGTTTTGAAAATGTAATCGTAATCAATGTCTGACGCTTTGGGCTGATTAGTGAATTCGTTGAACGACTTTCTCATATGGAATGTATTACGTCTTACAATGTTGTTATTTTGGTTTAAAATGTTATAGGATCTGGGCTCTGCATTTCTTGACATAATTTTTCCACGATACCAATGACCTTTAGACCCATTTCTATACATCACGGGATCACCACTGTTAAATGAATTAGTTTTATATCTGCTACTTTTATCATAGTGCTCTTTAATTTTTTGATTACGAACAATAAGTTGCTCGCGTACATCCGGTAATAGTGAGGGTTTTAATAATTTATTACTCACAGGAAGCTTAGTACGCAGTCTACGGTTAAACAGCAATTGTGCGGGAGAATACTTAAGCCCCGCTACAGGAGTGTTATGGTAGTCTAGGAGCATTAGGTCTAAATCCGATTTACTGTCTTCTGTGATTTTCTTTAGCATTGTCTTACAAATATGAACAGCCTTTTCGGCCAGTCCGTTTGAACGAGGGTAGTTTGGACTAGAATGTATTATTTCAAAGTTCCAGTTTTCACTGAAGTTTTTAAAATCATACGACGCTAACGGCATATTATCCGCAATGATTTTGGCTGGAATACCGTGTACCGAAAACACTTCTTTGAGTGCTTTGATAACTGAACCTGATTGTTCCGATATCAAAGGTTTTAGTTCTATCCACTTGGAAAAATAATCTACCGCAACTAAGTAAGGCCTTATACCAAAATCAAGTAGGTCGCAGCCAATTATTTCAAAAGGTAATGTAGGAATTTCATGTTGGATTAGTGGTTCTTTAATATTATTTGGCTGAAATTTTTCGCAAATATTACATTTCATGATATTGTCTTCAATATCTTTGTCCATGTTCGGCCAGTACAGTAACGATTTAGCTTGTGCTTTTGTTTTGGTAATACCCAAATGTGTCTCATGAAGTAGATCCAAAATGGTTTCTCTAAGACTCAGAGGTACCATAATGCGGTTCTCATAAAATAATAGGTGATCATTTACATTTATCTCGTGTCTTTTCGTGTAGTAAATTTTTAAACAATCGTTTACTTTGTTTTTTGATTTGGGCCATCCGTTTATACAAAAATATTTGATTTTGTTTAAAATATAATCCTCATTAGTTTTTTCCTTAAATTCATTTAGTCTTTGTTCTGAAATGTTTATAGTGTGAACCAAATCATTAAGGGATTCATCAACTTCTTCAACATTATTTGTAATGGGGCATGCCCGCGATAATGCGTCTGCTATGTACATGTATCGTCCTGGTAGGTGTTTAATTTCAATGTTATATCTCAACAATTTGAGTTTAATTCGTTGTAGCCTAGGAGAAAAGATTTTACACCGAAAAAAAAACGTTGGTAGAATCAACTACAAAGCTTGTTTGATTTTGCGTCTAATACGAACGTGGTTATTTTAACCAATGTAGCATTGTCAATTTATTTTAAAAAACGTAACAATTTTCATTATTTAAATCAACCACGGCGTGATCAATTTTTCTTGTTCATATTTTTCAGTTCGTTTGTTCATGTTTTTTTTTGAAAATTATTGTGTTCGTTAAAATAAAAAACTAGGAGTAAAGAAACTAATAAACAAAATAAAGAAAAGTAATAAACAAAAGAATAGAAAAATAAAAAGTTTTTATATATTTTAACATGGCTGGTTTTATTTAACATTTTACTTTAGGAAATAATTTAGATGTGTTTAATTGATTTTAATAATTTCCATATTATTTGCATATAAAATTATGTGCGAAAGAAATTTTTCAGTCAATGTTATAACAAAAATATCGTTAATGAAACAGGCCCTTTCTATAATTAATTTTGGTGATTTAAAAAAATTATTATATTTTTTTAATATTTTTTATTTGCCTTGTTTCATGTCTATTTACGATATTTTAATTTAATTTTTCATAATAATGAGAAAATTATAGAAAATTAGTATAATTTTCTACACATAATTCAAATATTTAAATTTTTTGATTTCTGATGTTTGGTCTTTTAAATCGTATCATTAAAAAAATGGCGAAAAAATGGACGCATCCTTTACAAACAAAATCACACTCATACATTTCCTATTTAGAACGTAAATATACGAACGCTAGCTTTATGCATAAAAATGTTTGTCGGGATTGATGCGAAATACATACTTCTAATATAAAAAATTTCAAATATTATATTTACGAAAAAAACGAACCCATACAAACATCGATAGCAGCAAAAACAAAACAAAGATGTACCAAAACAAAAGATTTAATACGGCGTATTGCTTGATTCTATCACAAACGTATTCAATATCACTATTTTTAGTCTAATTTTTAATTTACCACGTTTGTAGTCAATTGAAAATTAAATCATAATTGACTCAACAACAAACATGGTTAAATCAAATATGTTTGTGATACTTATAAAAAAATATATCAACAACGGGTCAATTGTTAGTTTAAATACGGAGCGTTGGTTGATACAATCACTAACGTATTTAGTTCCCCAATTTTCACTTAATTTTCGATTAACAATGCAACATGTTTGAATCAAGCAAGATTTTTTCTTTCGGTGTACTGACCTCTTTTTTATTTATTGCTATTAAGGGTAGGTGATCTGAATAAATTACCGCAGGTCTTCCGTAAATAAAATGATGAAATTTACGACACGCGAAAAGAACTGCGAGATATTCTTTTTCGATCGATGCATAATTTTTCTCTGTGTCAGTTAATGATTTGGAGGCATAGCAAACAGGCTTGTTATTCTGTAATAGACAACATCCTAATCCTAGATTTGATGCATCACATTGAATAATAATATTTTGGGACGGGTCAAAATTTTGAAGCAATGGTGCTTTAGCCAACATTTCATTAATTTCTTGGATAGCTTTGTATGATTTGGCAACCACAAGAAACCCGTATTAATTTTGAGCAATTCTCGTAGCGAAGCAGTTTTGTTTGACAAATTGGGTAAAAATTCTCGTAAATAATTTACCATACCAAGGTAACGCTGAAGCGACTTTTTATCAGTCGGCATCTCATAGTTTATAATTGCGCTTATACGGTTTGGGTGAGGAGCTACACCATGATATGAGAAGATGTGCCCTAAATATTCCACTTTGTCCACACACAGTTGCAATTTATTCGGGTTGAATTTTATACCAGCTTCTCTGGCATGTTTAATTACCCTTTCCAGGTTCTCATTATGCTCATCCTTTGATTTTCCAAAAACCAATACATCGTCGATATAAACAACCACTCCAGGTAAGTCGCCAAATATTTGGGTGTTAAACCTCTGGAAAACTTCGGCCGCTATATTTAACCCAAATGGAAGTCTGAGAAACTTATAACAGCCGAAAGGTGTGGAAAAAGTACAGATTTAACTCGAGCTCGCATCAAGCTCAATTTGCCAAAATCCGTCCTTTAAATCCAAAACTGTGAAATATTTTTGACCAAATAGCTTTGATTTTATATCATCCAAAGTAGGAATTTGATAAAAATTTGGTACCAAATTTTTATTTAGGTCCTGTGGGTCAAGACAAATTCGAAGTTTTTTGTTTGGTTTTTCCACAACTACCATTTTGCTAACCCATTCGCTAGGTTCATCGACCTTTTGTATAATACGAGCAGAACATAATTCATTTAATTTTTTCTTTACTTTTTCGTTTAAAGCAATTGGAATTCGATTTGGTGGCTTGGCTATTGGTATCGCATTTTCTTTTACCTGTATGCTATATTTTTGAGGAAATTTCCCTAATCCATTGAATAAGTCCATATTTTCTTTTATGAACTCTGGTGTTGTATTTCCTATTACGCAAACTGTCCGTTTGATTAAACACAACTTTATACACGATTTAAGGCCCAATATAGGTCTAGACTTTGTATTTACAATAAGAAACTTTTCCAAAAAAAATTTACCTGAGAAATCTATTAACAACTCCACTTGACCCTCGGTTTTAACTAAAAATCCACCATATGCTTCTAAATTTGACCTTTGTGGTATTAGTTTTTTAGATGTAGAGGCTTTCATTTGTTTATATATATGTAGCGGTATAATATTGACATCTGCCCCTGAATCTAATTTGAAATTTATATTGTGTCCCTCCACTTTTAAATCCTCATGCCATCCACTTGATTCACTTGCAGCAACCCCATCATCACCATCTACAATAGAAATAGAAAGAGAATTTAAGAAATAATCACTATCATCACTTAACACATAATCATTATTAACATTTGGTTGTTCAGTATTTACTTCCCTATTTTCAATAACTTCTTTTACAAATTTTTTTTCCATTCTACGGTTAAAATTGTTGCATACTTTTGCAAAATGCCCTTTTTTTCCACAAATGCTACAATATCTAGTATAAGCAGGACATCTATTATAAGAATGATGATAATCACAATATCTGCATTTCTGTTTGTTGAATGATGAAAAATTTTCCCGTGTTGATGACTCAGCTTGTTTATTGTTATCATAGTTTCCATTATGTGATGCTTTAAAACGAGATGATGTTGATGATAAATAAACCGGCTTTGTAACTTGATCCAAATTTTGTACTGTTGTTGTATTAATTAGTGTTCGACCTTGAACAACCTTTAGTTGGGACTCTGTAGTTTCAGTAATTCGACAATATTCAATTATTTTTTCAAGCTCCACATCTGCATCTTTTAACTTTAGAATTTTTTCTTGCAGTGCTTTATTTTGTAGACCTAATACAATTCTGTCACGTAAAATAGAATTTTCTTGTTCACCGAACTCGCCATCTTTTACTAATTTTTTGATTTCTGTCAGGAAATGATCAAATTGTTCGGTTTCGTTTTGATCACGAGTATAGAAAAGATATCGTTGGTATAAAATATTTTTACGTGGATTACAATATATTTGAAATGCGTTCAATATTTCTTTCAAATCTTTGCGTTTTACATCTGATAAATTCATCGTATTAAAAATATCTACAGCGTCTTCACCGATCACGTTGAGAAATATGGCGATTTTTCTATCTGACGCTAATGCATTATATCCAGATGCTTCCATATATATTTTAAATTGTTGTTCGAATTTACGCCAATTTTCGCTAATATTCCCTTGTAGAACTAAGGAGTTGGGTGGTTTAAAACTATTCATGATTAGTTTTTCTTTTTATTTAGACACAGTAAAAACAAAGTTATTCACTTCACTTGTTTTATTACTAATTTTCAAAATTTATTTTGGTTAAACAACTGCGCCATGTTGTGTTATTATTTTAAATAAAATAAAGAAGAGAATTACAATTACAATGTTTCTTTATTGACCACCTTGATAATACTGGTTTTATAAAAGTTTTGTTTATGTTAATTTTACTTTATACAAATGCAATTCACAATTGCTCGTTTAACAAGTTCACAATGATACCTATTTTATAATGAGCAACATTAGTTTAAACCTTCAAACAAGTACAGTATTTTAAATATGTAACAATGTCAACATATCTAGAGTTTAATTAGCAAATGATTCAACATGTTGCCGTACAAAAGAAAACCACCATCATTAATTCCCAAATCAAAATAGCGTATTAGAATGGTTGGAGCAATGAAATTTTCTTACTGCAATAATAGTAGCGCAGCTTTTGCAAAATAATTATACAGAATAGTTTTTGTAACAAATGCACAAAACTTAAAGAATATGTTGTTGATTGTAGAATTTATTTAACAAATTTATAAACAACTTTAAGAAATTTAAACCTAAACTAGAGCATGCCATCTTCATTGTAAGCTTTGTACTCCAAAATATTACTTTAGATGCCAATTTGCTAAATAAAAAGTTGGCTAATTAGAATAAGCATGTTTATTATAATTTAGCATGAATTGGAACGCAGCCTTATTAGTATATTTACAATTTAAAGATTAAAATTTTTTTTTTAAATATTTTGATGTGTAACATTTAGTTTTCGAGTGCAATAAATATTTTCGCAAGCGAAATCTACTACTTAGAAGAATAAAAAATATTTTGTAGGTGTATGTGTAACATACACTTTTTTTGGTTATTGTATTTTAGAACAAAATTGAATATTTTTTGTGCACATGTTATGAAAATAACTTTGTAGAAGTATATAGCAACGACTATATGAAGTTGTTAGATTTAAGAATTTAATTTAAAGATTACTTACAAATTGAAACGCACAACGAATAACGATGGCGTTTTTGCTCCAAAAATCAGCATAGTACCATAAAAAACGATTTCATGATATAGTAAAAAAATCTCAAATATCTGTTAAACAAAGATTGAAAACAACTGCTATCAATAAGAAAAGCGTTAGGCAAAAAAGACGTTGAGTTTAACCAAATAGCGAAATCTCAAAAAAGGCGGCTGGACACTGAAATAGCCAATGGGAATAACTTGAGTAAGGTGATCCAATAGTCAACAGTTAGAAGTTAGATGCAGCCAAAAATTTGAAAGTTTAAACGGACAAGTGCAGTATCACAGGTAAAACTATATGGAAAAGGTTATCAGTAAATGGAATTTAAAATCATCAAGGTTTGATGATGATAAAGTGCGTTGTGGTGGTTACCGACTTAAGAAGAGAGCAAACAATTCTATGGAACATAATAAATAAGAAAAGAAACAGAGCATATGTGTGTTATCAGAACTCGTTTCGTTCGACGAATGAACTGGTTTGGGATGAGGGTAATGTAACCGATTCAACAACCATTTGTCTTTTATTTAAGGGGTTAGAAATTTTTACAAATTGGCTGCGCTATATGCTTTCCCCCAATGGATACTTTTACTGCAGGGCCTTGCACCACGCATCAGAACATCCGTAATTCTAATCTAAAAACACAGATTAGGAATAATCCAGAAGAGTTTATCTAGAAAATATCGTACGGAATTTTAAACATTTTTATTGCTGTAGAACCGATCTTTATACAAAAAATTGATTTTTTCTATGATAGCAGATAAAAAGTTTATTTTCAAGCAGGCTTAATCATCTGTGATGTTTTTTCTCCTCTAGTGTAAAATCATTTTCCCTAAATAACAAATTGTAGATGCTATGGTATTTTCATATAATTTTACAAAGTTTTTAAAACAACTTGCAACCATGAAAAAATAGAATATGAATTTTAAATATTATTATGTCGATTTCTAATTTAATAATTTATAAGTAATATCGTTTCAATATTTACTATCATAGAAAAAATTGAATTTCCTATACGCGAGATAAAAACATTTCACGTTAGTGAAATTGTCTGACTCGACGCTAACGCGTCTCGTCCACAAATTTTCACTCACGCAAAAGCAGGGTTTTCATCTCTTGTAGCAAAATGTACTTTTTATCCCAAAAACTCGAGTTAAATATAAAAACAAGAAGTTGACCAGAAAAACTGAATGCTATAGTACAGATAGATGAACTTTTGGATTTTTCTTAAAAAATTCAACAAAAATTAGAACAAAGGTAAATCACTTTTATATTGTCAATTGTGTGCTTTAACTAATGCCGATCTTAAAGATAAATAATTTTAAGTTTGTGTTATATTATCATTTACCAACATAAGATCTAACTCAAAAGTATATTTATTATGTAAAGACATGTTTCCAGTAAAGCCGGGCATTCAGATACAACAGAAACAGAAATCGAAACTGAATTTCATACAAATTTGACAGCAACTGAAACAGAAACAGATTTAGAAACTGAAACAGAAACTGAAAATTCGTCTGTTTTGTCTGAAACAGAAACAATTAAAATTTAATTGTTTCTGTTCCAGAAACTGTCACATGACCAGAAACTGTCACATAATATTAATTATTACTTTAAATTTTGATAATAGAGTTTTGAATTTTGAATAGTTTTCAGTTTCTGTTTCTGTTGTATGTGAATGCCCGGCTTAAGTTTAAAGGCTTGAAACCACATACAACAGAAACAGAAACAGAATCCCATACAAATTTTACAGAGACCGAATTTTTATCTGTCAAATTTGTATGAAATTCGGTTTCTGTTTCTGTTTCTGTTGTATGTGAATGCCCGGCTTAAGTGATGATATCATCGATTGATTCTTCGAACACAGCAATGGCGATCAAAACTAATCTTTTGTCGTTATACTCCTGTCAGTATATTTGATATACTCACAAAATATAAGAGATTAAAATGACGCCTACAGTACAAAACAACATTCATTGGGGTTCAGAGTTTGCTTAGAAAAAGTTTGTAATGTTTAATATTTAGATAAATTAGATTCCACAGATTACTCTTCTTAGAACTGCTGACATTGTCTAGTGAAGTCGTCATTCGATAAAAATTTATTGTCATAATTTCCAAACAAAACAAGTAAATTTCGATTACTTATTAATCATAACCTATCTGAACCTATAAATAATTGAATGTATGATTTATAAAGTTGCTATTTCTGTTTACCATATATTTTTGCACTGATAACATTTTAATATAATTGATAGTAAACATTGTGTAAATGTTCCCCAATAAATAGATTTCTTATCACTGATAATACGCAAATGACAATATTTCAATATTTCATGGTTATTAAAATTAACTTTACCTTCATTATCAGCAAATTTTAATCTTAATGGGCAATAATTTTGTGCTTTACTCGTTATAGAGTAGGTCATAGATTTATTGAAATAAAATTGTCATATAATAAAAACAACACAACAAGCTAAAATAATTCTACTTAATTGGATTGAAACTGTACTGTTTTGCGTTTGTAACATGTAAAGTTCATTTTATTTAAACATAATTGAACAAAACAGGAATGAATCTTTAATACAACATATAGAAATGTATTTTGCTTGATATTCCAACTGGATAGGTTATCTGAAATGAAGTTTTAAATCGTTAAAAGTAGCACAAAGTAATTGAATACACCAAATTTTAAAATTAAGTCGGTTTAGATAGTCGGCATTTGCTTGCTTGCTCTCGGATGCTTATAATAAAGTTTAGCTTCTATTTTGCCAATATCATCAACCGTACAACCTTTCTGCACATAGACTGCACATTTTTTGTATTTCATACATGCGGGTGAGTAAAAGCTTCATAGATCAACAAAATTTGTTCACAATTGAAATGCTTCTTACATCGCCTAAAATATTCTGAATGTTGCATGGAAGTTTTACCAAGACTGATATCATGTTAATTTTAATAACTCCAACTGCAAGAAGTTTAAATGGCTTAATGTCAAGAAATACCAAAATTTTATTTTATTAGAAAATTTTATGTTGCTTTATCTTTAACAACATTACACATAATTCCATTTCGCACCTCAAGTTTTCGTTTATAGAATTAACTATAATAAATCTATATCATTAATAGTTTTGGTATACGAGATTGAATTTCAAAAGAAGCATGAATAGCATGCAATGTGTTGTAATCCATATGAAACTTTAAATTGCATGTACTGTAGAGGTAAGTAAATCATTTATGTATAAAAGAAACAAGGATGGAGAGTGCTGAGTCTTGGCTAATATTTTAATTTTCACGCCTACAAAACGACCAGATTTGTTCCCCAAATGTGCTACGTAATTTTGAATGATAAACTATTTACAGTCGATAATTTGTGATACCGCGTAACTTCCAAGTGTGGATTTGAGTTTTATAGGAGAAACAGAAAATTTTGTTTGGTATTAGTGGTAGTTGTATAACACAAATGAATAGTTAGTGGCCACACAATCTGGACCAGACTATATATTGCTCCAAAAAATTACGGACTTCTCGAGTGAAGATTATACTAGAGAATTATGGTGCTTTGAGTTCAACACGTAAAATTTATTACTCATGCATGGAAATGAATTTCAAATAAATACAAAAATACTAAGAGTGTTATAAAAGAAATGTTCAAATTCATATGTCGGCATCCAGTTGGTATCACTGTCACTTGTTTTTAAGTTAAAAAAATACCAATACTTACAAAAGTCATATTTGACAGTTCGAACTACAGGTAATCGAACTTTCTACTTAATTAAACCTCTCCTTATATCACCGTATGTATCAACTAACAACAAACTCAAGTTATATAAGATATTGATTAGATCGGTTGTGATGCATGGGTCACAAACGTGAGCCCTTACACAAAATGACGAATCGCATTTATCTGTATTTGAGCGTAAGATGCTATGCCACATTTTTGGTCCACTTAAGACAGGGAATGGAAAGTACAGAACGCGATATAACTTTGAGATCAGAGACTTTCTTGAAGGTCCAGATATAATAGGTTGTATCCGTTCCAACAGGATTGCTTGGTTTGGGAATATTCTACGAGCCGATTCACAGTCTGAAATGATCAAAAAAATGTACGTTAGTACCCAAGGGAGTGGGCGACCGCGAGGTAGACCAAAACTGCAATGAGAGACGGACGTAATAAACGACCTTCAAAAATCGGCTGCCAATGTAATTATGTCGCTGTTGCAAATGACCGTGGTGAATATTCGAAACTGATTAGTTTGGCAACGCTCCTACATGGAGCATGAACGCCACAAAAAAAAAATAGACTCAACACAAAAAGTAGCACTTTAACTCCTAATTAAATAATATACTATTGCTTTACCTGTTGATTTATTTAAAATGTTCGTGTTATTTATTTCATTTAATTATTTTTGAATTTATATAAAATATTATTTGCAATCAATGTTATAAACAACTTCAAATACATATACAAACATAAGCTTCTTGTATTTTATTTGAAAATATATTGACGAGAAGCCTAACAAAATATTTATATGAATTTTAACATGAAATCGTCTTAAACTTTACATAAATTTAAATTAAATTAAATAAATAATTAATTAATTTTTTTTTTACATTTTTTTAAAATTCCCTTCCAAGCTGCAAAAGCTTTTGACGAGTTAACAAACTTGTATGAGTTCTCGCATTATCTTGGTGGAACATAACACCTTTTCTGTTGAACAATTCTGCAGACCTTTTATGTTTAAGTGAATCATTAAGTTTGTCCAGCTGATGACAGTACACTTCAGAATTTAACGTTTATTCCTTGATAGAAGCTAAAAAATATGATTCCTTTGAAATCCCACCAAACAGATAGCGTCACCTGTTTTTTATGGATATAGGCTTTCGAGGTCCTTTAAGCCGGTTTTTTTACTCCATGGTCTCTCACGTTTCACATCGTTTTAGACAACCCGTTTCTCGTTTTCAGTGATGATGGGTTCTAAAAATGAGTTATTTTCTTGACGTTTGTAAAGCAAATCATAGACGTCAACGCGATGACACAAATTTCTTTCTGTAAGAACATGATGAACTCATATGTCTAGATTTAAGATTAAACCTAAACATTTCAAATGATCATGAAGGTCGAATTTGACAAATTTAATCTCTTAGCAATCTCACGAATAGTCTTCGCCGGTTTGCATCAATCAATGCCTTTATTGTGTTTTCATCTCCTTCCAGCTGGCCTTCCAGAACGCGATACTTCTTCAACCTTAAAACTGCCAGATTGAAATTTTGCCACTACTTTTGACACTGGTCAATTCAATTTCTTCATACACATCGAATAATTGTTTTCTTGCTTGAACAGCATTTTTACCTTTCCGATAATAAAATAATGAAATATGGGGAAAATGTTGCTTTTTACTTTCCATATTTGAAAGGGTACCAATCAAAAACTACTGCGTATGTATAAATAAATCTTTTTCATACGCAATCCTTGCTATATCAGCTGTCAAAATATTTAATGATTATGTATAAATAGTGTTGTCAGTTAATGGTTATGTGGCTTAAGGTGAAGTTTGTTGTGAAAAATAACATTAAGTCCTCTGTTGGAAAAAAAACGAACTGACTTTCCTATAACCAGGGCTGCAAACCGTATTTTCAAAACCAAAACCAAAACCACAAAATCAGAAACCAAAACTAAAACCATAACCACATTCTAAAAATGATCAAAACCGAAACCAAAACCACGTTTTAAAAATTATCAAAACCAAAACCATAACCGAAACCAAATTTTAAAAATCATCAAACCAAAACCGTACCCAAAATCAAATTTTGGATCTAAGATGATATAATATTAATAATAGTCGATGGATATAATTAAAACATTTAATTTAATTTTTCATTAAAAAATTACTCTATAAAGATTTCGTATCTTTAATATTTGTCAATTACTATAACAATTAGCCGTATCTATCAATGTCTAAGCTATTTCAATCGAAACTTTACTGTCTTTCTATAACTTTCCAGCCCGAATGACTTCCCGATCAGTTGGTCAGTGATAGTATATTGTATATTAAGAAGAGCAGAAAGTACTACATTGCTGCTCGTGCATGAAAATTGCTTGTTGATGCGCAGCCGAAACCAGCAATCATGCCAGAGCAGCAATGTTAAAAGTATACATGTATGCTCAAAGTACACATATTATTTTTTTAACGACTGCCTACAAATACGATTAAAGTGGCCTTTATTAACGATTAAGGAGGCATTTATTTGTTGTTTAAAAAACGTATCGGACGTCAAGTTAAAATTTTAAATTAATAAATTTAAAATTTATACAGAGTTTATATCTATTTTTAAATAAAAATAATTTAAAATGAGCAGTAGTGATGAAAGTATTATAATTAGCACTTCACCTCATATAAAAGATGCAGCCAACAATTTAACTTTAGATCTGTTGCCTGAAAAATCTAAAGTCTGGTATGAAAAAGCTTACCTTATTATTTATCAATTGGTGTAAGAACAAAAAAAACAGGCAATTTTTATTCTGAAGATGTGTTTTTGGCATATTTTGGTGAACTATCGCAGACAAAAAAGTCTTCAACAATGTGGTCAAATTATTCAATGTTAAAATCAACATGCATCGTTAAAGAAAATTTGGATATTAGTAAATATAAAAGATTAATTTTTAAAAAAGAAGTCCTCGGGCTATAGAGCCAAAAAATCAAAAGTGTTTTGGAAAGAAGAAATTAATAAATTTTAATATTATGTCTTTGCCCATTATGTCTTTTGTTTTACTTGTGTTTTTACTTTCTGCAAAAGCTCGCTAAACAGCAAAAGCCAACTTTCTCTTTTAATCTGACAGATAGAAAACATTATTTTCTATGACAGTCGTTAAAAAAAAATGTTTTGCGGCAAACGGCTGTAAAGTTTAACTTTACTGCCGCTGGGGAGTTAGCTAAGGTCTTACTTTTTAGCCGTCGGCTGCAAAAGTAACGCCATTTTTACTTTATCTGCCGGCAACTGAAAAGTAACTTTCATATTTTTACGGCGGCTGTAAAGTAATTTGTCATATCTTGAAATGCTCTAGGCGCTACGCGGAAATGAAACACTTTCCCCTGGGTATGTAATGTAATCATAAATTAACTTAACATTTTTTCTTGAGCATTGGCATTGTTTGTTGACAAATATTGTAATTTTTAATCAATTCTCTGACGAATACTCAAACAAAAATTAGCCAAAGCCATAAACAAAAACCGAAACGAAAACCAAATTTTGTCTTTTAGAAAAACCAAAACCGAAACTAAAATATGTTGCATAGTAAAACCAAAACCGGAACCAAAACCAAAATTTACTATCTAGAAAAACCAAAACCAAAAGTGATCATTTGAGAAAACCAATACCAAAACCATAATTGGCTATTGAGAAAAATCAAAAACGATAAAGGTAAATTTTTCTTCTTAATTTGAATTTTTTAATAAAAAATATAAGTTTTATGGAAATCATTAGTTTCTTAACATCACTATTTACCAGGGTTGTTCCTTTACGCGTAATCTAAAATAGATTACATTACATGTAATCTATGTCATCTATGTAAATTTGGCGTAATCTATTAATTTTGATTTATGATGAAATATGTTGAAATATTGTATTATCCCTACTGAAAATTTTTTCTTAAAACATGATCAATAATATTGTCAAAAACAAGATCTTGCGATCTTGAAAAAAGTTAATTTATTGCTAAAAAATTTTAGAATTCACATATCAATTAAATAGATTACATTATAGTTTACATTATAGATTACACGGAAATAACTCGCGTAATTTACACGTAATCTATGTGTAATCTATACATGTAAAGTAATCTATTTTGTCTACGGCACAACCCTGCTATTTACTATGTTAAGTGATGGTACGGGGTACCGGGTAATAATATCCCTACTCTCTCTCTCTCTGGCGTTTACATCCCATGGAGGGATTTTGCCGTTTGTGCCACCAGCTTCCAATCATCTCGTTCCATGACCAGTTGACCCCAGTTTCGACATCCTATATCACGAAGGTCTTAGATGATGTCATCACGCCAGCGTTGTCTAGGTCTTCCTCTTCGACGAACACCAGCTGGTTGTTGTTGGGACGCTTTTTTTATCATTCTATCTAATGATGCCCTTTCTACATGACCAAACCATCTAATCCGGTTGGATTTATTGAATCCGATTACATCGCAGCCTCCAAGAAGCTGTCTGATTTCATGATTCATTCGGATTCTATACTGCTTTTCAGCAACTTTACATGGACCATAAATTGTTCGTATGACCTTCCTCTCGAATGTTGATAAAATTCTACAATCGGAAGAAGTCAGTGTCCAGCTTTCACTTCCAAATGTAAGCACAGGTCGGATTAATGCTTTGTAAAGTGTGAGTTTACACGACCGCGAGGGATGTTTTGATCGCAAAAGTTTTGAGTATGCGTAGAAAACTCTGTATGCGGCAGAGACACGGGCTTTAATATCTGCCTGCATGTCATTTGACGATGTTATTACAGACCCGAGGTATTTGAAGTTTTCCACGCCTTCCACTTCAGTATCCAGATTTTCGGGAGGTATGTTCCTAGATGTTGTTAACACTTTAGTTTTGCCGGTGTTGATGCATAATCCAAGCCGTTTAGCATTTCTTTCAAGCTGAGAGAGACTATCCTTAATATCGCTTGTTCTACGTCCGAGAAGTACAATATCATCTGCGTAGCCAAGAACTTGACTAGATTTGTTATATATGCAGTTTTGTGTCTCAATTCGGCTTTTTCTTATCGCGTACTCCAGTGCCAAATTAAATAGTACGGGCGCGAGTGCATCACCTTGTCGAACACCTGATGTTATATCGAAAGGATCAGAAACTGACCCTTCGATTACTATTCTACAATTTGATCCCGATGTTGTGAGTTTGCACAGAGAAACAACTTTCTCTGGGATACCAAGGCATATGAGTGCGCACCAGAGGTTGTCGCGGATGATACTATCATATGCTTGCCTGTGTAAGGATCTTTAGAATACTGACCGCTAGCGGTCTGAGGAAACCCACGATGAAGTACCGTAAAAATAAAACACTTCTTCTACTGATCGTGGTCTGTTAAAATCTGACTTTTTTAAAACTTTATTCATCTTTTCATTTTTATTTCTTTTATAAATTTTTGGTTTATAATTTCAATTTCCATTTAAACAATAACAATTCCATAATATTTTATAACTTCTGAATTACTTTAAATAAACACGATTGCATTTTATTTGTTTTAATACAATTTTGGATTCTTATTTCAATTCTTTTAAACAATAACAATATTTGCTACTTTCAGATTTTTAAATAAACATGACTGCATTTTATTTGTTTTAATGCATTTTTGGATTCTAATTTCAAAACGAAGTAAATATTTTAAACAATAACAATTTCATGATATTTTCTTTTAGCTTACTTAATATAAAAACGACTGCAATTTATTTGTTTTCGTACATTTTTTGATTCTAATTCCAAACATTTTTAAAAGATTAACTAAATATGAAATATTAATTCAAAGGTTAATGATCACATCATACCTTCCCTTTCCCAAGTAAAAATCTTCCAGGATTTTGCAAATTTTAAACTTGTATCTGTAGGCCCCTGGCCTCTCTAGTTGCACTTATAACCTTTTTCTTAAATTCGTTTAAAACTTTTTTAATAATCCACAATATAAAAAATATGACCAACAACATTACTAAACTTTTGACTAAAATATTTGTAGTGGAATGCAATTCCACTTTCTCTTGAGTTAAATTTATTAATTCTTGATGAACAACAATTCCATTATTGTTGGAATCTTTAATAGGCTTACTTTCTGTTTTACCCATTTTGACACACGACTAAATTTACAATGACTTTAACTTAAAAAAAAAATTTACTTTTTTTTAAAAAAATTTACCATTATTATTTATTCCAAAATCATCATTTTTTGATTTTTTTTTCTAATCCAACAAATAAAAATAAAAAAAATTGAACTGCTAATTTACCTGAATTCACAATTTCAATTACAAACATAAAACTTTAATTTAAATTTCTTCATATTTAATTAACAATTTAATCAAATTTGCTGCTTCTCAACAAAAAAAATTAGCTTTGCTTTTTTTGCTTATATTATTATACATATTTCCCAATATAAAATTAACTTTATCAAAATTTGTAACTATCATCAACTTACATTGAGTTTATAATTTTACGATCAAATTTCCCTCAACATACTCTACATGAAAATAAAAAAATTATTATTAAAATATTCAAAATTCTTATGTACTAAATTTAACTGTACGTTAACCTTATCCGATTCGTCAGGTGACAGGTAATATCCTGTAGCAAATAACAACTTAATCTACTAATCAAATATAATTAAAATATATACGACCAATTCGAATTCTCATTAATTGTTTGGTTACCCTTCAAAATTTTCGCAATAAAACTTCTCTACTCTATCTTTGTGAACCGTTGTATTCTTCTTGCCCTTCTTTATCTTAACATTTGTATTTGTCACATCTACCACTTCAAATGGTCCAACATATTGCGAACTTAATTTCTTTGCCTCTCCTTGCTTCACTTTTTCTACTTTAAGTTTTACCAAATCTCCAATGTTAAAATTTTTTTCCAATAAGTTTTTGTTATAATATTCCTGAGTTTTTTCTTTAGATTTTATAATATTTTGCCTCGCTCTTTGATTTATTCTACACATTTTTTCTTTCAATTCTTTTATATAGTCTCCATAGGCATAAAAAGGTTGCTCTAATTCTTTAAACGCAGATGGCATTTCTACATTTCGCCCCATCATTAGTTCGAACGGCTTAAATCCTGTAGCATCATTTTTTGTCGCATTGTATGAAAAACACGCTAGTTTTGCTAACTCATTCCAATCATTTTGCTTATCATTGATGTAATGCCTAATAAACTCTTTCAACGATCTATGATATCGTTCTAAAGATCCGTTGCTCTGAGGCCTATACGCACTCGTTTGAATTTTTTCTATGCCAAATAAATTACAAATATTTTTAAAAACTTTACTCATAAAATTTGTTCCTTGGTCACCTAAAATTACTTCTGGTAACCCATATGGTATAATCAACTTTTGTACCAGCTTTCTTGCTATTGTTTCTGCTTCTTGATTTCTAATAGGTTCCGCAATTACAAATTTACTAAATGCACACTGCATTGTCAATAAAAACTTATGTGCTTTTATTGATTCTGGTAATGGGCCAACAACATCTATACACAACTTTTGCATAGGTCTCAATGGAGTATCAGTTATTATTATTGGATTCTTTTTCGATTTCAAAATTTTATTTAATTGACATTTTTCACAATTTTTTACATACCTCTTAATATCTTTTCCCATTCCTTTCCATTTGCATTTCTCTTGAACTTTTTTCAACGTCGTTTTAAACCCCCTATGTCCACCTAATGGGGCATCATGAGATTCTCTTAGCATTTTTGTTCGTATACTTTCATTAACAACTTGCTGTCCTTTCTCTAACTCTTCCATATTTCTCTCTTGCTCACTTTCCTCATCACTACTCTTAGTTTTACCCTCAATTTCGCTAACTTTAAACATTTTACTTGGATTCACCTTACTTTCAATATCTTCTTTCTCTAATTCGTTTTCATCTTCACTACTTGTGTCTTCGTTATCACTGTCATCTTCTTCCTTATTTCTACTACGTGCCACTTTTCGTGCCCTTGTTTCCACCATAAAAACTCTCGACAACGCATCCGCATTTGTATTCAATCCTCCTTTCTTATAATAAATCTCCTCAAACTGTAAATCCGCAATTTCATCTAGCCATCTAACAAATTTACTACTTGGACTTTTCATAGTTCTTAAGTACGTTAAAGGTTTGTGATCCGTTACCACTACAAACTTCTTTCCGTAAAGATATGGTCGAAACTGTTTAATACCCCAAATTATCCCTAACAACTCTCTGTCAATGGTTGATAAATTTTTTTCGCTTCTGTTCAACACCCTACTTGCGTAAGCAACTGGCAAGTCTTTTCCGATTTTTCCTTGACTTAATATCGCTCCAATAGCTTCTTGAGACGCATCCGTCGTAACGATAAATGGTTCGTCAAAATTTGGATATTTCAAAATAGGCACTTCAACGAGCTTATTTCTTAATAACTCAAACGCTTCCTGTTGCTCACCTTTCCACTCAAATTTACAATCTTTTTTAGTTAAATCTGATAATGGTTTCGCAATTTTCGAAAAATTCTGCACAAATCTTCTATAATAGCCAATAAATCCTAAAAACTGCTGAACTTCTTTAACATTATTAGGTCTTGGATAATCTCTCACTTTTTCAATTTTCTTTGGGTCTGGTCTCACACCTTCTTCCGATACAATATGTCCTAAGTATTGAATCTCTCTTCTTAAAAATTCACATTTATCCGGCTGCAACTTTAAATTATTTTCTCTCAATCGTTCTAATATCTGAGTTAATCTACAATTATGCTCTTCTAAATTCGTACCAAAAACAATAATATCGTCCATATACACTAAACTCGCGATTCCGTTTAACCCACTTAACACTGCGTTCATCATTCTCATAAAATTCACCGGACTATTTCTCAATCCCATTGGTGTTTTCTTATAATGGAATTTCTGATCCATTGCAGTGAAAGCTGTTAACTCTCGATCTTTTTCTTCCAATCCCATCTGATAAAATCCCGAAGCTAAATCTAATACACTAAAATATTTCGCTTTACCTAATTTGTCTAAAATTTCTATAATATTGGGCAAAGGATAAGTATCTTGAATCGTTTTTTCATTGAGTTTACGGTAGTCTACTACCAATCTGTACTTTTGAACACCGGTTGCATCAATTTTCTTTTTTACCAAAAGCACAGGCGCATTCCACGGCGAGCTACTTGGCTCTATCACTTCATTTTCCAACAGTTTCTCAACTTGTTCCTCTACTTCTTTTCGCTGAGCATATGGTAATCTATAAGGTCTAACGAATATTGGACTTGTATTTTCTATTAACCTAATTCCAGATTTATATTTAATACATCCTTCGAGCTTATCTCCTGGGAGATAAAAACTGTCATTGAAGGCGGGCAATACTTTTCTCAGACCTACCATTTCCTCTTGCTCTAAATGTTATAATCTAAGCAAACTGTCTAACTTTTGAATTCTATTTTCCCAACAAGTTCCATTCTCACTCATATTTTCCAAATCCTCTATTTCTACCTCTTCTACTTTAACCTCTGGGCACTCTAATTCTTTTTCTTCTTCATTAATATTCATTACACATACCCAAACCTTCCCATTTGAGTTTTCCGTTATACACGAGCCCATTAATACTCCTTCTTGTATCTCTCTTTTTTCTACTATTCCAACCTTTTCTCCAATTCCTTTTACTTGAATACAACACATGGTTCTCGCTGGAACCCTTATTTTTTCCTTTACAATAACAAAACTACAATTATCACCAACAATACCTAACATTTTCACTTCTACTGTATAAACCCTTGTCCTCATGGTATTTTTCTCAAAACATAAACTAATACTATTTTCTCTTATAAAATCAATACCCAAAATACCATCTACCTTCAAACTAAAATCAAATGGCACAACAAAAAACTTCTGTTTAAACTTTTCCAACTCCCCAATTTCAATTTCTAATTCAATGCTTCCCAAAGTACACCTTGGAATTCCTCCGATTCCTAATAAACTTACGCTATCACTCGCATCAATTTCAAATCCCATAACTGAACTTTCTTTTATTAACGATACTTCTGATGCAGTGTCGATCAAATATTCAACCACCCTTGGATTACAATTTAATGTCGCTAAAGTCACTATGGGAAGACTACCACTACTACATGATGTTAACCAATTAAATTTTTCTGGGCCGGTGATTCTTCCCGCTGTCCCGACCCTCTCCAGTTTTCCACTGGCTTGCTACTTCCAGATTTACAATTTCTTGCTATATGTCCAACTTCCTGACATTTAAAACATTTACTCGTTTTTCCTTCTTTTCCTCCTTTTGGCGTAGAACAATTAGACGCAAAATGTCCAATTCCCTGACAGTTGTAACATTTCGTAACATTTGATCTAATTGTATTTACTATTCTAGAAGAACCATTTGTCCTACAATACTGGGCAACATGACCAACTCTTCCACATTTAAAACAAGAACTTCTACTTGGAGGTCGATAATTAGATGTAAATTGTCGCACTGCTACTTCAGCCGCTTGTTTAGCCTCAGCCACACTTTTTGGCTTCGAATTTACTATATATCCCTTAACAGACATTTCCTTAAAACCCTGAATATAATAATCTACCATTTCTCTATCCACTCTAAATCTTATACCCTTTCTATAATCTTCTGGTACACCAGATTCACTAGCTTCTACATATTCAATTGTTAATTTATCGAATTTTAAATTATATTCTACTAATCCCTTTTCTTTGCTAAACCAATTTCTAATAAAATCACCTCTAATTATTTCTTCGGAACGGTTCTGTTTGACACTCTTCGTCAATTCCTTCTCCAATCTATCTGGATCAGTAATGTCGTTCTCAATACCTCGTATAGCATTTTTCGCCGTACCTCCTATACGCGTATGTACTATAAACTTCATATACTCTACTTTCTCATTAACATTCCCGAAATAATATTTAACTGAACTAATGAAATCGTACAGGCTATCCCTGTCACCATCAAATCGAATGCTTTTAGATAAATTCATCGCACTTTCTAACTTAATTGACCCCATTTTAACACTAAGATCACTATTACTATTTAAATTTTGATTTAAAATTAATAAATTGGAAGGTCCTACCTTATCTGCTGCCTTGTCCAGTGATTGTTCAGCTCCTAAGCTTTGATCAATGAGAAGATTTAGCTGCCTTTTGATGATGTTGGTTGGTTCGTTCTTTTCCAAAAGTCCAACCGCTACTTCGATTAACTTTTTCTCTAATTCCGGATTTTTATCAACACCTCTGTTACTGAGTAATAGAGTAACAAATTCTTCCGGCTTCATATATAATACTCGTCTTAACTTTCCTGTACTTTTTCTTCACTAACCACTTTTCTGCAAGTTTGCACTTTCTTTTTCTAAAATCTTCCTACGATCATCAAGCAATTGATCAGAATATATATAACTTTACTGTTCACATACAAAATAACTTTTTTGTTTTATCAAACTTTTCTTTCTAATCACACCATAACATGGATCAAAATATTTCTTTGGATGGATCCAAATATCTTTCTTTCTCTTCACAACATAAGAATGATCCAAATATTTCACTCACTGTTCCAATTTCTGTATATTAAAATTTTCTTTCTAATTACACCATTACATGGATCAAAATATTTCACTCACTGTTCAAATTTTGTTCAAATTTCTTTATATTAAATTTTTCTTGCTAATCACAACATAACATGGATCAAAATATTTCACTCATGTTCAAATTTTGTTCAAATTTCTTTATATTAAAACTTTCTTTCTAATCACAACATAACATGGATCAAAATATTTCACTCATGTTCAAATTTTGTTCAAATTTCTTTATTTTAAAATTTTCTTTCTAATCACAACATAACATGGATCAAACAAAATATTTCATTTCACTATACACATTTCTGTTTCATTAAAATTTTTTCTTTTCATTCACTGTTCAAACTTTTTTTTTTATTGAAATTTTCTTTCAGACCAACATTGATCGAGAAGGTTTCATTTCTACGGATCATCGTGAGCTTCCTCGGCTAGTGGTTTGGCCAGTATCCCACCGCTGTCACCAAAATGTAAGGATCTTTAGAATACTGACCGCTAGCGGTCTGAGGAAACCCACGATGAAGTACCGTAAAAATAAAACACTTCTTCTACTGATCGTGGTCTGTTAAAATCTGACTTTTTTAAAACTTTATTCATCTTTTCATTTTTATTTCTTTTATACATTTTTGGTTTATAATTTCAATTTCCATTTAAACAATAACAATTCCATAATATTTTATAACTTCTGAATTACTTTAAATAAACACGATTGCATTTTATTTGTTTTAATACAATTTTGGATTCTTATTTCAATTCTTTTAAACAATAACAATATTTGCTACTTTCAGATTTTTAAATAAACATGACTGCATTTTATTTGTTTTAATGCATTTTTGGATTCTAATTTCAAAACGAAGTAAATATTTTAAACAATAACAATTTCATGATATTTTCTTTTAGCTTACTTAATATAAAAACGACTGCAATTTATTTGTTTTCGTACATTTTTTGATTCTAATTCCAAACATTTTTAAAAGATTAACTAAATATGAAATATTAATTCAAAGGTTAATGATCACATCACCTGAAATCAACGTAGAGCTGGTGAATGCTGATGTTGTACTCCCAACATTTTTCCAGAATCATCCTTAATGTAAAACATTGATCTGTGGTTGAGCGGTTGGGACGAAAACCACACTGATAGTCACCGATGATAGATTCGGCGAACGGGATGAGTCGTGCAAGTACGACATTAGCTAGTATTTTGTATGCAGTATTCAACAGTGCGATGCCACGATAATTTGCACACTTTAGACGGTCGCCTTTCTTATGTAGCGGAACAATGAGAGCTGTTTTCCATTCAGCAGGTAGTGCTTCTTGGTCCCAGATTGCAAGAATCAGATCGTATATACGTGAGACCAGAACTGCTCCTCCATTTTTCAGAAGTTCTGCGGGAATTCCATCGAAACCTGGTGATTTGCCATTTTTTAGTTTTTTAATGGCAGCTTCCACTTCTTCTATTGCTGGGTAAGGGACAAAAATCTCCTCAGTTGATGGAGCAATTGCTCGAATAGGATGAACTTCATTCCTCCTATTCAGTAGGTCTTGAAAGTGGGATCGCCACACTGCCAGCACATTCAGGCGCGCACACAAGGGGGGGGGGGGGGGGGGGGGGTTCGGGTCCGGACCCCCCCCTCTAACCGATAATCTTTCAGTATTGTTATTTAAATTTAGACATTATTTAGTGTTAACCATAAGAAATTATAGATTAACATCTCTGAATATCGTAAGATACGATTCTAACCAGGGATCTAAGGTTACTCACTATTGATCAATTTTCTCTGAGGATTTTACGAGATTTTATGAGGAACGCTATTTTTAAATTTTTAAATTTTTGTGGATTACAATTATCAAGGAAGACCAACGTCAGTAAGGCATTCCAGAGATGCTAAATTCTGTTAAAAAAATTTCTTTGAAAAGCTACATCTTGTCACTCGAACCTTAAAAAGATGGGCTGCTATTGATACTCTGTTCAGGTAAAATTGATTTGATCTAGGCAGACACGCGCGTTTATCCATAGTGCATTTGTGTACCTTCAAATCAGCAACATACAACGAATCAAGGTCATTAGTAAGATTAGAATATCTGAGCAGCAATGAAAGTCTCACCAAGGTTTTCAACAGACTGTTCCAGATATGTGTGACAAAGAAAGTAAATTTCCGGTCGCTCTTCCTTTACAAAAACCGCATTGTCTTTCATTAAGTATTTTTGACGACTTAAGAAGCTCATAATATTAAATTAATGAACATTTGTTGAATTCATGCTAGCAACTTTTTTGAAATTGGCTGTATACTGGCCATTTTTTAAAGAGCATTTATTTTAAATTTTATTGCTTCTTCACATTTACCCGGATCCTAAAGATCAGCCTTCAGAACATATATCGGAATAAACCTGCGCATACCCACGTGTATTATTTCTGAAAAATTAGAAGCAGGAATGTTTGAATTAAACATATATCTCTAAACCCCTGCCAACCTGCAACCTAAATAAGACTAGGATTAGATTGAAACTGTTTGGGAACTTGTAAATTTAAGTGAGTGGAAATTAAATTATGGTCTGAAACACCTAAAGGTTCTGATACTTTAAATTGTACAAACGAAAGATCATTTATCAAAAACAAATAAAGCAATTTACTAATTTGACCATGATTGTCAGGAGCTGACAGGTTGTTTGGCCGTTATAGCCGAGTGAAAATAAATATAAAAATAAAATAATAATATAGTAATAATATAGTATAAATTTTGTTTGACTAAAATGTTTTGATAATGAAATACTAAACCCCAACAAAAATGTTTGTTTTCCAGCCAAATTGGCCCTTAGAAACAAACAAATATTATTATTTAATATTTGGTTCCATAACAAAAATCCCTTAACGATTTAAGTCCTAATATCTATACAGCCCAATATTATATTAAACCAGATAATCGAAAACGAAAAAAAACAGAAATTGACAGAGCGAAAGCGCGAGAAAAATCACATTGCTTGCGGAACGCTTTGCTGTGACTGTTTTAGAAACTCCTAAAGAAAAACCAAAAATCCAGCTTCAGGCGTTAGTATGAAAGATTTTTATTTCAAACCCAAAATTGTCAAAAAAAATCTTAAGGGGGTTAACTACCAGCAAAGTTTCCGGTCTGAACATCATTCCTCCTATTCTAACAACATTTTCAAAGGAACTTGCACCTTCTCTTACTAAAATTTTCTACAAATCCTATAGATCTGATATTTCTCTTTCGTGCTAGAAGTTTGCCAATTCATTCCCAAAATGTGATATTTCAAATTAAAGACCGCAATACCCTTGCTCTCAGTTCTATCTAAAATATATGAGCATTACATTAATACACACCAGTAATGCCAGATCGGGTGATTTTTTTCCGTTTATGGGATATTTCATTTAAAACAGGAAAGCGGACAAAAACTTGGCAAGTGCGGGCTTTTTTACAATTAATTGCAGAAGCTTTTTAAATGATCGCAACAACTATTTTTTTACTATCCTTCCAGAAAGATGTTGATTACTCAATAATTTTGTTTAAATGAATCTGCCATTCATCGCCTTTATAGTATACAGTAAAATCGATGAAATTTCAGCCTTTTGATGTTGATGTTCTGATACTTCTTACGAAAATAGAAACAAAAGTTTCGAAAATCCCACAAGCAATAACATATTTCTGAGTTTCAGGAATATTTTCACACTACGAGACGAAAAATAAAATCACCTACAATGAGGAGCTACAAGATCCTTTCTATGCATCGATGCATTTTGAACATATTAAAAAATATTGTTATAGTGGTGGATTTTGAAGTTTTTTCCATATAAACAATTGGATTTATATATATGTATATTTTTTTAAATTGTAAGCTTGATGGGAAGTTTTTCCTTAAAGAAACGGTAAAATCGGTAAGTTTTGATACGGCAACGGGAAATTTATTTTTTAAAGTCTAGCATCACTGATGCACACATATAAACATTTTTGGAAGACAAATCTGACAGCCAATACGTTTTTGGAAACAAAAGATCAACAACCGATCGAAACACACCGATTTACATCGTACAAATAAAATGCTTAGTCCGAATCAACAGTCACGGGGGTGTACAATCCACAAAGGTTTAAAAATCGGTCATCAACACCTCAACAGGCATCTAGTTGTTGGACCTACGTCTTAAAAGGTATCTATGTGTGTTGTTATAATTCCTACACAGCGCTTTTTATTAAAAAAAAATTTGTTGGACTCCCCCCTAAAACTTTTTCTGTGTGAGCCCCTGAGCACATCACGTTCACTTGTTGTGAGTTCATTATTTTCATTTTTGATGGCTGTAGATCTTGGGTGGAAATCTTTTGTCAGATTCCGTGCATTGGCAAAGCACTCTTTGAATTTCCGTTGGCCGCATGTTGGTTGATGTTTTTGATGCAGCTCTTCATGTGTTCGCCTTTCTTTTTACAAAGAAGTTTTGCTGAGGCTTTTCTGGCGCATAGATAATCAGCTTGGGAGCTTCGGGTGTTCCTTGTTAACCATTTTTCTCACAGTTTTTGTTTATGTTCAGCGGATTGCCGGCACTCGTCGTCAAACCATTCGTTGTGTGATTTCGGTGGTCGTTTTCCGATTGTAGTTTGTGCTGCGGCTATAATGGTTGATTGAAGCGTTTGCCATTCTTCTTGTATGTTTAATGGCATCTCAGAAGATATGTCATGTTCTTCTATGTTTTGTGTTATTATTTCCTGATATCTATTCAGCGTTTCCGGATGTTTAAATGCTTCGACATTCCAGCGCACGGTCTTTTTTGCTTGTCTGTTAAATGTAGATGATAATTTGCACTTGTACTTAAAGATGACATGCATATGATCGGTGTCCATATCAGCACCTCTGTATGATCGAACGTCAGTTATACTTGTAGAGTGTCTCTTAGAGATCATGACGTGATCGATTTGATTTTCCGTTCTTCCGTCATTTGATTTCCAAGTTGCCTTGTGAATTCTCTTGTGAGGGAAGAAAGTGCTGGAAATTACTAGATCATACATCATAGCCAGCTCGGCTGCGCGAAAACCGTTATTGTTGCTGGTATGATGCAACCTGTTAGGGCCGATATGTGTTTTAAGTTCTGCAATCCTACCAATTTGAGCATTAAAGTCACCTACGTTATTGATGACTTCCTCGAGTTCTAGGAAGAACAGGTCTTTAATATCATCTGCTTTATCTTCAGTAGGTGCATGAACATTGACGATCGTTACATTGAATTTTTGCGTGCAGATTCTCAGTGTGCATAACCGCATATTAATTGGGCAGAAGTCGATAACATGCTGATTCACGCGACGGTGTATAAGAAAGTCAACTCCAAATTCTCCTCCGTTTTGATGACCGCAATAATACAGAGTGTATCCTTTCGCTGTTTCATAGATTCCACTGCCTGGCCATCTTAGTTCTTGTAATGCCACTATATCCAGTGTGTAGCTCTCGACTTGTTGAGTGAGTTTTAGGAGATCTCCTGGTCTTCTGAGGCTTAGGCACGTTCCAGGTTCCCATTTTTATGAATGGGTTCGTTCTGCATCTTAAGGTCACCAGAAACAACCTTTTTACACGTTTATATAGCGAGCCGCTTGATCCAAGACAGACGCCCGCTGAAAACCGCCCCTTACATGGAGAACAGACGCTTTCTACACATTTATATACTGTATTCTGTATTTATATTCTATACATTTATATACTATATCCCTACTAGTTTTCGAAAATTCACAAATAGTGATGTTATGAAATTAACGATTTCCTTAAAACACAAACCCATAAGTGTCCTGTAAAATACATCATAGTACAATTGCCTTAACTGACGAATCTCTAACAAAAAATATAAGTACAGTGAAATTCACTTATAACGGCCTCGGTTATAACGACATTTCGCCTTTAGCGTCATAAAATCAAAGTAATGGTTGGTCTTGCCTTTGTTCCTATGTAAAAATATTCGCTTAAAACGACTTCGGTTATTACGACATTTCTGATATAGCGACCAATTTTGCAGTAAAATTTGTACAGATGGATGTACAGATTGTTCGCTTATTGCAACCGATAATTTAAAAAATAAAAACGTTTTTTTAGATATGAGAAAAAATAATTGTGATTCATTTAAATATCAATTGGTGGTCTGTATCCTGTATGTCTTTCCATTTTAGACATTTTTTTATTTTGGTGATTTGGTTTACATTGTCGCAGTTTAAGCTCAGTTGATAAGGCGCTAGCCTTGTAACTCAAGGATGCCGGGTTCGATTCCCGACGGAGATCACTTTTCCTTTACATTATTCAGAACGTGTATTTTCAGGCCTGATCGTTAATGTGTAGTAAAAGTTAATCGTGAATATATCGGGTTTAAGCAACAGCAATCCAAAAATTGTTGAAACATCTGTTCAATATTTCAACCTTTCAACCTTTTCAACCTTTTCAATATTTCATTATATTTCATTATTCAATATTTCATTCATTATTCATTATTTCCATTCAATATCAATATTTCATTCATTCAATATTTCCAATATTCAACCTTACCTTTCAACCTTTTCAATATTTCAACCTTTTTCAAGGTTTCCCTTTTGATCGTCATTGTTTTTATACTGACGATGTAAATGTTTCTGCTCAAAACTTTACTGAAACCATTCAATTCGGTATTAACAAATTCGTTCCCTTTTCAATAATGAAACCCCAACAAAAATATTTGTTTTCGAAAGCAGCCAAATTGGCTCTTTGAAACAAACGTAGATTATTTAATATTTGGATTCATAAAAAGAACTCTGTTAATCGATCCCAATATTTAAAGGCTAATAAAATATCAAACCAGATAATCGAAAACGAAAAAGCAGAGATTGACAGAGCGAAAGCGGCAAAACTTTCGAGTATGTCAATTTCTGACAAAAGTTTTTACAGTGCCATTAATTCTTTAAATTGTGGTACTAAATCTTCTATCCCTCCTATCATTGATGGTGACTCAATCATTACTGACCCTGCAAGGAAAGCTACATTGTTCGCGGAACGCTTTGCTTCAAATTCAACAGTTTTAGAAACTCCTAAAGAAACACCCCAAACCCAGTCTTCAGGAGTTAATATGAAACAATTACATTTCAAACCCAAAATTGTCGAAAAACTTTTAAGGGGGTTAAACAACAACAAAGCTTCTGGTCTGGACAACATTCCTCCTGTTATTCTAAAAACATTTTCAAAAGAACTTGCACCAACCCTCACCAAAATATTTTATCAATCCTATAAATCTGGTATTTATCCATCCTGCTGGAAGTTGGCCAATGTCCAGCCTGTTCCAAAAAAAGGAACGAAATGTGATATTTCAAATTATAGACCAATAGCCTTACTCCCAGTCATGTCTAAAATATACGAGCACTATATTAATTCACACATATCCAAATTTTTGGAAGACAACCATTTGATATCTGACAGCCAATACGGTTTTAGAAACAAAAGATCAACAACCGATCTATTGAACTATGTGGCACATATTTGGAATAGCGTACTTGAGAAAGGTGGTGAAACGTACGTAATCGCATTAGACATCTCAAAAGCATTTGATCGAATTTGGCATGCCAACTTGATCAACAAGCTCGTTGCGTACGGTTTTCATCCCGCAGCCGTGAAGTTGATTCAAAATTTTCTGTCTAACCGATACATCTCGGTATCTATAGATGGCTTTTCTTCTGAGTCCAAATTAATTAACGCTGGTGTACCCCAAGGCTCAGTTTTATCTCCCACTTTATTTTTAATTTATATCAACGAACTGTTGCAAATCACCAGTAACCCAATAAATAGTTTTGCAGATGATAGTACACTGCACAAGTCATTCGTCCCCTCATCTTCAAAGGGTAAAATGCACGAACGAATAAATCCCGTCCGGAGAGACGCTGCCATAAATGTAAACGAGGACCTAAAAAAAGTCGCCGATTGGGGTGACAAAAATTTGGTCAATTTTAATTCCACCAAAACACAGCTATTGATTGTTTCCAGATCAAAGACCGAGTTTCCCAACGATATTTCAATTAATATGTGTGACGACCAAATACGCGAATGTGAAAGCATTCGTTTATTGGGAGTCACAATATCCAATGACTTACTCTGGAACGATCATATAATGGCCATGGCAAAGAGCGCGTCAAGAAAACTCGGCCTCCTCAATAGATGTAAAAAATATTTTACTTCGCATCAATTACTCCACATTTATAAGTCCTATATTCGTCCCTGTATGGAGTATTGTTGTCAAGTTTGGGGCGCTGCATTTGTTACTATCCTGGCTCTTTTGGACTCTGTTCAAAAGCGAGCTATACGAATTGTTGGTGATCGAGATTTAACATTAGGTCTTGATTCCCTGCAACATCGTCGCACTGTTGCTGATCTCGTTGTTTTTTATAAATATCGTCACCAGCAGTGCTCGGATGAAATCAGGTCCATAATGCCTCAGACATATGTTTTTCCCCGTCTTACTCGTCAATCGGTGTGTGCGGGCGGTCGTACTGTCGAGATTACTCACTGTCATAGTAATAGAATGCAAAGAGATTTCTTTGTGCGTACATCGTACACATGGAATGCTTTGCCCGAATCAATAGTCTCGAGTGCTTTCAATCCACAAAGATTTAAAAAAAGCGTCCACCTATACCTCAAGACGCATGTTGTTGTGGGACCTACGTCTTAAAAGGTATCTATGTGTTGTTGTGACACATTTTGTAATTCCTACTACACAACACTTCTTATTAAAAAAAAAAAAAAAAAAAAAAATATTGCAAAAGAAAACAGAAGAAATTGGATCGCTGTTAAATTCTGAATTCAAATGTATGGCAAGCTGAACTTTTCGTGAGAGACATATATTGGGCTTTGGAGCATAGAGTGGGATTTTTGATGAGTCAGCAAGTGTTGATGGAAGTGCATGTGACTAATAGCTAACAATCAGCGTAGTCGAAAAAATACTCGACGGGCTACAAAGCAAATGAAATTTACAACGTCGCAAAAACAGGTGTTTTATAAAATGACCCCAGAAAAAAATTTAAATAATAAAAATATGTAAGTTGAGAGCGAATATGAATGGCTTGTGATAGGAAAAAGTAGATCATCCAGGCTTTTTAGAAACATTAAGGCTCTACCTTTGGACAATACATGAAATACAAAGGCCTAGATGACTTCTAATATTATTGAATATTTTTAAGAAAATGGAGTTAAAAAAACCGAGAGTTAAAAAAAATTAACTGTTGGATAATTGCTCTTCACATATTTACTTGAAAAATCTAAAATTTATTAAGTTAGTGCTTATGCTACTCAACACGTCTTCTGTCGAAGGATAAGGATGTTATAAAATATTTTAAAATCACTATCGACAGAATTTTTTAATAAAAATTGTTAGAAATGGCAAATGACCAAAGCACAACTCATTATAATTGATAGATGCTATACAACAAAAAATCGTGTTAGTAAGTAAACGTCGTATTTCAATTTGATTTAGACATACCAAATTCTTGCAAATTGATGATGATGATGATACAGACACTGTGAGCTACGATGCTGATATTCCACTAATCGGATAGGCCAAGTAACAACTTCTGTCGATAACAACTTCTGTCAGGAGTGATGAAAATTGGGATGGTTTTATCATGGCTATAAATTTTTATTCGCAGATGAAGAGCCCACATTAAAAGATACTGTCAACGATATTATAAATTTAGCTAATATTAACGTATAGAAGATATTCAAAATGAACCTGAAGATACCATAAATGTTTCGTCTCCAACAATTACAGATACATCTACTACCTTATCTACTGTCATTAAATTGTTTCTGATAAAAAATTGAACACTTCGCATATTACGACATTCGGATGTAACGACGGATTTTGATGTCATTTTCAATGTCGTTATAAGCGAATTACACTGTATTTAATAGTAGTATAACATCTAACTAATTGATTAAAAAAAGAAAATGTCAAAAGTTAACAAACATGTTCGTTATTTTAACAGTCTGGTTGTGGTTTTCATTATAATTTATAAACATGTCTATAAAATTTACAAACTGTCCGTTAAAATTTTTTGTTAAAATAAATTCAATTGGCATCAGTTTGTTGAATTCAATGAACAATTTTTGGGTTTAAAACTAACGAAAATGTATATTGAATCAAAGTAGATTTCTGTAAATTTTAAAAATATTTTTTTTAGTGTAGTAAGATTTTCTATTCGCCCATCATTGTGATTTGGTCGTCAACAAATTCGCAAGAAACACCAAGTTATTCGCTGAAAGCCTGCCGTTAAACTCGACCAGTTTGAAAAATAAAATACTGTTACCAGTATTTTGAGATACTTTTTAAGATAGCTTGTCGAAAAAGGCTTCAGATCAACAACTATAGGACTGATAAAGCGTACAGATATACAGCTATGAGGTATATTGATTGGAATGCGCCACCTTGAGATATGCTTTATTTAACAGAATGGAAACCACTTCAAATTTCATTATTCAATAGATCACGAATACTTTTATACAAACACTCATTAATACTCCTTGTTTATTCAGAAGTAATGTTTTACATCGACATTTGACAAGTTGAGTTTCCAAATTTGTAATTGCCACTTTTCCGCTAAAGGTTGGAAATGATAGGGTAAGAATCGAAACATAAGAAACAGTACGTTTTCTTGTGCATGACTCTTAAGATGCTAGTGGAATCAATTGAGATTGTCAGCAACGTACATTACAAAATATGTTGTAACTGCCAGCCACTTCTTGTAATACAAATATAAAATATTGTTGGAACACTTCCATGTAAAATAGATTTGTATCAGTAACATAATGATTTTATTTATATTTTTGTATAGTTTGTTTAAGACATTTTATTACAAATTTTTTGTACTCATGTTACACGAGAGCTCTTCAGGTTCAACCTCTATTATTTTGTCACAATCACAAATCCAAACTGAGTTGTTTTTGTTTGAAGTCAACGCTGTTACAACACATTTTGAAACACACTCAACACTACAAAAAATCAAGATTAAAATTAAATTACAATTATAACTAAGGATTTGTGCTACTTTTGGTTTATTCCCATTGTTGAATCCACAATTATTTTTAGATCGTTAAAAATGATACGTTCAGATAACTTATCGATCATTATTGTATCCGTTTTTCCTGGACAAACGCACATAAATTTAACGCCCATTGTGCTGAAACAGTAATCTTGCTGCAAGTTAAAATATTTTTTTATCATCTAGTACTATAAATAGGAATATAAAAATACCCCCATTGATCTTGTAAAACCGAGAACGGCATATTTGGATGCTGTATAAACAGGTGCGAAATACGATGGACCCAAACCACATAATGACGCAAAATTAATTATACATCCACCTTCACCGCCGTTTTTTTTATTCATATAATTTAATGCAGCTAAACTTGAATGAATAACGCCACCCTAATACAGAAACGGTATGAATATATAATACATCGAATTAAATAATCATCACTTACCACGTTCACAGATAAGGTTAGTTCAATATTTAAATCGTTAAACACTCCAGCGCAGTTGCAAACAATATGGATTTGTTCAAATAGATCCTTAATTGAACTAAAGCAAGCTTCAACATCAGATTTCTTGGACACGTCGCATTTTTTAAACAGAATAAGCTTTTTTGGATACTGATTCTTAATGCGTTCGATTAACTTATTATCAGTACATATGTCAATAATGCAAAGTTTCTGTTAATTCATAATTACATTATTCATATAAAACAAAACAATTATTATAAAATCAAATTAATAACACCTCTATATCTCTACATAGCAGCTCTTGACAAATAGCTAATCCAATTCCACGAATCCCTCCAGTAACAACCACATTTTTTCCAGAGATCAAATCCATTTCTTTTTTATAACTTTGATGGGATGTGAATTCTTCAAGACTAAATATTAAATTTTTATTTTCTGTTTTTGGTATTTATTTGTTGCAAATATCATTATGATAACAAGGCAACGTAAACAACGTTATATAAACAAATTTACAAAACTCTAGTGGTGATTGGAGAGAGTAGGAGCTTTTTGGACTAACCTTGGATAGATAGCTATATATGACCCCTAGTAAAGTTTTAAGGCAATCAAATAGATTCAAGTAATCGTTTGTATACATAACATATGTATATATAACATCAACTATATTTAGCAATTATCTTAAAAGAAAACATAAGATTTACAAAACAAATTTAATTTATTTTTAGAGAAAAAGACTACATACTAAAAATATAATTTAAACCTAACAATGGTTGATTGCAGTGACAGTCCATTGTCAGTTAATCCGCTAAGAAATTATTGTATATTAATTTAATTTTTACTATCAATACAATTTATCGATTGTATTGATAGTAAAAACAGTGTCTATCTAAATGGTTAAGATAGAAAATCATTGCGGAAAAAATCCCTGCAAAAATCCCTAATTAATTAAAATTTATTATTTTTGGTTTTGGAGTGCGGTAAAATCACTATAGTAACAAATTGGTTTTTTTATATAGTTGCAAGGGTCCTTTTTGATTTTACATTAAAAAATTTTTTGCAGTTGTAAATATTTTCTGTCTGAGGATGATCGAAAGATTGAAGCACATGTAAGGGATAATAATAAAATTAAAATTGTTTTTTAGAAGTTAGATTAAAATATATATTTAATATAAAATAAAAATATATTTGTTTTAAATTTTGAAAAATAGTTTTTTTAATGTAAAATCAAAAAGGACTCTTACAACTATATACAAAATAATAATTGTTTTTGACTTTCAACAAGATAATTAATTATGATTATAAAATATAAAGGTTATAATGGGTTACTAATAAAGAGATTAATATGAAATTATTTATGAAACAAAGTAAAAGCTTTTCATGGAGAATAAAATAATATAGTTTGTACGTTAAAACTTTTTGCTTTATTTGAAACGCTTTTCGCTCATATATCTCATAGGATTCGACAATATGTAATGCATGTGAGTTAATTTTTGTTCTTCGTTTTTCTACGTTTTTCGACCTTCGAATTTGCCTTACTCTCCCAAATCAATTTCTTTATTCGATCAGTGATTAGTAAGCAACAACCAGGTTTTATAAAATATTCATTGCTATTGTTCCACAACAATAGGAAAACAATATTCCTATCTAAAATAATCTTCCAATAGCTTCAGAAACTCCAACGGACGGTTGTAGAAACTTCTAGCACAAACACAGCGTTCAAAATAATACACAAGATATTTCTATTAAATATCACTTGAAACTTTATTTACAAAACTAATTTTACTTCTATTTACACGGTTTTATTTTCACTTTTCATTTAACATATTCTCATTCCGCTTAATCTTTATACTATCGCCGTCTGATATAACCTAAGTTTACATCTTCGCAGTCTAATTTTAAACTAATTCTCATTCTCTTAAACTAATTCTCGATGTGTGAGCAAATAAAATACTAAACTAAATACTTGATAAGAAAAGTGTGAGTTTTTAATCTAAAAATATCTAAACGTCGCATTGCTGCAGAAATAGACTCATCGTGGCAATTCTTAAGTCTTTCCTCGGTCACATATTTTCTCATAGATTTGATCAAACAATTGATTTTCACTTATGCCGTGATTCGATGGTTTTTATTTATAAGCGTTAGACTGGTCGTTAAAAATTAAATTTTCGCAACACGAAGACATTTTTTTTTTAAAGAACACGTGTCGCAAAATCATAGAAGTTGATTTTTGAAAAAATCGTAGATTTTTTTAAATATCTCATGAAATATAATTTTTTTCAAAATATCATCAGAAATATGCGTTTTAGGCAAAAAATAACCAGAAACTATTTTGTACAGAATTAAATTACCTACAAAATTTTTTTTAGTTTTAAATCTGCATTTTTCATAAGATGTTTAAAAAATTTACGAATTTATCAAAAAATCAACTTCGATGATTTTGCGGCAAGTGTTTTTTTCATTAAAAAAAAAGAAAATGCTCTCATATTTTTTTCACCAAAAAGAATTTTTTTAAGAACCACCCTTTTCTTTAAATTATTTATTATTATTTGTAGGTTTAAATTTTTGTTTTATCTTATTTATTTTAGTTAATTTAATTTAGTGAAAATTTAATTTTTAACGACCAATCTAATAAGCATTGAGTAACATATTATTATCCTTAATATAATAGCCGTGAGTCTATCTCTCTATACGGTCATAACGCTGATGACGTAGTACATTTTTTGTTTTTTTTTTTCATTTTTTTTAAATAACATTAAAAATTTAAAAGTAGTGTTTTTTTATTATTGTTTTAATAAAATTTAGAGGGGGGATTTTTTTAAAAGTTATTTATAGTTTTTGTTGTTGTTTTAATTAAATCTGTTTTTTAGGTAGATTTCATATAAAAATCTACCTATTGCAACGTGCTTCATCTCGGAATTTCGGAAAAATTTTGGTGCCAATCGACTATAAATGATAAGCGAAGACGGAAAATCAAAATGAAAAAAAAATGTATGTATATAAACGTTATGAGGTATAACAGAATTATCCGGCACTATCACGGTCGCAATTTTCGACCTACACCAAAAAATGCTTCTGTGTTTGTTTCGGCAAACAATCTCTTGGACAAGTTCGCGAACTGGCCATATCCGGGTACAGGTTAAGTGGCTAGAGCCAAAAATGTAGAATAATCTAGGGCGTTATAGCTACCGTTTGAATCATAATATTTTAATAAAATTTATCAATATTGAATATTTGAACATATTTCTATCATTTTTTCCAAATGACAACCTTGGCGCTCCAGGTTCCTGAAAAATCAGCTGTTTTAAAAATTTCATAAACTTTGTTGTCCTTGATTTCGCTGAAAATGGCCAATTTCACTTCTAAAAATTTATACACACGTTAACTAGAACATAAATCTTTCCAAAATTTAAAAAAAAAATAGTTCAAGTCTAGAGGTTAAGACACCAAGGCTGTTAGAACAAAAACAAACGCAAACGGCCATGCCTCCCTCATTTTTGAGTTTATGTTGTTTAAACTCATACTAACTTTTAGACAAACTTTTCTACTATAACCTCAGAGATTTTCAGCTTTCTAATCTAAGAGGTTACAATGTAATTAGCATTAAACCTAATGCATGCCATTCAATTACAACAACAACTTCCATAAAAATATAAAAATATCCCATAGAAAAAATATTAAAAAAAATTTTTGTTTTTTTTTCAGTTTTTAGTTTTTTTCGCAAAAATTTAAAAAAAAGTAAAACAAAGCTGAATTAAAACAAAGCATTCACATTTCATTCACATTTCATTCACGAATCATTGTTTTAAATTTAGGAATATTTTCTTACATGCATATTGATTACACATTTACAAAAGTCTTCCTAAATTGTAGATATTTGAATTATTTGAGGTGTAAAAGTTGTTTGACAATTTTAGATTATAAATTATGTGTGCAGGTGTTGTAGGTGTGACGTTGTGAGAACGTTTATTTGCTCTTTGGTGGATTTAATATGTTATTAAAAGTAGTTTTAACCAAATTAAATAAAACTGTTCCGAAATCGCATTGATAAAGTAGTTTCCGTTAATGTATTTAGTTTGGTTTGATAAATTTTTTGGATTATTCTGGACTTGGACTATTCTACTTAAATTTTTTATTTAAACTAATCTGACACATCCAATTCTATTTGTACATAAAGCTGTCTGGTCCCGAAATCTACCTATTTCTAGCGGATATACGTGCCGCTTGGACTTTTTTGACTTTCAACAAGATAATTATGATTAAAAAGGTTATAATGGGTTACTAAAAATAGATTAATATTTTATATTAAGAATAATATGAAATTATTTAGGAAGTAAAGTAAAAGCTTTTCATGGAGAATAAAATAATATAATTAGTTCGTTAAAACTTTTTGCTTTATTTAAATCGCTTTCCACTCATATATCGCATATGATTTTACAATATGTAATGCATGTATATGTTAAATATTGTTACGTATTTCAACATTTAAATTTATTTTACTCTCAATTCGATAAACGTAATTCCAAAATCACTTTCTTTATTCGATCACTGGTTAGTAAGCAAAAAACCAGGTTTGAATACTTAAACTCCTTAATTGTTCCACAATTGACCCTTTATTTGTTATAATTGTTCCACTGTTAACCCTTTATTTTTACTCTTCAATTTTGTTAGTGTCTTTTGTGTCCCCATTTTTTTGCTTTTCTCTTATCGTGCTACTGTTGCATACTGTACTGTGTAGTGTTGAAATTTAGGCCTGGCCAAATTTCAGTAGCTATGCCTGCAATGTCAAAGGGCAAGTCTTTGTCTCAACAAAATGGCCGCAGAGTGAACCAACAGCTTAGCATTGACTTCACCAACATAAGAGGTCTCAATTCGAATCTAAACGAGGTTCATCACTACATCGAAAAAAATAAACCTGACATATTGTTTCTTACCGAAACAATTGTTAGTGGCAAAGCATCGAAGTTGGATCCCGATAAATACCGGATACCTAGTTACAAATTGGAACATTCCTTTTATAACAAGCATGGTGTCTGTGTATTTGTTCGAGATTCACTTTCATGTATGAGAATTAAGGCCTACGAGTTGAACTCTAACCACCATAATTCTATAGCACTGAAGATCTCAGGTGTTGATGAAACTATGTTTATAATAAGATTATATAGATCCCCAAATTCTCCCTCAGGATGTCCCTTTTTCGATCAAATATCGGCTAATCTAGACAAGATTACGACGGACTACCCCAAAGCAAGACTGGCCATTCTATGGAGACTTTAATATTCATAATAAAGAATGACTTAAGTTTTCATCGCGCACTGACGACGTAGGAAGACAAGCCGAACTGATACTCGCAGGTTATCACGCTTTGACGCAAATGATAGAGTGCCCCACTAGAATCTCAGACAATTCACATCACAACAATAATTTGCTGGATCCGTTTTTGCAAACGAACCAGATACTACAAAGACAAAAGTTGAACAACCCCTCGGAACATCGGACCATCTACTAATATCAGCAATAGTGCAATTTACATCACCGACAAAAAGTAAAGCAAATCCTCGTCGCGTTTGGAACTATAAACGCGCCAACTGGGAGGGACTGAGAAACTTTTATCATGAAACACCTTGGAAAACTATTTGTTGTGTTGATCAAGACCCTAGCACATCGGCAATAAGAATGTCCGAAATCATAAAAGACGGAATGCGGCGCTTTATTCCAAATCGATTAATCACTCCTAAAACTGAGCCTTGGTTCACGCGGGATGTTGATGGGGCAGTGAGGAATAAACGCAAAGGATTTAAGACATATAACGCTAATAAAACACCTGAAACCCATAGCGCCTATAAGAAAGCCAGAAATATTAGTAAATACAAAACAGACTTGGACAAAGAAGCGTTTATGCAGAAGAAAGCAAAGAAATTCGCCGAGCACCCATCTGGCTCACGTAGTTTCTTTCAGGCAGTTAAATCAGTCCAGAGCAATTTTACTGGATCCTCTATTCCAACCTTAGTTCTAAATGACGTTCCCGTGAGCGACTCGAAAGAGAAAGCGGATCTTTTGGGTCGTATTTTCGCAGAAAACTCAAACATCGTTGAACCTCCCCATTCTCCTACACCCATTCCCCCAGTTGTAACGAAAATGAAACCAATTATTTTTCGTTGCAATATTGTACGGAAAATGCTTCTTTCTATCAATATCAACAAATCTGCTGGCCCCGACGGTATTCCACCCCTCATTCTTAAAAACTTTGCTAAGCAACTAGCTCCAATTTTAACAAAAATTTTCTATTTATCTTATAAAACCGGAATATTTCCCGATTCTTGGAAGCTGACCAACGTTCAACCCATACCAAAGAAAGGCAGTAAGATAGATCCTAACAATTATAGACCAATTGCAATTCTGTCGGTTTTAGCTAAAATATTTGAAAAATATGTTAACTACAATTTAATAAACTATTTAGAAGTGTCGCGAATTATTGATGATAAACAGTATGGTTTTCGTAGAAGTCATGCAACAGGTGATCTGTTAGCCTACGTATCCCATCTCTGGAACAAATCGCTGGAAAACCATGGTGAAACATCCAGTCTTTCACTTGACATTTCTAAAATTGACATTTCTTGGCATTTGATAAAGTGTGGCATAAAAATCTCATAGCTAAATTAGAATCTTATGGCATAGACCATCTTACTGTCTCATGGATTCATAGTTTTCTTACAGGACGCCAATTTCATGTTAATTTAGAAGGTATCACATCCAATATTTTCACAACCAATGCTGGGGTTCCCCAATTTTCTGCGCTCTCACCAACCTTGTTTCTTCTATACATCAATGATTTACTTATTTCTACAGTGCACCCAATCCACAGTTTTGCTGATGACAGCACATTGCATGCATCACATGCATCTCCTAAATTTCGATCTCATACTGCAGTTACCACTGATAGAGAGCTGCTGATTGATTCTATCAACAGAGATCTGGAGCGTATAATGGAATGGGGAGATCGTAATCTTGTTTCATTTAATCCAACCAAAACCAAACTATGCCGTCTTTCACGAATAGAGTGACATAAAAATTTCCTTATTAAAATAAACCACGAGGAATTGCGTGAGGTTGAATCAGTTAGACTTCTTGGAGTGGATATTCAAAATAACCTTATATGGAATAAACATGTATTCAACCTCGCTAAATCTGCAATGCAAAAATTAGGATTCTTGAGTCGATCTAAAAAGTATTTCAATCTCGATCAAACTTTGCTAATCTTCAAGTCCTTTATTCGTCCATGTATGGAGTACTGCTGTCATGTTTGGGGAGGTGCTTGTCAGTCAACAATAAAATGTCTAGACTCTGTACAGAGAAAAGCAATACGGTTGATTGGTAATACCGAACTAACGGACCAGCTTGATTCACTCCAGCACAGAAGAAATGTGGCTGAATTGTCAATCTACTATAAATATAACTTTAGCAAATTCTCCTCTAAGGAAATTCAAAATATCCTTCCATCGTGTGCGCAGTATAATCGACAAACAAAAGCTGCCGAGCTATCCCATCCATTTGTTGTAAAAATACCTCGTTGTAGAACTGTGTCTTTTCAGAACGACTATTTTAATAGAGTGGCCATATTGTGGAACTCAATACCTCCCTCTGTATTTCCCGATGAATTTTCCCCTCAGGTATTTAACGAAAATGTCCATAATCATTTAAAACAATTAGTATAGTTATCCCTATATCCCCATTCCTTCCATTTTCGTCATCTCCTTCCTTTATAGTTGACATGGTATCTTCGGATATTCAAAGAGTCTGAATAATGAATATTTCATATTTAGTGTGCTAAACATGTCTAACTAATTAATAAAAAAAAAACAACAACAGGAAAACAATACAGGAACAATATTCATATCTAGAATAATCTTTCAATAGATTCAGAAACTCCAACGGTCGGATGTATAAATTTCTAGAACAAACACAGCGTTCAAAGTAATACACAAGATATTTTTATTAAATAAGACTTGCAACTTTATTTACAAAAATAATTTTACTCTTGTTTACACGGTTTTTTTCAATTTTTATTGATTATAGTCACTTTCCACCTAATTTCTTTACACAATCGCCGTAAAATATAACCTAACTTTACATCATCGCAGTATAATTTTAAACTAATTCTCATTTTACAAAAGAAATTCCTTATTTAAAATTCTGCTTAATTTCTCATATATTCTAGGAAAATTCATTTTTTACAAAGAAATCTCGACAAATTATGATGAAATTAGTTTGGATATATTTTATTGCATTATTTTGTTTTCTTCTGTTTTCTTCTTTATAATAGATGTTTAGTTGAAATATTAGGTGCGTTCGATTTGACTGAAACAACTGAAAAAACAACAACAATTGCATTGAATTTCTCAGCTGCTTCAATTGCTTCAGTCAAATCGAACACGGCTATTGTATAGGATGAATTGAAATCAAATACAATTTTGTTTTGCATTTCATCGCAATTGGCCAGCTTGAGAGATGCTTTATTGAACAGAATGGAAACCACTTCAAATTTCATTATTCGATAGCTCACGAATACTTTTATACAAACACTCATTCACACTCCTTGTTTATTCAGAAATAATGTTTTACATCGACATTTGACAAGTTGAGTTTCCAAATTTGTAATTGCCACTTTTCCGCTAAAGGTTGGAAATGATAGGGTAAGAATCGAAGCATAAGAAACAGTACGTTTTCTTGTGCATGACTCTAAAGATGCTGGTGGAATCAATTGAGATTGTCAGCAACGTACATTACAAAATATGTTTTAACTGCCAGCCTTCTTGTAATACAAATATTGTTGAAACACTTCCATGTAAAATAGATTTGTATCAGTAACATAATGATTTTATTTATATTTTTGTATAGTTTGTTTAAGACATTTTATTACAAATTTTTTGTACTCATGTTACACGTGAGCTCTTCAGGTTCAACCTCTATTATTTTGTCACAATCACAAATCCAAACTGAGTTGTTTTTGTTTGAAGTCAACGCTGTTACAACACATTTTGAAACACTCTCAACACTACAAAAAATCAAGATTAAAATTAAATTGCAATTACAACCAAGCATTTGCTACTTTTGGCTTATTTCCATTGCTGAATCCACAATTATTTTTAGATCGTTAAAAATGATACGTTCAGATAACTTATCGATCATTATTGTATCCGTTTTTCCTGGACAAACGCACATAAATTTAACGCCCATTGTGCTGAAACAGTAATCTTGCTGCAAGTTAAAATATTTTTTTATCATCTAGTACTATAAATAGGAATATAAAAAATACCCCCATTGATCTTGTAAAACCGAGAACGGAATATTTGGATGCTGTATAAACAGGTGCAAAATACGATGGACCCAAACCACATAATGACGCAAAATTAATTATACATCCACCTTCACCGCCGTTTTTTTTATTCATATAATTTAATGCAGCTAAACTTGAATGAATAACGCCACCCTAATACAGAAACGGTATGAATATATAATACATCGAATTAAATAATCATCACTTACCACGTTCACAGATAAGGTTAATTCAATATTATAATCGTTAAACACTCCAGCGCAGTTGCAAACAATATGGATTTGTTCAAATAAATCCTTGATTGAACTAAAGCAAGCTTCAACATCAGATTTCTTGGACACGTCGCATTTTTTAAACAGAATAAGCTTTTTTGGATACTGATTCTTAATGCGTTCGATTAACTTATTATCAGTACATATGTCAATAATGCAAAGTTTCTGTTAATTCATAATTAGATTATTCATATAAAACAAAACAATTATTATAACAACAAATTAATAAAACCTCTATATCTCTACATAGCAGCTCTTGACAAATAGCTAATCCAATTCCACGAATCCCTCCAGTAACAACCACATTTTTCCCAGAGTTCAAATCCATTTCTTGTTTATAACTTTGATGGGATGTGAATTGTTGAAGACTAAATATCAAATTTTTCTGTTTTTGGTATTTATATTTTTCAAATATCATTATGACAACAAGGTAACGTAAACATGAGATTAGGAAAAAACGTTAAAACGTGGAGGAATATTAGAGAACAAAAGATGATTTGTTTTGTAAAAGTTATGAAATTTATATAAACAAATTTACAATACTCTAGTGGTGATTGGAGAGAGTAGGATCTTTTTGGACTAACCTTGGATAGATAGCTATGTATGACCCCTAGTAAAGTTTTAAGGCAATCAAATAGATTCAAGTAATCGTTTGTATACATAACATATGTATATATAACATCAACTATATTTAACAATTATCTTAAAAGAAAACATAAGATTAACAACACAAATTTAATTTATTTTTAGAGAAAAAGATTACATACTAAAAATATAATTTAAACCTAACAATGGTTGATTGCAGTGACAGTCCATTGTCAGTTAATCCGCTAAGAAATTGTTGTATGTTAATTTAATTTTTACTATCAATACAATTTATCGATTGTATTGATAGTAAAAACAGTATCTATCTAAATGGTTAAGATAGAAAATCATTGCGGAAAAAATCCCTGCAAAAATCCCTAATTAATTAAAATTTATTATTTTTGGTTTTGGAGTGCGGTAAAATCACTATAGTAATAAATTGGTTTTTTTATATAGTTGCAAGGGTCCTTTTTGATTTTACATTAAAAATTTTTTTGCAGTTGTAAATATTTTCTCTTAGAGGATGATCGAAAGATTGAAGCACATGTAAGGGATAATAATAAAATTAAAATTGTTTTTTAGAAGTTAGATTAAAATATATATTTAATATAAAATAAAAATATATTTGTTTTAAATTTTGAAAAATAGTTTTTTTAATGTAAAATCAAAAAGGACTCTTACAACTATATACAAAATAATAATTGTTTTTGACTTTCAACAAGATAATTAATTATGATTATAAAGGTTATAATGGTTACTAATAAAGAGATTAATATTAAGATTAATATGAAATTATTTATGAAACAAAGTAAAAGCTTTTCATGGAGATTAAAATAATATAGTTTGTACGTTAAAACTTTTTGCTTTATTTGAAACGCTTTTCGCTCATATATCGCATAGGATTCGACAATATGTAATGCGTGTGAGTTAATTTGTGTTATTCGTTTTTCTACCTTCGAATTTGCCTTACTCTCCCAAATCAATTAATAATTCCCAAATCAATTTCTTTATTCCATCACTGATTAGTAGGCAAAAACCAGGTTTTATTAAGTATTCAATACTGCTATCGTTCCACAACAATAGGAAAACAATATTCCTATCTAAAATAATCTTCCAATAGCTTCAGAAACTCCAACGGACAGTTGTAGAAATTTCTAGCACATACACAGCGTTCAAAATAATACACAAGATAATTCTATTAAATAACACTTCAAACTTTATTTACAAAACTAATTTTACTTCTATTTACACGGTTTTATTTTCAATTTTCATTTAACATAGTCATATTCCACTTAGTCTTTATACTATCGCCGTCTAATATAACCTAAGTTTACATCTTCGCAGTATAGTTCTAAACTAATTCTCATTCTCTTAAACTAATTCTCGATGTGTGACCAAATAAAAAAATACTAAACAAAATACTTGATAAGAAAAGTTTGAGTTTATAGAATCTAAAAATATCTAAACGTCGCATTGCTGCAGAAATAGACTCATCGTGGCAATTCTTAAGTCTTTCCTCGGTCACATATTTTCTCATAGATTTGATCAAACAATTGATTTTCACTTATGCCGTGATTCGGTGGTTTTTATTTATAAGCGTTAGATTGGTCGTTAAAAATTAAATTTTCGCAACACGAAGGCATTTTTTTTTTTAAAAACACGTGTCGCAAAATCATAGAAGTTGATTTTTGAAAAAATCGTAGATTTTTTTAAATATCTCATGAAATATAATTTTTTTCAAAATATCATCAGAAATATGCGTTTTAGGTAAAAAATAACCAGAAACTTTTTTGTACAGAATTAAATTACCTACAAAATTTTTTTTTAGTTTTAAATCTGCATTTTTCATAAGATGTTTAAAAAAATCTTCGAATTTATCAAAAAATCAACTTCGATGATTTTGTAGTGATCTTCAGATTCACTACAATGTCTCAAGCTTTCTTATTCATACAACCCAAGTTCCGATCAAAGAATCTTAATCTCATTCATACATTATAACCAAAAATCCAATTAAAGAACCTTAATTTTATTTCAAGAAATATTCATATTTTGCGTTAGACAAAACAAATTCCATTTAAAATAAAACAGTTTCAATAATTTCACTTCTCAAAACAAATTCCATTTGAAACAAATTAGCTTCAATAAATTCACTTCTCAAAACAATCTTTGAAAATTATGTCTTCAAGCAAAAGCATAAGACAAAATTTTTATCAACAATAAAATCCAGAAAAATATTATTAGCAACATTGTATTAACATTGATCTAATTCATATTACTTTAGGATGCAACCCAATCTCTTAATAATAACTTTCCCACAGAAAAAGATTCGTTCTCATAATTTTGCAAACGCAAAATATTTCCAAGCAATATCATAGCATAATGCATATGAATAAATATATTTCCAATATACAACGGAAATAAATAAATAATAAAAAATAACTTCTTATATTCCCTATGAAGAAAATCAAAGAAAAGAAATTAAAATCAAATTCAATGAATGCAATCTTTTGTTACGCGTTTAGTTTTTTGCAACAAAGATTATGCATAAATAGATGGAAAATCCCAAAGAGTCAGTTAGTCGGATCGCGATTTTAGTGGAAGAGTAAATCCTCGACATGGATTTACGAAAAACGGAAAACGAGTGAATTAATAAGTGTGACTATTTAATTGGAATAAGATTAAGTGTTATAATAATGAAATGAAATAATATTAATATTAATAATAAGTTGTGTTGTTATTTAAGAAAAAACAAAAATAACAAATGCAAAGTTTAAATTTGAATTAAATCGTTCTCACATTCGAGACTATGACAAAATAATAAATAAATACAAAAAATTATTACTGGAAATAGAAGCAAATAAATATTCAAATTAATTTTTATAAAGGTGTTTTTGTTGAAAAAAGTGATGTACTGAAAACAAGAAGAAATTCGAAAAGCTCAGAGGAATAACTCACAAGTAAGTGCATTTAAAATATATAAAGTAAATTTCCATAAGAGTGGTAGCTACAATTGGCGCAGCCGGTATTTTTTGAGTAGAGTACCCAGTACTCTACTCAAAATTCTCAAAACACAAACTTACAAAAATTAAAATAAAATTAAAATTAAAATAAAATTAAAAATAAAATTAAAAGTGAAATAGTGTGTAATAGGCCAAAGAGCCAATAAAAAAATTTTTAATTGACCAACTACCCGGACTGGGTACACAAGGTCTTGTCACCCGTTCCTGTCTAAACCAGATATAAAACCAACGTTCATCAGACACATCAAAGGAGTGTCCAACATTGTAAAAATTTACAAACATCGTTCATCAGGCCTAACACGGAGGGTCAAATAATCAAGGAAAGTTTTTTTTTGTAAGGTCAGAACATTTATTTATTAAAATAAAATTAATAATACAAAATTTTGAAAAATTTTAAAAAATAAATATAACTAAATAAGTTTTAAATTTTTTTTTGTTATTGAAAAATTGAATTTTTTATTTTTGTATAATCTCAATAACAAATAATGTTTTTTTTAAATTGCTAGTTGAAAAATTAAATTTTATATGTTTCTCTAAAAAATAATAAATAAAATAAATGATAATTTGGTGTGGGGTTTTCTCGATAACAATTTTATTGAAATTAATTTGGTTTAACAATTACGGTAATCGTTTTACAAAAAACAAAAGGTTTTTCACAGTTTAACCTTTCGCGAGAAATAAAAAAAACTCACTTAAAAATTATTATATGTCTATAAATATATGTCTAGATTAGACAAGATAATTAGGACAACGCGAAACAAATCCTATTCAGACACAGATTTAGCGAAGAAAGCGACAAAAAAAAAAAATTTAAAAACGCGTTTGACAACGAATTAGATAAAACCTTTACAGAAATAGTAGAAGATTTAAGAAAGGAAACCAGTGGTAGCCCAAAAATAACGAGAACAAGCTCAACAGAAATAATTTCAAATTTTCAAGACTTAAACTTAGTTGAAGATCAATACAAAAGCAAAATGGCCAAGAAATATTAACACATAGAGTTAGTAAACTTATATTCATACCTTCCAACATTCAGCGGAGAACGATCAGATAGAACCAAAGCAGAAGCTATGTTTTTTATATGTAGTTACGACCGCGCTTATAATAACATGGACGAGGCAAATGAACCTCACTTTGTAAATGTAGTAATAGATAAAATACGATACCCTCTATGTGACGAACTAGAAGGTGTAGACTGTACTACATAATTTTTCATATATTAAGAAAATTTTTAGAAACAAAGTATGTCAAAGACAGTTTGGGACGAAATCACAACAAAGAGCTGAGTAATTGTCAACAATTAAAAAATGAAAATATAACAAGTTATGCGGACAGACTTTAAATGTTAGTTAGAGAAATTAAAAAGTGGTACAAGTGGTTAAATAAGCAAACGGTCAACCACCGAAACCAATGGAAATAATTTTAGGAATAATTAAAATCAATGTTATTAAAATTTTAGAAAATTTTTTTTTGATATTATATAGATGAACTTAATTTAAACAAGCTGATTAATAAGCTACTTTTAACAGGATAGATAGTTTTGATGAACCAAACGGTTGAAACAAGAGCATGTTTTCATTAACGTCATTGATCACCACACTGTAAACACAGTTCAAATATACCAGAACATCAGAGACGTCTGAGACTGGGGTTGATCAATACAATATGATAACATCACATCGAATTTTTCCAGGAGACTCGAACTTCTCCAAAACGGAAGTTTTGTAAACTTAAATAGATTCTATTTCGACATACAAAACTAACCAAAAGGTTTACAATTAGATTTACACGGTAAAGTAGTTATACGATTTTTGAGAAAGGCATTAGTATACTCAAAACTATAAAAAATACAAAAATCATAAATAACAACTTAAGCAAATTAAAATAAGTTCCATCGATTTTCAAATAATTTTTTTTTTGGGATTTAAAAATAAAAATATAAGGCAAAACAGCGTAAGCCCTGAAAATCAATATTTAAAAATACATAAAAATTTAAGGCAAAATAGCGTAAGCCCTGGCATAAAAATATAAGGCAGAATAGCGTAAGCCCTGGAAATCAATATTTAGAAATTCATACAAATAAAAGGCAGAATAGCGTAAGCCCTGACATACAAATAAAAGGCAAAATAGGGTAAGCCCTGAAAATCAATATTTAAAAATTCATACAAATAAAAGGCAGAATAGCGTAAGCCCTGACATACAAATAAAAGGCAAAAAAGCGTAAGCCCTGAAAATTAATAGTTCAAAATTCATACAAATAAAAGGCAGAATAGCGTAAGCCCTGACACAGAAAACATGATTCAAACCCATATAGGACAACCTAACGTAAGTCCTGATATTAATTCACATATAATAAGTTCAAATCATAAAAAGAACGAAAAAACTCTAACTACAAATACGATAAACAACACAGAAAATGCATCTGCTTCAGACGATTTAAATTCCAAAATATCGTATTCAACAAAAGAAAATAAATTTACAGTCACTACGCTAGACAGTCATACAGAAAACAAAAACAATGAAAATTTGCATAACCAAAACAAAAAGCGTATAAAAACAAACGAAAGACCAAAATACGAAATATTTAACGTAAACAATGATCAACTAGAACAACTAAACAAAACAAATGTCATTTCACAATTTACAAACGATAGAAATTTTAATGAACTTGACCCAGAGAAAACAGATGACGGAAAAGAAATGTCATTATATAATAATCAAAATAATTTTCATCAAGACGACCAAGACGATAAAAAAGAATTGAATATAAATTATAAAATTCATACGGAAGTGGATAGCCAAAACAAAACTAAGATAAGAACAGAAATATTAAATGAAATACATATGTACATTATAAGAATTTAGCGAAAAATATTATACCAGGGCGTAGTAAATAAGCAATCAAAATAAAATTCAAAAACGAAAGTGACGAAGAATTGATATGCGCCGCTGAAGAAATTATACCAGGAGTATATACGGCAAATACTTTAACAACACCGGAAAATTCTGAAATATTAGTAGGGGTACTAAATACAAATGAAGAAAGCGTAGAAATAGCTAATTACTTTCCAACTGTTTATAAATTGAAAGACTACGATATCGTAAGAAATTTTAAGGAAACTAGTTCTCAAATTTTACATGTTAGGGAAAATATTACTTCACTAAAACAAAACAAACGGACTGTAGAAATTTTAAATAATTTAATGGTGGATGAAACTCTAAATTATGAGGAAAAACAATCCATTAGGGAAATTTGTGAACATTATAGTGACATATTTCATTTAGCAAGGGAAAAATTAACATACACATCAGTAGTTACGCATGAATTAATCGTATCAGATCATATACTATGAACTAATATCGCGTTTTGGTATTCCGAAAGTTTTACTAACGGATCAAGATTCGAATTTTATGAGTGAAATTTTCAAACAAGCTTGTAAATTCCTCAAAATAAAAAAGATAGAGACAACAGCGTATCATCCCCAAGCAAACGGTATTTTAAACAGAAGTCAAAGACCTTTAGGCGAATACTTATGAAACTTTGTAGAAAATGACCAACAAAACTGGGACCAATGGTTAAGACAAGCAGTTTTTGTCCACAACAACACACCAAATAGTAGATTAAAACTAACGCCAATGGAATGCTTATACGGATTTAATGTAGCACTACCGACAAATTTAAAATCCCCCCCTAGCCCAGTTTATAATGATGAAAATTATTACTATATTATAAAAAACAAAACACAAATAGCAAATTTAATTAACAGGGAATTCCTACGTAAATCGAAAGAAACAAACAAGAGATACTACGATCGGTATATTAATCAAATCGATTTTGAAATAGGGGACAGAGTTTACGTAAAAAATGAGGCGAGAAAAATTAAGTTATCCGAAAATTGGACAGACCCTTACAAAATCGTTCAAATAAATGGGTCGGTAAATTGTACGTTGAAAATCAAAAACAACAACAAAGTAATTCATTTTAATAGACTTAAATTGGCAGACGAATAATAGAGTAAAATAGAGCCACAAAAATAAGAAATTGATTGTGCAAACAAATAAATAAAACAAATTAATGCCAAATTATTGTTTTTTATTAATCTTGAAGGAGTATATTATTATTTTTATTTATAAAAATTAAGCAAAAATAAAAATAAATGCAAATAAATAAGTTACAAAATTTAGTTTTTGAAAAATAAATAAATGTTAGCTGTTTTGGTTAAACAAGAATATGGAAATCATATAAGAGAAAAGAGAGAAACATAAAAACGTTAATATATTAAAGAGAACAAAAATACTATTAAAATATTATTATTAAGAATATTATCAAACAATTTTTTTTTATATATTATTTAAGTAAAGTAAAAAAATAACTATATCAAAATATATAATAGTTTTTATAACTCAATAAATACAGTAAACAAAAAAAAATTTAGATAAAAGAAAAAACACATAAAACTGTTTAAGTAATACATATAATCATGATAAATATAAATATATTTTCTTTCATAAAATATATAAAATATTTAAAGAAAAAATTTTTTGTTTAAGCTTAAGAAAATATAAAAAAAGAAGCTAGCAATTAAGTAAAAAATTATTTAAGTTAGATCAAAAAAAAAAAGAATGATCAAGTATAAAATTTTAAATTTAATTCACTCGTTCAACTCGCTCGTTTTTCTTTCTTCTTACGTATTTCAAAAAAAATCTTAGTTTACCACAGATTTTTTTCCAAGGGGGGATGCTATGTAGTGATCTTCAGATTCACTACAATGTCTCAAGCTTTCTTATTCATACAACCCAAGTTCCGATCAAAGAATCTTAATCTCATTCATACATTATAACCAAAAATCCAATTAAAGAACCTTAATTTTATTTCAAGAAATATTCATATTTTGCGTTAGACAAAACAAATTCCATTTAAAATAAAACAGTTTCAATAATTTCACTTCTCAAAACAAATTCCATTTGAAACAAATTAGCTTCAATAAATTCACTTCTCAAAACAATCTTTGAAAATTATGTCTTCAAGCAAAAGCATAAGACAAAATTTTTATCAACAATAAAATCCAGAAAAATATTATTAGCAACATTGTATTAACATTGATCTAATTCATATTACTTTAGGATGCAACCCAATCTCTTAATAATAACTTTCCCACAGAAAAAGATTCGTTCTCATAATTTTGCAAACGCAAAATATTTCCAAGCAATATCATAGCATAATGCATATGAATAAATATATTTCCAATATACAACGGAAATAAATAAATAATAAAAAATAACTTCTTATATTCCCTATGAAGAAAATCAAAGAAAAGAAATTAAAATCAAATTCAATGAATGCAATCTTTTGTTATGCGTTTAGTTTTTTGCAACAAAGATTATGCATAAATAGATGGAAAATCATTACGAATTGTTTTCTCGTCGAGTAACATTCAACTCTTTCTTCATTTGTTTTATTAAAATTTAAATCAAATTAAATTTATTAAAAAGTGTTTTCTTTTTAAATATTCTTGTTTTTTTTTCTATTAATTAATCAACATTGTGCATACGGTATTTATAATATTTAATTGTGACGTGAAAAAATAATCACATTATTGCTGCAGAAAATAACCTCAAAAGATCATGTGAGTCGTATGAATTAGACTCAAATGAATTTGCAACCTCAAGCAACAACTATAGTAAATATATCAGAATGGATTTGTTAAATCCACAAACCAGCACGACCACTCCGTTATCACCTATTCCGCTGAGTAATACTTTTTCTGGATTAACCAACGTAAATCTCAATAATCCAAACAACCACTTCAAACCAACGTACCAGCCCAGCAAAACGCCAACTGTAACAACAAAAGTTCACATACCTCCTATATTTGTCAAAGTCGAACATGCAGAGCTTCAAAATTCACTGAAGAATCTGCAGGTATCAAACTATAACCTAAAATTTACCCGCATGGGAATAAAACTTTTGTTAAACAATATTAAGGATTACAAAAAAGTATTGGACCACCTAAGTACAACGCCGTCTCAATTTTTTTCATTTACACTGAATGAAAATAAAGTAATTAAATTTGTCCTTCATGGTTTGCCTCAGATGGATCCAGCTACAATAATTGATGAAATTAAAACATATGGATTTCTACCAATAAGCGTTACGCCTATAAAACTAAAACATCAAAAGTATAATGACAATGCCGTTTACATTGTCTCATTTAAGCATAGGTCTCTAAGTCTTAGTCAGCTTAAAACAATCAAACATATTTCACACATCCTATGTAAATGGGAGGGCTTCAGGCGCACTCAAAATCAACTTACACAATGCTATAAGTGCTATCTTTACGGTCATGGCTCATCCAATTGTCACATGAAAACAAAATGTGGATACTGTTCACTAGATCACAACCTGGATAATTGCCCAGTCAGGGAAGAAACAGCTAAACATTGCTGCGCAAATTGTGGCAACAATCACCCAGCAAATGATATAAGATGCCCAGCTCGAACTGAATATATCAACATCAGGCATAACATATCTATCAAGGATAAAGCTTCAAAACAACCAACTCGGAGAGACCAGAACACAAATTTTCTTCATGGAAACTTCCCACCATTAACTAACAATTTTCATGCATCACCCCACACTACTACGTTAAACTATCGTGATGCACTAAATTCTACAGCTTCTACTCTACAAGGTAACAATCATAGCTTATTTAACTCTAATGAACTCTTAAATATTTTTAGTGAAATTGTAACTAAAATTCAACACTGTAATAATAAATTTGAGCAGCTGAAGGTGGTGGCAGAAATTGCTTTAAAATATGTTGGGCTCCCATAAATACATAATTGCGACTTGGAATGCTAGAAGCATCAAAGGAAAAAAAATCGAACTTGAAACATTTCTCGCTAAACATAAAATTGACGTCATGTTAATCACCGAAACTCACCTGAATCCAAATATTTCCGTAAGTTTTTCTAATTACTATTTATATCGTAATGACAGAATGCACGCTAGATGTGGAGGTGTTGCTATCTTAGTTAAAAAACATCTAAAACACATTATTATTCCAAGCTTGCAGCTTCAAAACATAGAATCAATTAGCATTTCACTTAAAAATTCCACTGGTTCACTTAAAATTCATTGTTGCTACTGTCCAAATGCTAATGATCCCAATTATAGAAATGATTTAATTCGACTGACCCGTGATTCCTCCCCATTTATAATTGGAGGGGACTTAAACAGCCGCCACCAATCCTGGCACTGCCTTAAGTCAAACAAAGGTGGTAGAATTCTTCACAATATATGTTCCATCTCGGATAACCTTACAATTTTTGGGCCAGATAAGCCAACATATTATAGCCGTTACGGTACTCCAAGCTACTTAGACCTGTTTCTCACCAACTCTTCTTGTATTCAAAAAATAACAACTGTCGAAGAACTTAACTCTGACCACTATCCCGTGCTCTGTGTGATCTCTGGGTCCCAGTATGAACTCGCCGAACCGCCTAAACATTTTGATTATACCAATTCTAACTGGCAGGCAAACTATAAGAGCTTTCTGGATGACCACTTTCTACCTTTCGATGACAACATTGAATATAAATATCCTCAAGAAATTGACGAAGCTTTAAACATGACAACGCATAAAATACTTGAAGCCAGATCGATGCACGTTCCCCTTAAAAACGTCACCCCTTATGAAAGAATAATTCTTCCACCACATATCCTCCAACTTATTAAAGACCGAAACTATTGCAGACGACAATGGAATAGACAAAGAGTACAATACTTTAAAACTAAAACAAATCAACTGAACAAATTAATCAGCAATCTTATAAACGAACTTTCCAACTTAAAATGGCAAAAAAAACTTGAGAATATAGAGTACTGCTCCAAGCAATACTGGAAGACTGCCAAATACTTTCGAAATAGACCTAAACCGATTCCCTTTTTCAATATAAACGGTAACATCATCCACTCCAATGATGATAAATCTGAAGCATTGGCGGTTAATTTCGAAAGGATTCACCAACCGAATAATACTATCTCTTCACCAATTACAAACGATGTCAACTACACTTATAATGATGTACTGACTACCCAAATAATCCATTCCGAGATCATACGGGTAACAACTAATGAAGTCGAACAAATTCTCAAACATCTCCGCCCTTTCAAGGCCCCTGGGGATGATGGTATCCCAAACATTCTCCTAAAATACTTACCAATATTACATTTATTAAAAACATATTTAATAGCTGCCTCTTAATCGCTTACTTTCCCGATAGCTGGAAAAAAGCAAAAGTGGTTCCAATTGCCAAAAAAACAAAAGATCCATCTCTGCCCAGCAGTTATAGACCAATAAGTCTTCTAAATTCTATAAGCAAAGTGTTTGAACGTCTCTTAAAAGATCGCTTGATCGACCACATAAATGACTCTAAAATTATTATACCTGAGCAATTTGGATTTAGACAACAACACTCGACTACCCATCAAATACATAGAATCGTAGATGAAATAAAACACAATCGAAAAACTCAGCTCTCCACGGGTATGGTAATGCTGGATCTTCAAAACGCTTTTGACACGGTCTGGCCTGAAGCACTTATTTTCAAAATGAAGTATTTGAAGTAACTTTCCTACATATATTATTAAAATTATACAATCGTTTCTTAAAAACAGGCAATTTTATGTACAATTACTAAAGTCTCAGTCTCTATCCAAACACGCAGTAACTGGAGTACCACAAGGGGCTGTACTAAGTCCAATTCTCTTTAATATTTACATCAATGACATTCCAAAGTCAAATCTTGCCCATATTGCCTTATTTGCCGACGACATGGCTATTTATAAATCACACGAACTAGGACAGGTCATAGTGGAATCTCTAGAAGAATACTTAAATATACTATCATCATATTTTGACAAATGGAAACTAAGTCTTAATGTTTCCAAATGTGAATCGATATACTTTACAAGATGTCGTGTGACTCGTAAACTCCCTAACCATAACATTCGTATTAATAATGTAGACCTTAATTGGGCTACAAGTGTGCGCTACTTAGGTGTCCACCTTGATTCAAAGCTAACCTTTAAAACACATATAAACGAGATCATCCGCAAATGCAACAATCTACTAAAAATGCTATACCCTCTTATAAACAGAAAAAGCAAGTTGAATCTCAAAAGTAAAATAATGATATACAAAGCAATGGTCCTCCCTGTAATACTGTATGGGACCCCAATTTGGTCGAAAACAGCCAACACCCACCTTCAAAAGCTTCAAATACTGCAAAACAAATTTTTAAAAATAATTATAAATAAACCTACTAGATACCACACAATTAACGTTCACCAAGACAGCAACATGAATTATATCAAGCAAATTATACAAGAAATTAATTTAAAATACTCATCTAAACTAGCCAACATAAACAATGAATTGATCCAAAACCTAACCATATCTATTTAAATAAATCTAGTTAATACCGTAGTTTAGTTTAGGTTTAAGATTTTAGAATTAAGTTTAGATTTTAAAATTTAGTTCTTAGTTTTACTTTTTATCTAATTTAAGCTGACAAACAAAATTCATTATATAAAAACGTATAACTCTCGCCAGGCGATGGTAAACACATTAATGCTTTAAATCAATATTTTCTGTAGTAAAGCCAACCGCTTGATGTGCTCAACTCAGAACACGTATACATGTACAATAATGTAAAAAATACCTAATTCTGTCAATAAATATTATTATTATTAAAAAAAAAAAAAAATAGATGGAAAATCCCAAAGAGTCAGTTAGTCGGATCGCGATTTTAGTAGAAGAGTAAATCCTCGACATGGATTTACGAAAAACGGAAAACGAGTGAATTAATAAGTGTGACTATTTAAGTGGAATAAGATTAAGTGTTATAATAATGAAATGAAATAATATTAATATTAATAATAAGTTGTGTTGTTTTTTAAGAAAAAACAAAAATAACAAATGCAAAGTTTAAATTTGAATTAAATCGTTCTCACATTCGAGACTATGACAAAATAATAAATAAATACAAAAAATTATTACTGGAAATAGAAGCAAATAAATATTCAAATTAATTTTTATAAAGGTGTTTTTGTTGAAAAAAGTGATGTACTGAAAACAAGAAGAAATTCGAAAAGCTCAGAGGAATAACTCACAAGTAAGTGCATTTAAAATATATAAAGTAAATTTCCATAAGAGTGGTAGCTACAATTTTGCGGCACGCGTTTTTTTCATTTAAAAAAATAGAAAATGCTCTCATATTTTTTTCACCAAAAAGAATTTTTTTTAAGAGCCATCCTTTTCTTTAAATTATTTATTATTATTTGTAGGTTTAAATTTTTTTTTTTATCTTATTTATATTAGTTAATTTAATTTAGTGAAAATTTAATTTTTTTAGTATTAGCTCCGAAAAATGATTACTTTTAGAACTGTTTAGAGTCCGTAAAATTGTATTTTAGCGTTCTAGTACTTAAAGTCGTTATGACAACACTTTAGCGGATTCAAAATTTGTTTTCATGTTATTTTATAATTATTTTCAAATTATAATCACAATTGCTTTGATAAGTTTTGTTCAAAAATCAAATTTTTAGGTACGCAAGAATACAAATTAAGAAATAAATTAGAAAAAAAATCCTAAGAGCTAATACAAAAAAACGTTGTATGCAACACGTACGCAAATGGCTTTAGCAGACTCATCTTCATATTACAGACTCGGCTAGCGCCTCGTTCGGAAACATTACGATTCGTCCGCTAAAACCATATTTTGCGTACTTGTTACATAAACTACTATTAACGACCAATCTAATAAGCATTGAGTAACATATTATTATATATTTTATATTCATCAATATATACAGTAGGAGTCAGTCACACGATTCCAGAGCGTACTGTAGGACAAATTGCTACTACTCAGTTTAAATGTTAGACAAATTGTTTCTCTTATGTGTCTTTTTATAAATATGCAATTTGATGTGCATATATATTTTTTCGATTAAACAAATATTTTCGCATGAGAAAACTAGTATTTCCGAAAAATGAAAAATTGGTTGTGAGTGTAACCAAAACTTTTTATATTAAAATACTGAGAGTTTGCACAGAAAAATTGTGAACGTATAGCGCCATTTTGAAATATAAAACTCCATATAAATAAAATTCAAAAATTTTAAATTAAAACACATCTATTTTTTTGCGTATGGAATGATTAATTATATTTTGCATATGTCAAATAATCAGGTTTTGAATATGGAGGGTTTTGATCTAACATATATATTTATTGGTTATTCTATTTTAGAACAAAATTCAGTATTTTTTATGCATATGCAAAACCCTTGATATATTCAAAGCCTGATTGTTTGACGCATATGCAAAAAATAATGCACCTTGCCATATGCAAAAAATGGATTAGTGTTTTTGATGCAAATTTTTAAAATTTTTTTTATATGGAGTATTATTCAGGATGGGGCAAGCAACGGAAAACCACTCTATTGAAGACATAAAAGGTGTTCCAAGAAAAGTTGTAGGAGAAGAAGAAAAATGACATGAGTTCTTTGGATACTAAATACAATACCGGAATAGTTTCCCAATCGGATTTATGGGGGGAACAGTGTACAAAGAGTTCACTTGAACAGGAGAAGAGAAGTGACAACAAAGTTAGGTTTGGGACGTGGAATGTGAGAAGCTTGCTTAAGAAAGAAAAGCTAGAAAACTTGAGAAGGGAAATGATTAAGAACACCATGGAAGTTGTTGGGATTATTCAAGTGAGATGGGCATTCGGTGAAGAACATATGGAAGACGTTGTGTTCTACTTTAGTGAAGGAAAGCGAGGAAAGAACGGAGTGGGTTTTATTGTAAATAACAGATTAAAGACTTGTATTCGTAAGACAGTATATAACTGTGATAGAATTATAGCATTAAAGATTTACAGCGCTCCAAAGAGTATTCTAGTCATTCAAGTGTAAATGCCTACAAGTGACTATGATAACGAAGAGGTGGAAAGTGTTTATGACCAGATTTAAGGGTTACTGTCACGTTGTGATGGGGGACTGGAACACAAGAGTGGGGACAGAAGAGGTCGAGGGAGTAGTTGGAAAATTTGGTCTGGGATTGAGAAATGAAGAAGGAGATAGGATGATTGAATTTTGTAAAGAAAAGAAGTTAATAGCTACCAACACGTGGTTTAAGCATCATAAACGAAGGTTCACTGAAAAAATGTCTAACATGTTATTAATGACTTGTTATCATTAAAATCTGTGTCATAAACACAACGAAAATTTCATTATCACAACGAAATATGGCATTAAAAGTTTAAAAATTTAATGACATAATTTATCTGTGTCATTAAACACATGAATTTTCAATCATTAAATTTTCTCAAACAAAAAATTTAATGAATTTGTAATTGTTTAACGTTTGCTGTCATTAATAACATGTATTGTGGCATTAAAATATAAAAAATAAAATATTATGACCAATTCGCCTAATTTAATGATAAAGTATCCTAATTTTATGACATATTCATGTTTTGACATAATTTTATGAATTTTGTTCATTGATTTATGTTCTATTTTGAAAAATTTGTGAAATTTTAGCATAGAGTTATGAAATAGTTACCGTTAAGACATCATCTTGGCACGTAGCTATTCAACAACAAATTAGTTTTACTTTCACTTTCTTCCGAGTCGTCCCGACTTTTAGTAATAACTTAAATTAGAAAATTATTATTTTACAGTTCAATAAAAATAATAATAATAAAATAGTGGAAAGTGAATAATTAATAATAATAATAAAAGTGAATAATTAAGAATAATAAAAAAAAAGGTAAGTTTGTGTATTTATTTGCAACTTTTTTTGTGTATTCGTAAATAACGTACATAACGGGATTCTTTAAAATTATTGGTATATAGAGCTTTTTCCCAAAAATATTGTGACAGCTCAAATCAGCTGTTTTAATTTGTGCATGTAAAATTTTCTTTGCAAATTTGGTTATTTTGATTACAATTAAATATGTTTAAGAAGTGAATTTTTTAAAACAATAATTAATTAAATTTTTAATTGTGTTGTGTTCTTAAGTTTTTAATGCATTAGGGATACTGAAATAATTAAAATCGCATTAAAATATGGAAATTAAATCAACCTTTATTTCTTCAGAAATGAAGTTTCATTTAATTTCCATATTTTTATTTCGGTTTATTTACAAAAAACTAACAATATCAAATACTTTAGTTTAGTGTAAAATACCAATAATAAAGTGTAAAATAATAATAAAAAAAGTTCAGAGACAATATTATATAAAATTGGTAATTAAAAAAAATTGGTAAAATCTAATAAAATTATGCATATATCCCATTTTGTTAACAGGAACAGTTTTTGGTGCCTGGAAAACATGGTATTAACCTGTTGCGTATTTCAATGTGGAATGAGAAGTGGAAACGATTTAGTGACGTTTTTCAGGTTCCCTAAACTAGAGACTCGACGAAAACAATTATCAATTTTATATAATATGTAATATATTATATTACATTATTATTATATTACAACATATAATATATTATACAATATTTTAATATTTTATATAATATCTGAACTTTTTTCAATATTATTTTACACTTTATTATTGTTATTTTACACTAAACTAAAGTATTTTCAGAAATGAAGGTTCATTTAATTTCCATATTTTTATGCGATTTTAATTATTTCACTATCTCTAATGCATAAAAAACTGAAGAGCACAACACAATTTGGAGTTTGATCATGTGTGGGGGAGTTTGATCATGTGTGGAAAGCCTGCGCAAAATATAGATTATGCGAAATAAAGGACAACACCACCAAAGTTATATTAAAAAAATGGCCGTATTATACATTACCATCAGGCTTCAGATTGGTAAACATTATCTGCTTTTTCGTATATAAATACATAATACATACAATTCCAGTAAATTTCTATAAATGTCAAATTTAAGACCAACCTGAAATTTGTTACTATACCATTTTTCTTTCAAACTGAGAATTGTTACTTTCAATGTGAGAACAGTAACTTTCACTGGAATAGTACCTTTCAATTTGAGAATTATTAGTAGTCTTATAATAAGAATTATTCCAATGCTATATTTTTCCTTAATTATTTATAGATTGATATGGATTTTTCTACCATTAATGTGGATAATTCTACCAAATTGCCATCGATTTGAAATACAAACACACCACCAGTAGAAGACCACCTCAACTTCTTAAAGAAATGCGATTTGCATGTCCAACCCATAAAACTATGCATAGGCGATAGTATTCAAAATATTATACAAGAAATTTTTGTTTATTTTGATACTATCAAGTATTCATTCAATAGCCTCATTAGAGCAGTCGACATATGCTTCAAAATGTTTTATGTCTTTAATTTGAAATTTCCGTCTCCTGCAGAAATGTTTTGGAGATTTGTTGGATATCACTTTTTTAATTTAAACAGTAAAAACCAAAATATTCGAAAATGTATATTTTATCTGAATTTTTAAAAAACAAATAAAAAGTGTGAATTTCAAAATTTAATTTGTTTTTCATTTTTCAATCTTCTCTTTAACTTTTTTCAGTGGGATAGGGACACACAGATGACAGCACGTAAAATAAATAAAATAAAAATGTGGCTTTCTATATTAACAACTCAAAAGCCCTGTGTTTTTGTTAAGAACGGCTCCAAAATTTTAATTCTAATATGACCTTAATATTAAGTTCTGATTAAGGTCCTGGAGTGAGATTTATTATATACTGACTTATTCATAATTTAATGTTTGTTTCACATTAAAATAATGTCAAATATCAGAAAAAAGATTATGCCAAAGTCATGATTATAATGTCTGCTGTCATTCTAACAATGTTCGTTAAATTATGACGTTTTTTCATTTATTTGATGATAATATTTCATTAAGACCCATTATGTTTATTAATGAATATCTTTCATAAGTTACGTAACGATTCATAGAATTATGAAACAAATTTTTTGTGAAACAATGTCGTATGAAAATTTCATAATTTAACTATTGGCATTTCGTTAATACAATGACATGTTTCTTCGGCTGAATAACAATGTTAAAGTCTTTAATATAATGTTTTATGTCGTTCTATTCAAGTACTTTTTTCTTTCAGTGTTGTATACTGGGAAGTCATTTTGTGATTTCTATAGAAAATAAATAGACTTTTTAATGATTGAAAAGCGATATAGGAATGGAATGAAGAAGGCAAAGACCTTACCTGGTGCAGATATACACAGTGACGATGTGTTTTGGAAATAAAACTTAAAAGAATAAAGCAAGCAGCAAAAATCAAAAAAGGGATTTAGAGAGATTATAGTCTCTGGATGTCGAGAAAATAGGTTTGGATATGGAAAGTGAAATGAGAATTTTAAAAACAACCATAGTAGAGGATAGTTAGACGAGATGGAGAAGCATAAAGCAAAGTATAAAAACTGTGTGTGAAAATGGTGTAGGATACAAGAAAGGAGTCCAACTAAAGAAACCGTGGATTACACAGGGTATGATAGATAAAATGGAGGAAAGACGAAAAAAGTTAAATCCTGAAGAAGGACGAATAAAGTATAGAAGAATGAACACAGAATCGAGAAAGGAAACTGCAGAGCAAAACCTATGGTTTAATAATGAGTGTAAAGAAATTGAAGAAATGGTTAAATCTTTAAGGCATGATTTGGTATATAAGAAAGTGAGAGAACTAACAACGACCAAAGACAGGAACAGAGTAAAATGTAAAGAAGTGGAGAGCCAGGAGGGTGTAATTCTGAAAGAAGAAAAACTCATTCTGCAAAGATGAAAAGAATATATAGAGGAGCTCTATAAGGAAAAGCCTAAGGTTCTAAACGTAGAGAGAGAAGAGAAAGTACCAAGAGATAACATCAGCCCAAGTATTATACTGGATGAGGTGAGAGCAGCAATGAAAGATATGAAAAGTGGCAAGGCAGCAGGAATTGTTGAGATACCAGTGGAAGTGTTGAGGTGTCTGCAGGCGGAAGGCATGAGAGAGTTAACATCACTGTGCAACGAGATATATGAAAGTGAGGAGTGACCTGAGGACTTCTTGAGATCCGAAATGATTCCCCTGGCTAAAAAAAAAGGAACGCAAAAGTGTGAAGAACACAGAACCATCAGTCTAGATGTGCATGCTGCTAAAATCTTGCTGAGAGTAATAAATAGGCGTATGGTAAGATTGATGGAGGAGAGCGTGGACGAGGTGCAGTTCGGTTTTAGAAAGGGCATTGGTACTAAAGAAGCACTGGGAGTCGTAAAGTCCATAGTGGAGCGCTATATAGAAAAGGACAGGGCGGTTTGCCTTTGCTTTGTAGACTTGGAAAACGCCCTCGACTGCCTTTTGTGAGGGAAACTGTTGGGGATAGTAAAACATAAAGGAGTTGATTGGAGAGAAAGGAGAATAATAAGCAAGCTGTATATGAACCAGAGAGTAACTTTACGAATGGCACCAGCAGGACAGACTGGTTGAAGCAACGATGTGGTTTATCTTCGACTCTTTTTAACGTTTACATGGACGAAATGGTGCAGGAATGCTGGAGAAGCGATAAAGGAGTGAGTATAGGAGGAAGGGAAGTTGCGAGCGTTCGATTTGCAGATGACATGGTGACAATAGAGTAGTGTAAAGTGGAGAGTTCTACGCCAGCCGAGATTTATTTCCAGCCGAGAAATTTTTCTATACAAATTGTATCTAAAAATACTTTATTGTATGAACGCCGTACAGTTGAACCACTGATATTATTTTTCTGAATTTTTCTTTTTTTCATATTCTTTATGTTGCAGCTGAGAAATTTATGAAAGAAAATTATCGATGGAAAAAGAATTAAAGTTTATATTTAGATTGAAGTTTATATTTTATTTCTCAATTCTCGCAGATAACATGATAAAACAAATAATAAGAAAACAAAATTAAAAAATTTTGTAAATTCTCTCATCGAATATTAATAAGTATTTACAGTTGAGCCTCTGATATTGTCTTTCATACAAAGTCTTATTATTAAAAAGAATTTATGATGTCATCAATTTGTATTTACTAAAAAAAATAAAAAATTTGTAAACGCATATAATTTGAATAAGTATTTTTGTTTTGTTTTCGTTTTTACCAATTTTTAAATTGAAAATGTCCGGTGGTCGATCGTTGTTTTATCAAACTGATTACGTAAAAAACATAAACAAACATGTTGGGAACTAGGATATGTAAGGTCACGACTTTGTAAAAATTATTTGTTCTAGTTTTAATTTGTAACGACATGCATAATAAGAAAAATAGACTAGTAGTGTCTTGGGTATATAATTCAAATTGAGTACTAAATCTATGATTTTAACCCAAAAGAAAAAAATTTTTAAAAATTATTTGAAAAATCTAATTGATTGGTTACGTTTTGCTATGTGTGAGGGGTTTTTATGAGCTTTGGGTGGGTGTCTCGAGTAAATAATCCAAATATTATTGGACTTTCTCGTTTGCAAAATAAAAAAAAATATACATGAGGTGCTAATTGATTTGTTTTTTCAGATGTAAATATATGACTAATGTATGATTATTTTGCAAATAATCTCTGCGGGGGGTCGTTTAACTTTTACGAATAAAATGAATTTAATGAATAAAAAAAGCAACAACAAAACGTATTTCTTTATTTTTTGCCTCGTATCTTTTTATGTTGTATGAAAAATTAATTTTTTATGTCTTATCTGATGTTTTAATTTTTTTTGATTGTACTGTAAAACAACAATTGCATGTTAACCTAGTTTCAAATCTATTTTGCTTATTCTCGTTTGCAAAATAAGAACAAATAGACTAGTATCACACATGAGGTGATTATTCGCGACACTTTTCTTTTTACGTTAAATAATTAAGTAAGATTTTGATTTTTTTCATTGGAACACATGTGTTGAGATTGTTGCAAAATAATTTTTTTTATTGTATCTTTTTTTAAAATTTGAATCTTTGTTGGTGTCTCTTTTATTTCGATTAGGTGTTTTTATTTAATTGTTTTGTTTTAGGAATTCTTTTGAGATTGGGAAAAATGATGTGTAGGAAAACAGAAACTTTTTATTTGTAATTTTAGTTTTTCTTTACCCAAAATGTGAATTGTGTTGGACGACTTGTGTCGATTAACTTTTTAGATTGATTATCTTTCTTAGTAGGAAAAAAGTGTGGAGGCGTGTTAATCACATACTTCTTTCCAAACCACCCGATCAGGGCAATTAAGAAGATGAATCTGTAAATAGAAGAAAAAATGTTAAATCAAAATATGTATTAATTACTTCGGTCTGAAAGAATTAAGTATTACATTCATGAGCCAAAAGTGAAATTCTTACCCCAACTTTTTTTGGCATTTCTCGACGTTTTAGGACCTACTGATTCTAAAAAAGCAAAAAAAAAAAATGTATGTCTGTCTGCCGGCCGGCCGTCCGTCATTACCTACGCTGCAGGGAAAACGGCTGGACGGATTTCAAAAATTTTTTTTTCTAAAAATAGGTATTCACAAGGGACAGGTCCGAAAGGACGCTGTGTTCGATAACTGTACCGGAAGTGTGTCAAAAAAATCATTATATGTGTCAAAAATAGCAAATTTTCATATTTTTGGCTTAAAAAACGTTCATTTAAAGTGATTACGAGTAGGAACATTAAATTTGGAGAAATGTTGATGGTCGGGATTGGTATGTGAGATCAAAAACTAGATTATTGCATTATAAGTTTGTCAAAAAAATATTGTCAAGTGTGTCAAAAGAAAGATTTTTATTTATTTTTTACCTAATTTTTTGGAAAAAAAAATAAAATTAATTGTTTGTTTGAAATGAAGTTTTATTATTATCATTGAGAATTATGGCATTATAAGTTTGTCAAAAAAATGTTGTCAAGTGTGTCAAAAGATTTTTATTTAGTTTTTTACCTAATTTTTTGGAAAAAACTCGATTGCTTCTTTGAAATGAAATTTTATTATTATTATTGAGAATTATGGCATCATAAGTTTGTCAAAAAATGTTGTCAAGTGTGTCAAAAGAAAGGTTTTTATTTAGTTTTTACCCAATTTTTTCAGAAAAAAATAAAATTAATAGTTTGTATGACATCATATTTTATTATTACTATAGAGAATTATGGCATTATAAGTTTGTCAAAAAATAATGTCAAGTGTGTCAAAAAACGATTTTATTTATTTTTAGCCAATTTTTTGGAAAAAAAATGTAGCTGTTATTATGACAAAAATGTAATTTAAAAATGAAATTGGACATGGAAATTTTTGATTGTTATAGTTTTTGAAATATTTATGGAATTTTGAAAAAGTTTGTATTCTTGATTTTGTAATAATTTTTGCAATATTCTTAGAATTTCGGCCAAAGTTTTAATTGTTGATTTTGTAAGAATTTTTGGAATATTTTTAGAATTTTGAAAAATTTTAAATTTTTGATTTTATTATAATTTTTGGAATTTTGAAAAAATTTTTAATTTTTGATTTTGTAATAATTTTTGCAATATTTTTAGAATTTTGGAAAAAGTTTGAATTTTTAAGAACTTTTGAAATATTTTTGGAATTTAGAAAATATCCAAATATTTGATTTTATTCTAATTTTTGGAATATTTTTGGGTTAATTTTTTAATTTAACAATATTTTTGGAATATTGATTACAATTTTCCGGCAACGTATTGATGTTTCGTGTTAGTTTTGTAATAAATTTTTAAACAGATATAAAAAATACTAGTTCTTTATCAAAGAGTTATGTTTGATATACCTCGCTGCCCAAAACTAAAAACCATGTCCTCATAAAAGTTTTTTGCCGAAAACTATATCAAAATCCTTAACCCAGACCGAAGTCTTGATATCTCAGAGCTGTGAGATTTCAGCCCCTCCATATTTTAAGTATTAAGTTTACAAATTACCTCATAGTCTTCTTTTGGAATTACTTGGTAAATATTATATTTACACATAATAACCTGTATGCCTGACTGCTGCTTGTTTTTACAAGTGTTAATGTGTCGGAACAAGTTTCTGTAGGTTATTTGATGATTCACATTGTATGGACATATATATTTTTTTACACCTACCAAACTAGACATCTAAATATAAAAAATAAATCAATTAACGAAAGAATTATACAACATTTGGCTGTTATAATTTTAAAATTTATGTCAAAAATGCTACTTGGCTAGTCTTATGTAGTTAATTTTGCAACTATAGATGTTTACTTGGTTAAAATCATCAACACATCTAATTTTAAATCAAAAATACCCCCAAAATACTATAATAAAACCTATAATTACTCAGAAAAATATTTTTAAAGCATATTATCGAGTATTTTACGTCTATATTTTGTTTTTTTGCTACATTAACAATATCTATAGATGAATTATACAACATTTGACCGTTATAATTTTAAAATTTATGTCGTTTAGACTGTGATACGCATTGTGACAAACTTCGGCGAAATGGTTTGGTCTTGGCTGAACGTGCTGGCTTGACTGGAATTTTTTCTGAAGTATCTGAAGTATCTGAATTTTTTTTGTAAGTTGGTTTTTTTTAATTTTTTTTTTATATTTTTTTGTTTTTTTTTTTGTTAATTGTTTTTTCGTTTTTTTTTTTCATTTTTTTTTTTTTGTTTTTTTTGTTTTGTTTTTTTTTATTTTCATTTTCATTTTAATTTTTATTTTTTTATTGTTTTTTTTGTGACAAAATGATAGCTTGTGACAAAACTTTGACAAAATGGCTTGGCCATTGGCTGAACAATATTCCTGTGTTGGCGGCATGGCCGGTATTTTGGTAAAACAGATATTTGGTAGACCGAGTTTAGAGCCAGATTGAAGAATTCGAGGAAGAAGGTGATTTAGAAGAGATATCTGATATCTTCTAGACCTCGATATTACACAAGACTTCTGTGGGGTGTTCCAGAAAGAAGAAATGCAAACTACTTAACAAGTAGCTTTAACTTTCGTAAACATGGAATGTATCGGGAGAATTGTAACAAAATTGTAAATAATAATAATACAGTCGGAATTGATTGTCTTACCTGGTTAACTTCTAACGCCAGAGTTAAAATTTATAACAAATTTATTTTAATTGATTTTTTAAACTGTAGTAGAAAAATGTTCGAATTTCACAAAAATGCTATATTAAGGCTGGAGATACATTCTTTTCCCGGTCTTCCACACTGTTTAGCACAATCCCGGAAGATATCGACATCCAGGAGCTCGGACTGGTATCTACATGTAATATTATACCGAAAGTTCTAAGCAAGAAGGTAAACAAAAATAGTAAGCTAATGCCTTTTGCGCTAAAAGAAATAAAAAGAAATTTTGGCACTCTAAACTCGGTCTACCAAATATCTGTTTTACCAAAATACCGGCCATGCCGCCAACACAGGAATATTGTTCAGCCAATGGCCAAGCCATTTTGTCAAAGTTTTGTCACAAGCTATCATTTTGTCACAAAAAAAACAATAAAAAAATAAAAATTAAAAAAAAAAAATTAAAATGAAAATGAAAATAAAAAAAACAAAACAAAAAAAACAAAAAAAAAAAAAATGAAAAGAAAAAACGAAAAAAAAATTAACAAAAAAAAAAACAAAAAAAAAAAATATAAAAAAAAAATTAAAAAAAACCAACTTACAAAAAAAAATTCAGATACTTCAGATACTTCAGAAAAAATTCCAGTCAAGCCAGCACGTTCAGCCAAGACCAAACCATTTCGCCGAAGTTTGTCACAATGCGTATCACAGTCTAAACGACATAAATTTTAAAATTATAACGGTCAAATGTTGTATAATTCATCTATAGATATTGTTAATGTAGCAAAAAAACAAAATATAGACGTAAAATACTCGATAATATGCTTTAAAAATATTTTTCTGAGTAATTATAGGTTTTATTATAGTATTTTGGGGGTATTTTTGATTTAAAATTAGATGTGTTGATGATTTTAACCAAGTAAACGGGGTGTGTGAAATAGATAAGCTCCTCGTGCTGCACCCTGGATTACGCAAATAGTCTATTTCAACTTGATAGCCAAACATTTCATTTCGAACTCTTGGCTGTGATACAAAAAAAAAATAAATATGAACCAAAATCAAAATCACAATAACAACGGTACTTTTCAGCACCATAAGACAAAAAATATTGGACCTTCAGTCCGTATTTTGCAATTGAACATTGAAGGCATAAGCAAGTCAAAAACTGAACATTTACAAAGATTATTAAAAGATTACGACATCGACGTTATAATTCTGCAAGAAACGCATGCAGCAGATGAAGCGCAACTTACCTCTAGAGGAAACATTGTTGGTTACAAATTAATTAGTGCTATTTACCATCAATCATATGGATCTGCCACGTATGTTAAGTCAGAAATCCTGAACTGCACGCACGTACTTACACAGACGGACAACGATATACATCTTATTGTTGTTGATATATCGGACACGAAAATTGTAAACGTATACAAGCCTCCAAATACAGGATGGCCAGTTGCTACTCTACCATTATTTTATCATCCAGCAATATATGCTGGTGACTTCAATAGCCATCACACTCAGTGGTCCTACTCAAATAATAATATCAATGGCGTGCAACTGACCGACTGGGCGGATGATAACAACATGTTCCTGGTATATGATGCGAAAGACTTGAAAACCTTTAGATCTACAAGATGGCGACGTGATTATAATCCCGACCTCTGTTTTTCCACAAAAAACGAACAACGTAACCCTATTCCAATATCTAGGGCTGTCTTACAAGGTTTTCCACGCTCTCAACATCGTCCAGTAATTCTTGAGGTAGGAATCCAAATTCCACTCGTTAACTCTACTCCTCAACCTAGATGGAATTTTAACAAAGCTGATTGGGATAAATATAGGATGAAGTTGGATGCAGTGATTCGCTGGATCCAACCCATTCCTAAAAATTACGATAGATTTGTTGGAGCCATCATCTCAACTGCAAAGAAATGCATCCCAAGAAATGCATCCCTTTCGTGAAGAATATATTCCTGGCTGGAGTAAAGAGAGCGATATATTATATGAGGAGTACCTTAGTAGTGGTGAGGCAGACGTGGCTGATGACTTAATATACTCACTGGACGCCGCGAGAAAACAAAAGTGGATTAACGCTGTTGAAAACATTGATTTTTCCCATTCAAGCAGGGAAGCATGGAGTCTCTTTCGGAAACTGGGTGGCTCAAACTCAATTACTCGTGCTAACAATGAAATAAATCCAGAGGACATCGCAAATCACATAGTAAATATGTCTCGTGCTTCTATTAATCGCCTTCATAAGAGAACAATTAAACGCAAATTAAGAGAAATGAAGCGTAATTGCTCGTCTCCATCGAAGTATGCGAACTCTTTTAGTAGCGAAGAACTAGAATCAGCTCTGTCCCAAACAAAAAACGGAAAAGCAGCTGGCTACGATGGCATTTTTTCAGAATTTCTTAAGAATGCTGGAAAAAATGTAAAACAGTGGCTAACTAAATTTTTCTCGAATGTCCTAGAAACCGGCAACCTACCAAAACATTTTAAGACTACGAAAGTGATAGCGATACTTAAGCCAGGTAAACCATCCAATGAACCAGGAAGCTATCGCCCGATTGCCCTTTTGAGCACCTGCTATAAATTGCTAGAACGGCTCATATACAATCGTATCGCACCGATATTGAATGACCAGATACCAGTCGAACAAGCTGGTTTTCGTCCCAATCGCAGTTGCACTGACCAACTGTTCGCTCTAACATCCTATATCGAAGCTGGGTATCAAAAACAACTAAAAACAGGCGCAGTATTCATCGATCTTACTGCAGCATATGACACGGTCTGGCGAATTGGGATTATATATAAGCTGTTCAATGCAATACCTTGTAGCACCATTTCGCGTTTAATTAACAACATGCTGAGTAATCGTGTATTCAAAGTTCATCTAAATAATTCCTGCAGTAGGTCTAAAATGCTTAACAATGGTTTACCACAGGGTTCCGTCCTGGCGCCATTACTTTTTAATCTGTACATTCATGACATTCCTAACACAACATCAAAGAAATTTGGTTACGCTGATGATTGGACCCTGGCCACTCAAAACAAAGACATGGGTGTTTTGGAGGATTTGCTCTCAACTGACCTAGCGATAATGAATGACTATTTTCGAACGTGGAGTTTATTTCCCAATCTAAGTAAAACCGAGAGCTCCTGTTTCCACTTAAACAACAAACTGGCAAAACACGAACTATCAGTGTTATTTAACGGCACTGTCATTAAATACAATCAACAGCCAAAGTACCTGGGCATTACTCTCGATAGAACTCTTTCTTTTAAACTCCACCTAGAAAATACGTCACAAAAACTTAAAACGAGAAACAATATATTGCACAAACTGGCAGGCTCTACATGGGGTGCTACTCCAGCTACCCTCCGAACAACTGCTCTAAGTCTGGTTTACTCAGTGGCTGAGTATGGCGCACCAGTCTGGTTGAATAGCACACATACTCAAAAAGTTGACTGCCAGCTGCATGCTACGATGCGTACTATAAGTGGTACTATCAGATCCACCCCTTTACCTTGGCTCCCTGTGTTAAGCAATATCGCTCCACCTGCACTCAGACGCTCGCATGCTCTCATGCGTGAACATAAAAAGGTAACCAACAACACCACGTTACCCTTGTACGAATATTACGGTGACCACACTCGTTGTCGATTGAAGTCAAGAAAGCCTCCACATAAAACTGCCAGCAACCTGCTGGCAACTGATTTTAATATCTTGGATGCCTGGGACACCTCCTGGCAACATTACAACACAACTGGCCTTTCTATTACTAACCCGACTTCTACCCAACCTGGTTTCGATTTGCCACGTCATACCTGGACTACATTAAACCGAATAAGAACGAATCATGGACGTTGTGCTGATTCTTTCTACAAGTGGGGCATTTCAGAGTCCCCTGAGTGTGACTGCGGCGCTCCACAACAAACTATAAAACACATTGCAACTGTGTGTCCGATTCGACGTTACAATGGCAACATCTCAGACATCCATTTGGCAACTCCCGATGTAGTAGCATGGATAGACTCGCTCGATGTAAACATCTAATGTTCAAATGTACTGCCCAATGTTCAAATATTTTACTTTTTAATTTACTTAAAAGACACGCAATCAAATCGATTGTAAGTTCATTTAATGTGTATCCATGTATTGTTTTAGGTAGATTTCATAGAAGAGTCTACCTATTTTTAAGTTTAATTTTTTAATGTGCCACAAAAAAAAACCATACGCTAAATAAATAACCAAGTAAACATCTATAGTTGCAAAATTAACTACATAAGACTAGCCAAGTAGCATTTTTGACATAAATTTTAAAATTATAACAGCCAAATGTTGTATAATTCTTTCGTTAATTGATTTATTTTTTATATTTAGATGTCTAGTTTGGTAGGTGTAAAAAAATATATATGTCCATACAATGTGAATCATCAAATAACCTACAGAAACTTGTTCCGACACATTAACACTTGTAAAAACAAGCAGCAGTCAGGCATACAGGTTATTATGTGTAAATATAATATTTACCAAGTAATTCCAAAAGAAGACTATGAGGTAATTTGTAAACTTAATACTTAAATTAATACATATTTTGATTTAACATTTTTTCTTCTATTTACAGATTCATCTTCTTAATTGCCCTGATCGGGTGGTTTGGAAAGAAGTATGTGATTAACACGCCTCCACACTTTTTTCCTACTAAGAAAGATAATCAATCTAAAAAGTTAATCGACACAAGTCGTCCAACACAATTCACATTTTGGGTAAAGAAAAACTAAAATTACAAATAAAAAGTTTCTGTTTTCCTACACATCATTTTTCCCAATCTCAAAAGAATTCCTAAAACAAAACAATTAAATAAAAACACCTAATCGAAATAAAAGAGACACCAACAAAGATTCAAATTTTAAAAAAAGATACAATAAAAAAGATTATTTTGCAACAATCTCAACACATGTGTTCCAATGAAAAAAATCAAAATCTTACTTAATTATTTAACGTAAAAAGAAAAGTGTCGCGAATAATCACCTCATGTGTGATACTAGTCTATTTGTTCTTATTTTGCAAACGAGAATAAGCAAAATAGATTTGAAACTAGGTTAACATGCAATTGTTGTTTTACAGTACAATCAAAAAAAATTAAAACATCAGATAAGACATAAAAAATTAATTTTTCATACAACATAAAAAGATACGAGGCAAAAAATAAAGAAATACGTTTTGTTGTTGCTTTTTTTATTCATTAAATTCATTTTATTCGTAAAAGTTAAACGACCCCCCGCAGAGATTATTTGCAAAATAATCATACATTAGTCATATATTTACATCTGAAAAAACAAATCACCTCATGTATATTTTTTTTTATTTTGCAAACGAGAAAGTCCAATAATATTTGGATTATTTACTCGAGACACCCACCCAAAGCTCATAAAAACCCCTCACACATAGCAAAACGTAACCAATCAATTAGATTTTTCAAATAATTTTTTAAAATTTTTTTCTTTTGGGTTAAAATCATAGATTTAGTACTCAATTTGAATTATATACCCAAGACACTACTAGTCTATTTTTCTTATTATGCATGTCGTTACAAATTAAAACTAGAACAAATAATTTTTACAAAGTCGTGACCTTACATATCCTAGTTCCCAACATGTTTGTTTATGTTTTTTACGTAATCAGTTTGATAAAACAACGATCGACCACCGGACATTTTCAATTTAAAAATTGGTAAAAACGAAAACAAAACAAAAATACTTATTCAAATTATATGCGTTTACAAATTTTTTATTTTTTTTAGTAAATACAAATTGATGACATCATAAATTCTTTTTAATAATAAGACTTTGTATGAAAGACAATATCAGAGGCTCAACTGTAAATACTTATTAATATTCGATGAGAGAATTTACAAAATTTTTTAATTTTGTTTTCTTATTATTTGTTTTATCATGTTATCTGCGAGAATTGAGAAATAAAATATAAACTTCAATCTAAATATAAACTTTAATTCTTTTTCCATCGATAATTTTCTTTCATAAATTTCTCAGCTGCAACATAAAGAATATGAAAAAAAGAAAAATTCAGAAAAATAATATCAGTGGTTCAACTGTACGGCGTTCATACAATAAAGTATTTTTAGATACAATTTCAGTGGAACTCTCCACTTTACACTACTCAATAGTAAAGACAATACAGGAAAGAAAAAGGATCTTTGCTGAAAGTGAAGAAGAACTGAACATAATGTTGAAACATCTAAAGGATATGGAAAGTGTGTATGAGCTTAGAATTAATGTGCGAAAGTCAAAGGTAATAAAAATAGTACAGAAAGAAATGTTAAACATCATTGTAGGTTAAGAAAGTCTAGAACAGGTGGAAAGTTACAAATATCTGGGAACTGAGGTGACGGAAGGCTAGAGTGGAATAAGAGAAATAAAAGCAAGGATTGGTATGGCAAAGCAAGCTTTCAGAGCAAAGAGGATACTGTTAAACAGTAAAATAGATATGGTATTGAAGAAAAGAACAATAAAGTGCTTTGCGTGGAGCGTTCTCTTGTACGGATGTAAAACGAGGACCTTATCAAAGAAGGAAATTGGTAAGTTAGAGAGATTTAAAATGTGGATTTCCCAACTAGCATTTTAACTTCTTTAAAAACACTAAACAGTCTTACCGAAACTAGCTTCCCCACCTTTAAACTTTCTTCAAACTTCTAAGCGGTTTCGATAAAGGCCATTTGAAGAAATTTCCCTGCCTTTAACGAAGCTATGACTTGTAAAAGACTTCGGGAATAACTTCGGTATGGTCTTTTGTAAGCAGTTTTGCAAGCTGAATAGATTTTATGGTTTCACAAGTTATAGCTTCAGTAAAGTGCTTCAATATAGCTAGTTTTAAGCAATCTTTAGAAGTCTTATAGAAGCTATTAAAAAATGTGACAAAAATATTACAAATGTTTTTTTATATATTTTCACTTTTTTAACGTAATTATTGTTATTGCTATGTTATTATATTGTGTTTTAATTTTAGTTTTTGTTTACGGTCGCATCAAGCTTCGAACCTGGGTCCTTCGATCGTTTGTCCCGCACGCTATCCAATCGGTTAATTTTAATGTTAAGAAACAATAAATATCTTTGATAGTAGTTATAATAACAATAGCTTCTATAAGACTTCCATAAAACTTTCATAGCATTTAGTTTTTTATTTAGATGTAGAAAATATAGTATAATTCAGGGGCTTACTTTTTATGGAAAAAGGTATGTGGCATGTAACTTCAATGGGTTTTTAACGATGAAATCATAATCAGTGATTTACGTCCTTAAAAGATTTTGTTTCTTTTTAATAGACGTAGAATATTGACAAATCTTTTTTACATTTGTTTTATTAGTTCAAAGATTTTAGGTATTACGCGACATTAAGGGGTTGTATTTTTTCAATCATTAACTTTTAGCGTACACCTTTATTTGAACAATATTTTTTTTTAAATAAAAAGTGTTGTAATTGGATTTCCAATAGGTTTCACAACAACATGCGTACTAAGGAGCTGATGAACGCAGTTAATTTTTAAAAATTTTATATAAATATAAAACAATAACAAAAGAAGCAACGATATATCACATACTCATCCATTTGCTGTAAATTATTTTAATAGAGTGACTAAATTATGAAACTCTGTATTGCCTCAGTTCTTCCTGACGTGTTTGGCTCTCAAAAATGTAAAAAAAAAATCATATACCATTATTTATAAAACGTAGCCGAACAATCTTTAAATTTTCTCTATTCCACTCTAGTTGATTTTTGATTCTGAATCTGACCGATTATGATTTTGACTGATTTTTTTGTCTATTTCAAGACTCTAAATAAAGAATATTTTATATTATGCAAAATATGTCTAAATAATAGATTAAAAAACAAAAACCACTTTATGCACAATACTTTTTTGACAAAAATGAAACGATTTCAATTTCGTATAAGCTTCTATTTCGTATAAATCCATTGAAGTTACATGCCACATACCTTTTTCCAAAAAAGTAAGCCCCTGAATTATACTATATTTTCTACATCTAAATTTAGTTGAAATAATAGAAGCAATAGCTTCCGTCAGTTTGACATATTTCGTTTCCGATATTGAAGCCATTTATAGACTATGACAGCTGTGCTTCTATAAGATCTGTAAACAGTTACAACCGAAACAACTACAATCCTAATGACAGCTATAAATTCTATAACCTTTTTTCGGAAGCTCTATTTAGTGATCTGTAGATCATTTTTGGTAAAGCTTCTAATATTAAATATAGAACTATTTTAGAAGCTTTCATTCCGGTGGTGGAGAGAACTTCTCTGTGGAAGTTGTATCGAAACTTTATAGAAGTAAAATATAACTAGCTTCCACTTAGAAGCTTTAGCGAAGCTTTATTGAAGCTAAAACTTGTATAATTCAAAATTGAGAAGTAAGTTTGCTAGTTGGGTTGGAGAAGAGTTTTTAAGATCAAGTGGATAGACAAGGTGAGAAATGAGGAAGTTCTAAGAAGAGTGGGAGAGGAACGTAGTCTAGTAAAGACAATAGAGGAAAAAAAAAGGAATTGGATCGGACACGTACTAAGAAAGCAATGTTTGTTAAGAGATGTTTAGGAAGGATCTGTGGAGGGAGAAATAAAATGAGGAAGAAGAAGGAGAAAAATGACGAACAGTATATTATTTTCAATTTCATCAACCAGAGTTAGAAGAGGAAGGTTGTTTAAATATTAAAAAAAAATAATAACGAAAAAAAAAATTATTTTATTTTGTTTTGCATGTATGTTTTATTTTATTTTATTTTTGCATGTTCTACAGAGTAGAAATAAAATAAAATCAAATATACTGTGAGTGTGTTAGTGTTAATGTTAGTGAAGTGAATGGAAGATAAGAGGCCTACAATTATATCGGTGAGATTGTTCTTTATTAAACAGTTATTAGATATTTTGTGTTTACTGTTACCAAGCGGTAGGCAGGTAAAATTTATCTTTTTATTGCTTTGGAAGTTATAAATTTATTATTTTAAAGGCCTAAATTTGTAATACAAAGTATTGCCTGGTAACAAGAAATATAAAGTTTCTTTTTAATTTTTAGTAGGATTTGCTTCATTTGTCTTACCTGAATCAACTCTTTTTTTAATCTTCCGTTTGGTTAGTGTCTTTTGTGTCCCCATTTTTTTGCTTTTCACTTATCGTGCTACTATTGCATGAAACCTGCTATCGTGTTTTTGTGACAGAGATATCCCGTTTTTTTTGTACTTTGTAGAGTTGAGATTTAGGCCTGGCCGAATTTCAGTATCTATACCTGCAATGTCAAAGGGTTAGTCTTTGTCTCAACAAAATGGCAGCAGAGCGAACCAACAGCTTAGCATTGATATCACCAACATAAGAGGTCTCAATTCGAATCTAAACGAGGTTCGTCACTACATCGAAAAATATAAACCTGACATATTGTTTCTTACCGAAACCATTGTCAGTGGTAAAGCATCGAAATTGGATCTCGATAAATACCGGATGCCTAGTTACGAATTGGAACATTCCTTTTATAACAAGCATAGTGTCTGTGTATTTATTCGGAATTCAGTTTCATGTATGAGAATTAAGGCTTCCGAGTTAAACTTTAAGTACCATAATTCTCTAGCACTGAAGATCTCAGGTGTTGATGAAGCTCTGTTTATAATAGGATTATACAGATCCCCGAATCCCCCCCCTCCCCCAGGATGTCCCTTTTTCGATCCAATATCGGCTAATCTAGACAAGATTACCACGGACTACCCCAAAGCAAAACTGGCCATTTTTGGAGACTTTAATATCCATAATAAAGAATGGTTTAAGTATTCATCGCGCACTGACGACGTAGGAAGACAAGTCGAACTGATACTCGCAGATTATCACGGTTTGACGCAAATAATAGAGTGTCCCACTAGAATCGGAGACAATTCACATCATAACAATAATTTGCTGGATCTGTTTTTGACAAACGAACCAGATACTACGAGGACAAAAATTGAACAACCCCTCGGAACATCGGACCATTTACTAATATCAGCAATAGTGCAAGTTACATCACCGACACAAATTAAAGCAAATCCTCGTCGCGTTTGGAATTATAAACGCGCTGACTGGGAGGGACTGAGAAACTTTTACGATGAAACACCTTGGAAAACCATTTGTTGTGTCGATCAAGATCCTAGCACATTGGAAATATGAATTTCTTAAGTCATAAAAGACGGAATGCAGCGGTTTATTCCAAATCGATTAATAACTCCTAAAACTGAGCCTTGGTTCACGCGGGATGTTGATGAGGCAGTGAGCAGTAAACGAAAAGCATTTAAGACGTATAACTCAAATAAAACACCTGAAACCCATAGCGCCTATAAGAAAGCCAGAAATATTAGTGAATTCTCACACATAGTTGAACCTCCCCATTCTGCTACACCCATTTCCCCAGTTGCAACGAAAATGAACCAATTATTTTTCGTTGCAATATTGTACGGACAATGCTTCTTTCTATCAATATCAACAAATCTGCTGGCCGCGACGGTATTCCACCCCTCATTCTTAAAAATGTTGCTAGGCAACTAACTCCAATTTTAACAAAAATTTTGTATTTATCTTATAAAACCGGAATATTTCTCGATTCTTGGAAGCTGGCCAACGCTCAACCCATATCAAAGAAAGGCAGTAAGATATAGACCCTAACAATTATAGACCAATTGCAATTCTGTCGGTTTTAGCTAAAATATTTGAAAAATATGTTAACTACAATTTGATAGATTATTTGGAAATGTCGCGAATTATTGATGATAAACAGTATGGTTTTCGTAGAAGTCATGCAACAGGTGATCTGTTAGCCTACGTATTCCATCTCTGGAACAAATCGCTGGAAAACCATGGTGAAACATTCAGTATTTCACTTGACATTTCTAAAGCATTTGATAAAGTGTGGCATAAAAATCTCATAGCTAAATTAAAATCTTATGGCATAGACCATCTTACTGTCTCATGGATTCATAGTTTTCTTACGGGTCACCAATTTCATGTTAATTTAGATGGTACCACATCCAATATTTTCACAACCAATGCTGGGGTTCCCCAAGGTTCTGCACTCTCACCAACCTTGTTTCTTCTATACATTAATGACTTACTTATTTCCACAGTGCACCCAATCCATAGTTTTGCTGATGACAGCACATTGCATGCATCACATGCATCTCCTAAATTTCGATCTCATACTGCAGTTACCACTGATAGACAGCTGCTAATTGATTCTATCAACAAAGATCTGGAGCGTATAATGGAATGGGGAGATCGTAATCTTGTTTCATTTAATCCAACCAAAACCAAACTATGCCGTCTTTCACGAATAGAGCGACATAAAAATTTTCCTATTAAAATAAACCACGAGGAATTGCGTGAGGTTGAATCAGTTAGACTTCTTGGAGTGGATATTCAAAATAACCTTATATGGAATAAACATGTGTTCAACCTCGCTAAATCTGCAATGCAAAAACTAGGATTCTTGAGTCGATGTAAAAAGTATTTCAATCCCGAGTAAATTTTGCTAATCTTCAAGTCCTTTATTCGTCCTTGTATGGAATACTGCTGTCATGTTTGGGGAGGTGCTTGTCAGTCAACAATAAAATGTCTTGACTCTGTACAGAGAAAAACAATACGGTTGATTGGTAAAACCGAACTAAAGGACCAGTTTGATTCACTCCAGCACAGAAAAAATGTGGCTGAATTGTTAACCTGCTATAAATATAACTTTAGCAAATTCTCCTCGAAGGCAATTCAAAATATCCTTGCATCGTGTGCGCAGTATAATCGACAAACAAGAGCTGCTGAGTTATCCCATCCATTTGTTGTATAAATACCTCGTTGTAGAACTGTGTCCTTCCAGAACGACTATTTTAATATAGTGGCCAAATTGTGGAACTCAATGCCCTCTTCTGTATTTTCCGATGAATTTTCCCCTCAGGCATTTAAAGAAAATGTCCATCATCAGTTAAAACAATTAGCATAGTTATCCCTATATCCTCATTCCTTCCATTTTCCTCATCTCCTTCCTTTATAGTTGACATGGTATCTTTGGATATTCACAGAGTCTGAATAATGAATATTTCATATTTAGTGTGCTAAACATGTCTAACTAATTAATAAAAAATAAAAAAGTCACAAATCTGGAATCCATAGTTTACATATTTAAATTACATAAGTAAGTTAACTTTTTCTTTATGAATATCTACAATTTGGACATTTTTGGTGCGGGATTTTTTTCGGTCACTATAATACGCGTGCTCTACCCCTTGACTTGGTTTTGCAATTGCAATATGTGTCAATTGCACCGACAACACCGGGAAAGCCAAATTTATTATAAAACCTATAAAGTTATGAATTATTTTAACTAATTGGTTTTGTAAAAATATACATATAAATGAAAACTTACACATGTTTAACGTTATTTATTTCCACATCACTTTGAGGAAAACGTAAATATTTTGTGCTTAAATTTGTGTCAATTGCCCTTGATACAACTTCAACGCACCTCGCAATGGAAGTTTGCGATAACGCCATGAGGAAATCATGCCCTACATTTTTTTGATATCCGCCTTTAATGAAAATATATCTATAATTAAATATGTTTTTACGTATACAATTTTAAAAACAACTAACCATTCGCTACTACGCTACTACTAAAAAACGAAAGCACCTGTAAATAATCAGGAATGGCGCTATTTCGTTGGGATTGGTGCAAGCACAGCCGCAATTCTTCTATTAAATTATGAACCAAAAATTTGGTAAACGATAATAACTTTCGAAGCAATCGGCAGATACATTAAACGGGTTTTGTGCGTCTCCTAATCTAAATCGCATCATTCACAATCTCTTTACACGTATTAAATCTTCGATATCGTTTATAATTTCTTGCATCGTTTTAACTATTATTTATTATTTGTATGTTATTTATCACTTTCAAAAATTATTTTGACATTAAAATATCTTGCTGACAATAATTTTATCTTGGACGTAATTTTTTTTTACAGAATACGATTTAAGCGTGCCAAGATAAATTTAAGCGTAAAATATGGAGGGGCTGAAATCTCAGAGCTCTGAGATATCAAGACTTCGGTCTGGGTTAAGGATTTTGAAATAGTTTTCGGCAAAAAAAACTTTTATGAGGACATGGTTTTTAGTTTTGGGCAGCGATGTTTATCAAACATAACTCTTTGTTAAAGTACAAGTATTTTTTATATCTGTTTAAAAATTTATTACAAAACTAACACGAAACATCAATACGTTGCCGGAAAATTATAGTCAAAATTCCAAAAATATTGTTAAATTAAATAAAATCAAACTTTTTCAGAATACCAAAAATATTCCAAAAATTAGAATAAAATCAAATATTTAAACTTTTTCTAAATTCCAATAATATTTCAAAAATTCTTAAAAATTCAAACTTTTTCCAAAATTCTAAAAATATTGCAAAAATTATTACAAAATCAAAAATTAAAAATTTTTTCAAAATTCCAAAAATTATAATAAAATAAAAAATTTAAAATTTTTCAAAATTCTAAAAATACTCCAAAAATTCTTACAAAATCAAAAGTTAAAACTTTTTCCGAAATTCTAAAAATATTGCAAAAATTATTGCAAAACCAACAATACAAAATTTTTCAGAATTCCAAAAATATTTCAAAAACTATAACAAATTCAAAAATTTCCATGTCCAATTTCATTTTAAATTACATTTACGTCATAAAAACAGCTACATTTTTTTCCCGAAAAATTGGCTAAAAATATAAATGAAATCATTTTTTGACACACTTGACATTATTTTTTGACAAACTTATAACGACATAACTCTCTATAATAATAATAAAATATCATGTCATACAAACTATTAATTTTATTTTTTCCTAAAAAAATTGGGTAAAGAATAAATAAAAACCTTTCTTTTGACACACTTGACAACATTTTTTGACAAACTTATAATGCCATAATTCTCAATAATAATAAAAAAATTTCATTTCAAACAAACAATTTTATTTTTTTCCAAAAAATTGGGTAAAAAACTGAATAAAAATCTTTTGACACACTTGACAACATTTTTTTAATAAACTTATAATGCCATAATTCTCAATAATAATAATAAAGTTTCATTTCAAACAAACAATTTTATTTTTTTCCAAAAAATTGGGTAAAAATTGGGTTTTGACACACTTGACAACATTTTTTTGACAAACTTATAATGCAATAATCTAGTTTTTGATCTCACATACCAACCCCGACCATCAAGATTTCTCCAAATTTAATGTTCCTACTCGTAATCACTTAAAATGAACGTTTTTTAAACCAAAAATATGAAAATTTGCTATTTTTGACACACATAATGATTTTTTGACACACTTCCGGTACAGTTATCGAACACAGCGTCCTTTCGAACCTGTTCCTTGTGAATACTTATTTTTAGAAAAAAAAATTTTTGAAATCCCTCCAGCCGTTTTCCCTGCAGCGTAGGTAATGACGGACGGTTGGCCTACAGACAGACATACATTTTTTTTTTTTGCTTTTTTAGAAAAAGTAGGTCCTAAAACGTCGATAAATGCCAAAAAAGTGGGGGTAAGAATTTCACTTTGAGCTCATGAATGTAATACTTAGGTCTTTCAGACCGAAGTAACATCAATACGTTGCCGGAAAATTATAGTCAAAATTCCAAAAATATTGTTAAATTAAATAAAATCAAACTTTTTCAAAATTCCAAAAATACTCCAAAAATTAGAATAAAATCAAATATTTAAACTTTTTCTAAATTCCAATAATATTCCAAAAATTCTTAAAAATTTAAACTTTTCCAACATTCTAAAAATATTGCAAAAATTATTACAAAATCAAAAATTAAAATTTTTTTCAAAATTCCAAAAATTATAATAAAATCAAATATTAAAAATTTTTCAAAATTCTAAAAATATTCCAAAAATTCTTACAAAACCAAAAACTAAAACTTTTACCGAAATTCTAAAAATATTGCAAAAATTATTACAAAATCAAGAATACAAACTTTTTCAAAATTCCAAAAATATTTCAAAAACTATAACAAATTCCAAAATTTCCATGTCCAATTTCATTTTAAATTACATTTACGTCATAAAAACAGCTACATTTTTTTTTCCAAAAAATTGGCTAAAAAAATAAATGAAATCATTTTTCGACACACTTGACATTATTTTTTTTAAAAACTTATAATGCCATAACTCTCTATAATAATAATAAAATTTCATGTCATACAAACTATTAATTTTATTTTTTTCTAAAAAAATTGGGTAAAAAATAAACAAAAACCTTTCTTTTGACACACTTGACAACATTTTTTGACAAACTTATAATGCCATAATTCTCAATAATAATAATCAAATTTCATTTCAAACAAACAATTTTATTTTTTCCAAAAAATTGGGTAAAAAAATAAATAACAATATTTCTTTTGACACACTTGACAACATTTTTTTGACCATAATTCTCAATAATAATAATATAATTTCATATCAAACATAATTAGTTTTAATTTTTTCCAAAAAATTGGGGAAAAAAATAAATAAAAATCTTTCTTTTGACACACTTGACAACATTTTTTTGACAAACTTATAATGCAATAAGCTAGGTTTTGGTCTCACATACCAATCCCGACCATCAAGATTTCTCCAAACTTAATGTTCCTACTCGTAATCACTTAAAATGAACGTTTTCTAAGCCAAAGGTATAAAAATTTGCTATTTTGACACACATAATGATTTTTTTGACACACTTCCGGTACAGTCATCGAACACAGCGTCCTTTCGGACCTGTCCCTTGAGTATACTTATTTTAAAAAAAAAAATTTGAAATCCCTCCAGCGGTTTTCCCTGCAGCGTAGTTAATGACGGACGGCCGGCCAGACAGACAGACATACATTTTTACTTCACCACAATTTTAAATTGTGTGAAGTAATGCAATCCATGGTGAAAAAAAAAAATCTTGCATACACCAAATTTTATTTTTTCTTTTGTTTTGGACCATCCTCTATCTAAATAGCCAAAAAAAATTTTGGTGTACGTCTGTGTGTGCGTGGGTGGGTGGGATGTTGAGTTTTCTGCATAGGATCTTGATGAAACTTTGGCAAATGATACAGGTTAACTTGAAAATTGAAGATCTGGATTCATTTCAAATTTGGACAAAATGGCGGGGGGTCTCCCGAACACCTCTAAGTTTAAATCTTGAATAACTTCTGATCGCGGGCTATGATCTTATTGAAACTTAGTATATAAGGTTTTAGTACTGTTTCCAATATTTCTGCATACCAACTTCCGGTTTGTCACTTCCGGTTAAAAAGTTATTTTTTCAAGTGTTTATCCCTACTGTAGCCTACAATTACCGATCGATTTTCATGAAACGTTGGTAAAAGCTTTTAAATAACATGAGAAAGATTTTATCAGCTTTTGAAGCACATTGGATAAAGGGTTGGAGGGTCCACCATACAACAGGTGGTTTTTTCCACAAAGTTTTTATGTTTGTTGGGAGCATAAAACGTTCATTCGTGAATGAATTTTGATGACACTTTAAAAAAAGATGCAAACATGTATGACAAGGAACTGATTAGTTTTTGAGCGATAGTGAACAAAGTGGTGGGGAGTCCCTGGAGCACCTGTGTTTTTGAAAGCTCTATAACATCTGTACCTGATAAGCGAATTGGATGAAACTTGGTACATGAGTATGTAGTACGGTTCACAATAGTTCTGCTTCCTAACTTCCGATTTTTCACTTCCAGTAAAAAAATTTTTTTTTTACTTTTTTGAAGTTTTTTCAGTGTCTTTATGCACACTACAGCCTACAATAATGAAGTGATTATGATGAAACTTATGGAATAGGGTTCCAATTAGTGTGAAAAGATAATTATCATGTTTTGGGACACATTGATCAAAGTGGTGGGGGGTCTACCATACAAATGTTGACTTTTCACACTTTGTTTTTAAAGTTTGTTGGGAGCATACAGACTTCATTCATTAATTTATTTTAATGACACTTTGAAAAAAGATGGAGACTTAAGTAACAAAGAACTGATTAGTTTTTGGATAATATTGGAATAAGTGGTGGGGGTCCTCCCGAACACCTGTTTAATGTCTCACACTTTTTTCAATGTTTGTTGGGAGCACACAGCATTCGTTCGTGAACGAATTTTGATGACACTTTGGAAAAAGATGCAAACATGTATGGCAAGAAACTGATTAGTTTTTGAGCGATAGTGAACAAAGTGGTGGGGGGTGTCCCATACACCTTTTTTTTTTAAAGCTCAATAACATCTGTACCTGATAATCAAATTGGATGAAACTTGGTACATGAGCATTTAGTACAGTTCACAACAGTTCTTCATCCCAACTTCCGGTTTTTCACTTCCGGTAAATTTTTTTTTTTTGTAAATTTTTGAAGTTTTTTCAGTGTCTTTATGCACACTACAGCCTACAATAATGAAGTGATTATGATGAAACTTATGGAATAGGGTTCAATTAGTGTGAGAAGATAATTATCATCTTTTGGGGCACATTGATCAAAGTGGCGGGGGGTCTACCATACAACTGCTGACTTTTCACACTTTGTTTTTAAAGTTTGTTGGGAGCATACAAACTTCATTCATTAATCAATTCTAATGACACTTTGGAAAAAGATGGAAACTTAAATGACAAGGAACTGATTAGTTTTTGGACAATATTGGGATAAGTGGTACGGGGTCTCCCGAACACCTGTTTACTGTGTCATCATTTTTTCAATGTTTGTTGGGAGCACACAGCATTCGTTCGTGAACCAATTTTGATGAAACTTTGGAAAAAAATGCAAACATGTATGGACGATCCTAAACGAATGAGAATCCCTGTATTAAGCGTAGCTGAATTCATTTAGAATTCATCTACATTTTTTATTTTGTAAGCGAACAGCAAATTTGCAACCTTTTAGTATATTTTCAATATTCTCATTCTCTCTTGTGATCTTAAAGCGTTTGTTCATATTTTTTCGAAATAAAATAAAATCAAAATAAAATAAATGTTGTACATATTAATAAAAAAAATTAAATCTAGTTGATGTTATAATAAAAATTATAAATTTATATCGGTTTTTTATTCAATAAAATTTAAAACGAGAGAAAGATTTTGTGCTACAACTAAACATAAACATTAATTTACAAGTTTATTCATGGTCCTTCGAGCCGGATCGCGATATACGGTCGCGTGTTAATATAAATTATCGAGACATTTATACATTCGTGTGCTGCGAAAATTTTATATTGTTATTTGTTTATTTGCGAAAAAATGCTGAATTTGGCTCTCATTCTGATCACCTTTATTATTTCGCCATTTTTGCTGCTGTGCACCGCGTGGGAAATATTGATTAACTGGAATAGAGAACGCCGTTATTCAGACTCATAAATCAACAACCGATAAGTATCAATCAAATTATTATTTCATTTATATTAGTGATGCAGTTAGATAATTGACGCATTTACCATTGTGTTCCATATATTTGCGAAGCAACACTGAATTTGATTCTCCTTCTGATCACAGATTATTTTGCCATTTTGCTACTGTGCACCGCGTGGGAAATATTGATCAACTGGAACGGAGAAACCGATTATTCAGACGCATCAACTCATCCATCTGAATTTGATTCTCCTTCTGACCACAGATTATTTTGCCATTTTGCTACTGTGCACCGCGTGGGAAATATTGATCAACTGGAACGGAGAAACCCATTATTCAGACACATCAACTCATCTATCATGAATTTGGTTCTCATCCTGATCACCTTTATTATTTTGCCATTTTGCTTCTTTGCACCTCGTGGGAAATATTAATCAACTTGAACAGAGAACTCCGTCATTGAGATGCATCAAATTAATTATCGATAAGTATCATTCATACATTTTATTTTCATTTATTTTATTGGTACATTTACCACAACTTCGATTAATTTGATTTAATATCCAAAGCAACTTGCAACATTTATATTTTTTTTTATGATACGATACTAAATAAATGTTGGAATATTAATTGGTATATATTCCTATTAATTAAAATATTTAACCAAATTTGGAGTTTATATGTATATATGTATATGCATGTGATTTATATATGTAAATTTAACTAACTTCTAGAAATCTATTAAAACTGCATCTGTTACTTTTTGCCAAAGCTTAAAAAAAATTCTAGTCTATGAAGTTAAATATACAGTTAAATTAATTACAGATTTATAAGCATTATTAATAACTGTCTTAATTTACAAGGAAGAATTATTAATTTTTGGTATTTACAAATACAAACTACCAATTATTTTGTTTATATCGATCAATTTACTAACCTAAAAAGATGAAATCAATTTTAATTGTTTCTCGTGAACGCATTCTTAGTTCAATTACAAAGTTTAGGAATTATTTAACAGCACTTCCTAACGAAGCATCGATAGAATCAGTACAAGCTAGGTTAACAAAGCTTGATGATTATTGGTCTGAATTTAATGAAGTGGAAGACAAATTATTAACTTTAGATGCAACCGCACCTTTGAAGAGTGATGAATTTGAAGAAAGTTATTATGAATGTAAGGTCTTCATGACTAAGTGGATGAAAGATAAATTATCCTTAGAAAATCCGTATGATTCGGTTGAATTATCCGAGTTTGATAAATTATGTAAACAGCAACGTTTGTTTCTGGAAGAATTTGCAGCAAACAACTACAGTTTTGTGTATAAAAATCCAGGCCAAAATATTTGTCTTCCGCAAATAAACATAGATATTTTTGATAGTGATTCCAGTAAATGGCCATCCTTTCAGGACCCATATGTCTCTACAATACATAATCATGAAACGTTATCTAACTGTCAAAAATTTCAATTGCTAAAAGAATTATTAATAGTAGAACCAGCTTCACTATAGTTTGTCACTTTCCAGTTACCGATGCAAGTTATGATTATGATCAGGCATGGCAAAAATTAAAGCAACGATGTGACAAACCAATCTTAAAAACTTTAACGTCTTCATTTACAACTCAACCATCGTCATCAAATGGTTTAGCGAAACCACTTCGTAAACTTTACAACGCGTGTAATGAAATAAGCCGAGATTCTAAAGATTCAGAAGCTGAAGCAAAAGGACGAGACCAAGGGCTGATTCATCTACTATTAGATAAAATTGATGAAAAGGCGCAGCAAATTTGGCTTTATATACACAATGAAAGTACACTTTTACATGTGCAAGTACATTCTCATTATATAACTACAGATATAAACAGAAGTCAAACCTGCCCGTGCTGTAATCATTCGCATTTATTAGGGAGATGTTTCAAATTTAAAAAATTTCTTATTTCAACAGGACGTGAATTAGTCACTGACTACCAAGTATATTATAACATTCGTCTACAAAAAGGACATTCAGTCAATTCTTTCAAATCACTACAACCGTGTCATCAATGTAATCAAAGACATGATGTATTACAACATTTCGATTATCATTCAAAGGAACAAACGTTAAAATCACCACTTTTAGCTTCAAAACCAATAACACAAATATTAAAGCTTCAACCACCACCTATAATATCAATTGGGTTCGGGTTTCCAACCTTTATTACATAATTCGAATTTTTCATCTACAATTTCATCTACAACCGAAAGTTCCAGTATTCAGTCATACAAAGTCGCAAGATCACAATTCGGTTTATCACCTACCGCACTCGTATACGTTCGTGGCAATTTCGGTCAAATGTTAACCGCGCGCGCACTTCTCGATTCAGATTCACAATTTAATTTCGTAAAAGAGAGCCCCTTTAAAAAATTACATATTCCGCGGTCGTTCGCATGTTTAACCGTTGCGGGCGTAGGAGATGCCAAATCAGCAACTAAAAGGGGATTAGTTCAACTATATATATCCACAAGAGTCAGTGAAAGTATTTTGAGCGTAGGAAGTCGATTGTCAAAACTGGATTGCGCATATAACGCCAAACATCCTATTATTCCTGAAGGTCATTTATTAAGTCAACGAATGATTAATGAAGAACATCTTCGATATTTACATGCTGATCTGATATTTCTAACCAACCTACTACTTCAAAAATATTGGATTATTGATTGTAAAAACATGGTTCCTTATCACTACCACAAATATGTTACCTGTTATCTGCATACAATAAATATTTCAAGACAGCTAATGAGGGATTGTCCGGGAACGTGCATTACCCGAAGTAGAAAATTTTTATGCACTGGAGAAGACTTCACTGGTCCAATTTACATAAAACCTCGAAAATGGAGAGATCGTTTGGCAACATTCAAGAGATATATCTTTATTTGTATTTGTTTTGCTATTAAGGCAAAAGGTTTTATCGTGGCTCTTTGTCTTTTTAGACCAAGAAGGGGAATCGCACAAGAAATCATATGTGACATGGCCTAAATTCTATTGGTGCAAAACGACAATCAAATAAACTTCATCGATTATATTAATCTGAAAACCATAAACTAATATTTAATAATTTTCTTTCGCAGAATGGTATAAAATTTTCATTTAATCCTCCAAGGGCTCCTTATTATGAATGTTTGTGGGAATCAAACATCAAGGCTATAAAACATCATCGAAATCGGATCGTACAGAGAAGCAGTTTCACGTATGAAAAAATGATGATATTGCTAACGCAGATAGAAGCACTACTGAACTTCAGACCATTATATCTGAGGTCAAACAATATTGATGACCGTTTTATGCTCATACCAGCTCATTTTTTAATCGGTGAACTACTTACTACAATTCCAGAACAACCATTTTTAAATATAAATGCAAACAAACTATTTTTATGGCAAAACATTCAAGCTAGAATGCAGGGGTTTTGGAAACAATGGCATATTCGCTACCATCACAGCCTTCAACAACGCCCGAAATGGCAGATAAAACAATCAAATCTTGAAAAAAGCGATCTCGTTCTGATCAAAGAACAAAATATAACACCTTCCAAATGGTGTATGGGTCGTGTGATCGATTTTCATCCTGGCAGCGATAATGTGATGAGGGTTGGGCTACCATTAAGACATCAATTGGCACATTCAAAAGGCCCATCGTAATACCAAATAAATTACCAAACGATTTAATCTAGTTATTTAGTTACTTTATAATTCTTTAATTACTATGTTCGTTATATATTTAATTACAATAATTGTATAGTTTTTTAATCTTGGCAATATTATTTAAATATTTGCTTAAATTCATAATGTCAAAATCATGTTATTTATATTCAGTCTATTTTAGTCAATTATCACAAATTCATTGTAATACCTAACTTAATTCACTGTTTATCTATAGGTCTTGTCTTAAGATTTAAGATTTTTTCATTCATTCTTGCTTAAAGTAGAGAAAAACATGCTAAATTGTTTCACTTAGCAGTTAGTATTTATTTGTTTTTTGTTATTAAGAATTTGTTAAATTCCTTAATGGCGGGGAATATGGACGATCCTAAACGAATGAGAATCCCTGTATTAAGCGTAGCTGAATTCATTTAGAATTCATCTACATTTTTTATTTTGTAAGCGAACAGCAAATTTGCAACCTTTTAGTATATATATTTTCAATATTCTCATTCTCTCTTGTGATCTTAAAGCGTTTGTTCATATTTTTCCGAAATAAAATAAAATCAAAATAAAATAAATGTTGTACATATTAATAAAAAAAATATGGAGGGGCTGAAATCTCAAGCTCTGAGATATCAAGACTTCGGTCTGGGTTAAGGATTTTGATATAGTTTTCGGCAAAAAACTTTTATGAGGACATGGTTTTTAGTTTTGGACAGCGATGTATATCAAACATAACTCTTTGTTAAAGTACAAGTATTTTTTATCTCTGTTTAGATATTTACTACAAAACTAACACGAAACATCAGCACGTTGCCGGAAAATTATAACAGATCATAAATTAACATAATTTAGTGAAAAGGTGATACACTCAGCAAACTGCTCAAAAACCTCTCCATTTAGAGTTTCGAAAAAATATTACAAAATCACAAATTCATATTTCTTTCAAAATTCCAAAAATATTTTAAAAATTAAATAAAATCAAACTTTTTTCAAAATACCAAAAATATTCCAAAAATTAGAATTATAATCAAAATTCCAAAAATATTGTTAAATTAAATAAAATCAAACTTTTTCAAAATTCCAAAAATATTCCGAAAATTAGAATAAAATCAAATATTTAAATATTTTCTAAATTCCAATAATATTTCAAAAATTCTTAAAAATTCAAACTTTTTCCATAATTCTAAAAATATTGCAAAAATTATTACAAAATCAAAAATTTTTTCAAAATTCCAAAAATTGTAATAAAATCAAAAATTTAAAATTTTTCAAAGTTCTAAAAATATTCCAAAAATTCTTACAAAATCAAAAATTTTTCATTTTAAATTACATTTACGTCATAAAAACAGCAACATTTTTTTTCCCAAAAAATTGGCCAAAAAATTAAATGAAATCATTTTTTGACACACTTGACATTATTTTTTGACAAACTTATAATGCCATAATTCTCTATAATAATAATAAAATATCATGTCATACAAACTATTAATTTTATTGTTTTCTAAAAAAAATGGGTAACAAATAAGTAAAAACCTTTCTTTTGACACACTTGACAATATTTTTTGACAAACTTATAATGCCATAATTCTCAATAATCATAATAAAATTTCATTTCAAACAAACAATGTTATTTTTTTTCCAAAAATTAGGTAAAAAACTAAATAAAAATCTTTTGACACACTTGACAACATTTTTTTGACAAACTTATAATGCCATAATTCTCAATAATAATAAATAATAAACTTCATTTCAAACAAACAATTAATTTTATTTTTTTTCCAAAAAATTGGGTAAAAAAATAAATAAAAATCTTTCTTTTGACACACTTGACAACATTTTTTTGACAAACTTATAATGCAATAATCTAGATTTTGGTCTCACATACTAATCCCGACCATCAAGATTTCTCCAAATTCAATGTTCCTACTCGTAATCACTTAAAATGAACGTTTTTTAAGCAAAAAATATGCAAATTTCCTTGTTTTGACACACTTGACGATTTTTTTGACACACTTCCGGTACAGTTATCGAACACATCGTCCTCTCGGCTCTGCCCATTGAGTAAACCTATTTTTAAAAAAAAAAAATTTTGAAATCCGTCCAGCGGTTTTCGAGATTTCGTCGGTTGTGACGGCCGGACAGACAGACACACATTTTTTTTTTTTTTGCTTTTTTAGAATCAGTAGGTCCTAAAACGTCGAGAAATGCCAAAAAAAGTGGGGGTAAGAATTTCACTTTGAGCTCATGAATGTAATACTTAGGTCTTTCAGACCGAAGTAATTAAATCTAGTTGATGTTATAATAAAAATTATAAATTTATATCGGTTTTTTATTGAATAAAATTTAAAACGAGAGAAAGATTTTGTGCTACAACTAAACATAAACATTAATTTACAAGTTTATTCAATGTATGGCAAAGAACTGCTTAGTTTTTGAGCGATAGTGAACAAAGTGGTGGGGGGTGTCCCATACACCTATTTTTTTTAAAGCTCTATAACATCTGTACCTGATAATCAAATTGGATGAAACTTGGTACATAAGCATTTAGTATAATTTACAAAAATTCTGCATCCCAACTTCCGGTTTTTTAATAAAAAAAATTTTTTTTTAATTGTTGGCAGTTTTTTCAGTATCTTTATGCACACTACAGCCTACAATAATGAAGTGATTATGATAAAACTTATGGAAAGGTTTCAATTAGTGTAAGAAGATAATTATCATCTTTTGGGACACATTGATCAAAGTGGCGGGGAGTCTACCATACAAATGCTGACTTTTCACACTTTGTTTTTAAAGTTTGTTGGGAGCATACAGATTTCATTCATTAATCAATTTTAATGGCACTTTGAAAAAAGATAAAGACTTTATTGACAAAGAATTGACTAGTTTTTGGACAATATTGGGATAAGTGGTGGGGTCCTCCCGAACATCTGTTTATTGTTTCAATGTTTGTTGGAAGCATACAACATTCGTTCGTGAAGTAATTTTGATTACACTTTGCAAAAAGATGCAAATATGTATGCCAAGGAACTGATTAGTTTTTTTTAGCGATAGTGAACAAAGTGGTAGGGGGTCCTCTAAGCACCTGTTATTTTGGAAGCTCAATAACTTCTGTACCTGATAATCGAATTGGATGAAATTTGGTACATACACATTTAGTACGGTTTACAACAGTTCTGCATCCTTACTTCCGGTTTGTCACTTCCGATAAAATGTTTTTTTACTTTTTCTCGTACAACAGAATTTATGTTTGTTGGGATACTACTGCTTGCTTTAATATTTTTATTATTAGAACTACGAACTCCATAATACTTGTTAGCTTTTAATTAAAGTATTTTATGGATATTAGCTCATTGTACACGCCTCTGGCTTGGCAGTGGACTGTATGATTTGTTTTTTGTTGGAAGATGAAGAAGCCAAAGGATGTGACATGGATCAGCTCACACAGCGGTTGAAATTGTTAGATAAATTTGTTAATGCCTTACAAGGCTATTGATGAATAGAATATGATTGTCAATATAACTGGTATAGATTTGTTAGTTCCTTACAAAATTCTTGATGATGAAGATGTAATATATAAATCCTGTTATATGGTGATACACATTTGGTAATGCCTTACAAGGCTACGGATGATGACGATATAAACTGGTACATATGATTGTTGATGTAAGTAATATAAATTTGTAAATGCCTTACAAGGCCATTGATGAATAGAATATGATTGTCAATATAACTGATGTACATTTGTTATTGCCTTACAAAATTCTTGATGATGACGATATGAAATATAAATACTGTTATATGATGATATGCATTTGGCAACGCCTTACAAGGCTACGGATGATGACGATATAATATATACAAATCCAAATTTTGATATATGGTAATATAAATCTGTTGCCATATGAAACTCTTGATGAAGGCTACTGATGATGGCGGTATAAAATTTGTGGCGGTAATTGATGCCACAAATTTGTGAATGCCTTACAAGGCGAATGATGACCAAACTGTGATTGCTGAAATAAATGATAAGTCTGTTAATGCGATATCAAACTCGATGACGGTGATGACGATATAAATGGATAAATACAAAAGTTGTTCTATGATGAAAATTTGTTAATGCCATACATGACTATTGGTAATTGATAATATAGTTGTTATAAATCTATGAATGCCTGACAAGGCGATTAATGAACAAAATATGACTGCTAATTGTCCATTAAAATATAATTCACTTCGCAATTATCCAGGAATAAAAATATAATAATGCCTCACACTGCTATTTGATAATTGATAATATTGTTGCTATAAATCTATGAATGCCTGACAAGGCGATTAATGAACAAAATATGACTGCTGATTGTCCATTAAAATATAATTCACTTCGCAATTATCCAGGAATAAAAATATAATAATGCCTCACACGGCTATTTGATCAGACACGCCCTGATGCCATAACTAGAAAAATGGCGGAATTCTACTAAATCCAAAAATTCGACACATTTTCTTTATTTTTATTTCACTTTAATGAACAAAAGTTAAACACAAACTTGATACACGATTAATCTATTAAATTTTAATGCCCGAACAAATAATTTATATAAAACTGCAACGAGCTTAAAGGCAAAAATTACTCTAAAAAGTCGAGTTTAAATTACAAAATATATTTTAAGATGATGTTGATAATACAAAAATTATATCAAAAAGAAGAGAGATATATTAAAAACATGAAGACTTATATATCTAAAACTTAACAATCCGACAATCCAACAAAAAATATGTTCCACAATTTTATTATAAATTTTAGCAATATAGCACAAATTCTACTGATTGTAGCCAAAAATTGCTGTTTTCTTTAACGACGGGACATCATATTAATTGTCAAGCTGACGTCTTAAAATGTAAACAACTAATAATATTTAGCAATTATTCATTTAAATAATATTTTTTTATATATTTCTAGAATTATAAATGGCATCTTGAGATACTTCATCTCTCAAAAGGACATAATAGAAATAATTTTCTGATTGTAGAAGTTACGTTAATCTTAACACCAGGTATTTGAACATTATATCTATGCTAACTTTTATTTATTTCTTTTTAGAAACATGGAGATGATTAAAGTAATTCATCTTACAATGAAAGAAGTTCAGTAATATCTACTGACTGAAATTTAAAATTGGTTTATGTTTATGTTGATGTAATACAACATATAAACAACATCAAAAAAGTTAAGTTAATTTGAATACTAGTTATGTGAATATTACATTTCTGATGATTTTTATTTATTTCTTTTTAGAATTTTGACGAGGTGTCAACATATACTCCCGCCGTTAAAGTCTTACTTTAACAGTATGTTTCTTCAGGAGGTTATCAAAATCACGATTTAAATTAATAATTTTAAAAATCAAAATATAAAATTTAGCTGGTTTTGATTAATTTAATTTGACTAATTACTGGTTATACATTTCCAGTAAATCTATTGTGTAGTTCATTCTACGTGACTCTTATAAATAAAATATGAACAAAAAACATTTGTTTACTTTATATTTTTAATGATTGTGATGAGGACTATTAATAAGTCACAAGAAAAGATCTATTTCATCATAGTAAGTATTAGTAGGTAAGTATTCCGTTCGTGTGGTTAATCAAACAATTTTTGATAATTGAACGGTTTAATTGAGATGAACTTGACGGTTTGTGTGGACTAATCGATAGCTTGCTAAACCTTGGACATGTATTCAGGAGTGTATGATCAATACCTTTTGATACATGACTCATTTTAGATACGAACATGTTAAAATATCCCAGATGAAGATGAAGACTATTCTGGATATTGAAACGACCAAAGTCTGCAATAATTTGTAGCGGACGACATTGGGAGATCTGACGATGATGATGATACGGAACACAATTTTTTCAACAGGGCTTTATGCCGGTTTTGATCTACACCGAATGCCTACAAAAATGAATTAATGAAGTCAGGTGGTTATCCTGTGACTAAAATGAATTTAAGACGGAAATTGTTGTAAGTGAATGCTTTATTAGACATTACGCGCATTGGTGGTAGTGGCAGCTCAATCATGAAGAGCTCATAACAACTGAAGATAATTTGCATACCGACTGAAAATAATACTGCTTAACTATAAGATGTGCGTAGCACCCGAAGATAATACATGCTTAAACATGAGATGTGCATAGCAACCGAAGAAAATACCTACTTAAACATGAGATGTGCATAGCAACCGAAGAAAATACATGCTTAAACATGAGATGTGCATAGCAACCGAAGAAAATACCTGCTTAAACATGAGATGTGCATAGCAACCGAAGAAAATACATGCTTAAACATGAGATGTGCATAGCAACCGAAGAAAATGCATGCTTGAACATGAGATGTGCGTAGCAACCGAAGAAAATACATGCTCACACATGATATGTGCATAGCAACCGAAGAAAATACATGCTTAAACGTGAAAAAAATGTAAAGCATTGACTACAACTTAATGTTTCAAAACATTGCCTAGGATGATGGATAAACTGACATAGAAGATTGAAGGTAACTGAGGCAATAGATGATGTTACACTTGTGAAACGACGAAAGTAACAATCGACCGAGGCTGTAGTTTCTTGATCGAGTTACATTTTGACTTGCCTTTCGAGTTTTTGATATTTCCTACCTGGGTAATTTAGTGAATTCAAGTTCACAACTCTTTTACATCTTGAAGATTCGGACCTTTAATGACTCACTGAGCTGGTGAAAAATCACAAATCTCCTCAAGCACAGAAACCCATTTGATGAGTACCATTTCAGTGAAAATTGAAGATTTTTTAAGAATTGGAATTATTTGCTTGAGATAGTTAAAAAAAATCTATTTTATTTGTGCAAAGAGTGTTATTGACTAATGATTTTATTTGCTTGAAGAGAATTGTGACATTTCGATAAAAGGTCGTTTTTACTTGTTCAAGAATTTTATCGACTAATAATTTCATGTGCTCGATGAGAATTGTGATATTTCGTTTAAAGGTCTTTTGCTTGTTCAAGAATTTTATCGACTAATAATTTCATGTGCTCGATGAGAATTGTGATATTTCGTTTAAAGGTCTTTTGCTTGTTCAAGAATTTTAAAGCATACTTAATATGCTTTTCACCGACTGATGAATGAACAGCTAGAGATAATATGTAATCTCAATTATTTTATTTCATTATAGAAATAATTTCATAAAAGTATATGAAGACATAATATGATGATTACATTGAATGAACATAATAATAATAAGTTGGCATTTATTTACAAATACCAGTTATTATAGTTTCGAATACATTAGTTTTCGTTGGGAATGGGAAGAACGCTAATGCGATTAACTGCTCTTTTCACTTCTGATTGCGACGTTTTGACAGAAACTACGCGAACCACACCATCCTTTCCAGGGTGTAGTGCGGTTATTCGACCCAAATTCCACTTCAAGGGCGGTAAATTGTCATCTTGTAGAATGACCAATGATCCTATTTGAAACTTAAATACTCCTTGACGCCATTTCTGTCTTTGCTGAAGTTCAGATAAATATTCACACCGCCATCGTTCCCAAAAATGATGCGAAATTTGTTGAATGCGTTGGAAGCGAGATAGTCTATTAGGAACCAAATCAATTAGGGACGGTTCTGGAATCGAAAGTAATGGAGCTCCGATGAGGAAATGACCTGGAGACAGAGCGTTTAGATCGGAAGGATCACTAGACATTGGAGTCAAAGGCCGTGAATTTAAGCAAGCTTCAATCTGTGAAACTAATGTGAGAAGTTCTTCTATAGTAAATATAGCGTTTCCAACAGCGCGTTTGAAGTGATGCTTGGCACTTTTAACTGCCGCTTCCCAGAGCCCGCCAAAGTGCGGAGACCGAGGAGGTATGGTGTTCCATTCGATATTGTTTGAGCTACAAAACTTGGTAGTAGATTCTATAAAAGATTGTGAGAGAAAGAGTGTTCGTAAATCTTTGAGCTCAGAGCGCGCACCTATAAAATTGGTGGCGTTATCAGAATAAATCCTGCTACTTATGCCACGTCGAGCAACAAAACGACGAGGGCAAGCTAGAAACGATTCCGTAGATACACTCATGACTATTTCTAAGTGTACCGCTTTCGTGGTGAAACAGACAAAAAGACAGATGTAGCATTTGTATTTGACTTTAGACCTGCTCGTTTGTAAATACCAAAATGGTCCGCAGAAGTCAATTCCGACACTCAAGAACGGCCGTACACCTGTTTGAACTCTATCAGCAGGTAAGTTGCCCATGACTTGATTTCGAAGTTGAGGTTTAGCTCGATGGCATCGAACACATTGTTGGACGATTTTCCTGCACAGGTTGCGACCTCCAATAATCCAATATTGAAGTCTAAGGTTGTACAGGAGAGCCTGAGGACCTGCATGAAGGGATTTCAAATGTTGATGCCTTGCGACCAATACGCTGAAAGGGTGATGGCCGGGTAATAAAATTGGATGTTTTTGATTATCTGAAACCGATGCGTGGACCAAACGACCACCGACTCGCAACACGTCCTCATTGTCAATGAAAGCCGCAAGGGCAGACAACGAACTGGTTCGTGACAGACCTTGAGTCGTTTTGAGGGAGTGCAGATCTTCTCCAAACTGGCTTTGTTGAACCAATCTAACTAAGTGCAATGGAGCGTTGTGGATTTCACAGGGTTGTAGAAATATGGATGATGCTGATTTTTGATTTTGCTCGTTCCTAGCATTTTTGCCAAATCGAAGGATATAAGCAACAACGCGAACCAGTAATGTGAATGATTGATATCGTAGGAAAATAGATTGGTCGTCCGACTGATTCTGGATTAAGACATGTTTGTGTGGATTACGTACTTCAAGGGTTGTTACTTCATCGGAGAGTGAACTATCAGGACAATCAGGCCAGGTTGAAGATTGACTTCTTAAAAACGCTGGTCCATTCCACCAGAGACTCGCTGTTGTAAATTGCGAAGACATGAGACCTCGAGATGCTAGATCAGCGGGATTTTCTGCCGTCTTAATATAATGCCAATCTGTAGGTGATGTGAGTTCCAGGATTTTAATGAGCCGATTTGCAACAAACACGTTCAGAACGGTTCAGAACGGATCCGAAACAACGTTATTTGCGAATCTGTCCATAAATATACTGAACTGAAAGTGACGTCCAGTGCAGATGTTACCTTGGAGACGACTTCGGATAGTAGTACCGCCGCGCACAATTCCAAACGGGGAATCGTTTCTTTTTTCAAAGGAGCGACCCTAGTTTTTGCACACAACAAGTGTATGTGATATTGGTTTGTTGAAGATAATGTTCGGGTATAAATAACGCAGCCATACGCCTTTTCAGACGCATCGCAAAACCCATGAAGTTCGATATGTTGAGCAGTACAGGATACTATAAGACGCGGAATCATAATTCGACTTAGTGTAGCTAGCTCGTTTTTATACTCATTCCAAAAGGTAACGATGTGAATAGGAAGAGTGTTGTCCCAACCAATGTCTTGCATTGTCCACAGATTCTGCATAACCAATTTGCCAGTCAAGATGATGGGCGCACAAATTCCTAACGGATCGAATATTTGACACAATTCAGATAACAGATTACGTTTGGTGCAAATTGATGACTTTATTGGAGGGTGAAAATGCATTTCATAATTATCGGACTTCGTATTCCAGATCACACCTAGTACAATTTTGACTGCTGAATTTTCTTGATCAGGTGATGATAATTGGGGTATGTTGGAAACAAATTTTCGCACCTCGAAACCTCCTTGACTCAATAACTGAATTAAGTCTGTTTTCAATGTGATGGCACTGTCTATAGACGTTGCACCAGTTAACAGGTCGTCAACATAAAAGTCGTTGTCAAGGATCTTTGAAGCTTTCGGAAACTTCTCGCTTTCATCCATAGCCAGTTGATGAAGGGTTCGAATAGCCAAAAACGGAGCACTCGCTGTTCCATATGTCACAGTGCGTAGCTTGAATGTCTGAATAGTGTCTGAAGAATTGTTGCGCCATAGAATCCGCTGAAGATCTTGTTGATTCTCTTGAATCAGAATCTGGCGGTACATTTTGGCAATGTCACCACTAAATGCAACAATATGCTTTCTAAATCGCAGCATTATTGAAAAAAGGTCCTGCTGGATTGTCGGGCCGACCATTAAGCAATCATTTAATGAGATAGACGATGATGTTTTCGCTGATGCATTGAACACCACCCGCAGTTTGGTAGTTTCGCTTTGTTCTTTTACAACACAATGGTGGGGTAAATAATAAGTACGATTTTCTGTACTGTGATTGACCCGTTCCATATGACCCAATGACTGATACTCGTTCATAAAATCTCTATACTGACTGTATAACTCTGGGTTTCTCTGTAGCCGTGTTTCAAGAGCAAAAAATTGGCGCTGAGCTGAGATGTTAGATGACCCTAAAAGACTCAAGTTAGGTTTGGTTGGTAATGTCACTACGTAACGACCATCGTCCAGTCTTTGAGCATTTTGTTTGAAATGTTCTTCGCACAATGATTCTTCTTGAGACCATATTGGTTTGGAAGAGGTCGTTTCGATTTCCCAAAACCGTTTGATCTGTTTTTCAAGAAATTCGATGCTACATAACGCCCTATGAGGTTGATAGTCAATTAGTTGTGGTGATGCGAGTTTTGTTTTACCACACACGATATAACCTAGCTCTGAACCGTAGAAGGGAGGTAAGTCACGATGGAGCTTAATAAAGGACCCTTTAAACAACTGGTGGTAAATTTCGGCGCCTAATAAGATGTCAACTCGATTGGGTAAATTGAATGACGGATCGGCTAACTTTATATGAGATGGTATTGATAGATCAGGAATTTCAATTCGAGCACAAGGTATATTGTTGGTAATTGTGGGCAGAATGTAAAACTTGAGTGTAACCTTAAAATCTGATACACACGATGCGATAGTAATGTGTGTTTTGTGTTTAATGAGAGTCTTTGCTCCAGCAATACCAGTAATGGATTTGAACGTTGGATATTTACGAGCTTGTAGTAAGTGGCATGCATTTGCGGTGATAAAATTCATAGTGGAACCACTGTCTAGTAATGCTCTGCACAGAATTTTTATGCCGTCATGAACTAATGCATGAACCATGGCTGTACCTAGCAATACGATGTCTTCACTATGTCGTGTGAATTTTGTTGGTTGAAGAGATGATGATGTACAAGTATTCTCTATGTTTACTTCATTTGATGACGTTGTGGAGTCACGAAGTGATTGCTCAAAACAATGGTTCGAAGCTGCTGACTGACTTGTAGGTTGAGATACGAATTCAGTGCGTTCAAAGTGCAGCAGGGTGTGATGCTTTAAAGCACATTTGTTGCAAGGAAGATGACGGCACTCACTAATGGCGTGTCGGTCTACTAGACAGTTTCCGCAAAGGCGACGATCTTTGATAAAGTGATACCTTGCTCTTGGAGTGAACTTATCACTTAAAAACGCCGGGCAATGAGGCAGAGTGTGGGATCCTGAACAACATGCACATTCACTATTGGATGATCCAGATGGTGTACTGACTGCATTTAAAGAAATTTGTCGAACTGCTTTATGAGGACGAGACTGAGTTAGATTAGAGTTAGAGGTTAATGCTTCAAGCACTCTAATGCGCCCACGTAGTATTTCTATGAATTCGATGAACGTCAAAATGGAATTTGGTTTTGTCTTCTTGATCACATGAATTCTGGATGACTGATCCAATCGCTGGACTAAGTGGTGCACCAGAAATAAATCCCATTCATGGACGGGAACGCTTAAAGACTTTAATGCATTATAATGCTTGGAAATTTTATCAATGAATAGTTGCAGAGCTTTGCATGAATGTTCTTGAGGATTACGTACCTCATATAATTCGCGGGTATGATGTCTCTGGATTGATGTTTCGTTATCATATTTTTCACACAGTAGCTTCCATGCAGTTTCATAGTTTGATGTTGTTACTGGTATACTAGATATTAGAGAATAAGCCGACCCAGAACGAATACTAGAAATCAAATACAGAAATTTTACTGTGTTATCTAACGTTTTGTTGTGAATTAGATCTATAAAGATATCCCTAAAAGACAACCAATCCGACTCCAACCCATTAAATACTGGTAATGTTAATTCTGGAAGACGTAGACTCGCAGAGACGGTCGTGCTTGAGTTCAAGTCATGCTGAGAGGTATTGTGAAATGACGTGGACAACGAAACTTCTTCGGATTTTTTGATATCGTGCAACTTGTCGCGTAATATAACTTCTAGGTTGCTGTAATCATCTTCAAAACTTGAACGGTCCAGAGCCGCAGTGTCATCTAGACATTCTAATTTATTTTGTACTGCGTCATACTTGTCATAGACCCGTTGGAGGCGACGAAGTAAGGACTCTACCCCACCAATTGATATGGCTGCTGACAGTTTTGATTTGAATGCTGTCAACTGACCTTTAAAAGCGGCACGTTGCTTTTTGAGAAGCTCAATGTTTGCCGTGTCCGCCATAATTATCGCAAACTATAAGAAATGAGATAACACACTTATTGAATTTAAACGAATCGAGTCCAAGGCTTAGCAAGCCACTATCTTTCGTCAGACTACTAACCCCAAATGAGACCTGAGACGACAGATACGATTTTCTGTACAAAAATACAATCCAAATTGAAACCGAATTAGAGACAATGACATAACATGACGGTGGATATTATTGTCTTAGCAAAAAGGACAATTTAGATTAAAATTGAATTAAAGAAAATGACATAATATTTTGATGACGACAGATATTATTTCTTAACAAAAATGACATTTCAACTTGATCAGACTTGCAAATTGATTAAACAAATGTTTTTAGTTTAAAATTGAATTAAAGAAAATGACATAATATTTTGATGACGACAGATATTATTTCTTAACAAAAATGACAATTCAACTTGACCAGACTTGCAAATTGATGAAACAAATGTTTTTAGTTGATATTTAAATTGTATAATAACTATAAAAATATATTTACTTAAATTTAATACTTAAAGAATACCTGACAGAATCTTGATTATTAGCGCCCTCTATATCCGGCTCGAAGGACCAAAATGTACACGCCTCTGGCTTGGCAGTGGACTGTATGATTTGTTTTTTGTTGGAAGATGAAGAAGCCAAAGGATGTGACATGGATCAGCTCACACAGCGGTTGAAATTGTTGGCATTAATTAGATAAATTTGTTAATGCCTTACAAGGCTATTGATGAATAGAATATGATTGTCAATATAACTGGTATAGATTTGTTAGTTCCTTACAAAATTCTTGATGATGAAGATGTAATATATAAATCCTGTTATATGGTGATACACATTTGGTAATGCCTTACAAGGCTACGGATGATGACGATATAAACTGGTACATATGATTGTTGATGTAAGTAATATAAATTTGTAAATGCCTTACAAGGCCATTGATGAATAGAATATGATTGTCAATATAACTGATGTACATTTGTTATTGCCTTACAAAATTCTTGATGATGACGATATGAAATATAAATACTGTTATATGATGATATGCATTTGGCAACGCCTTACAAGGCTACGGATGATGACGATATAATATATACAAATCCAAATTTTGATATATGGTAATATAAATCTGTTGCCATATGAAACTCTTGATGAAGGCTACTGATGATGGCGGTATAAAATTTGTGGCGGTAATTGATGCCACAAATCTGTGAATGCCTTACAAGGCGAATGATGACCAAACTGTGATTGCTGAAATAAATGATAAGTCTGTTAATGCGATATCAAACTCGATGACGGTGATGACGATATAAATGGATAAATACAAAAGTTGTTCTATGATGAAAATTTGTTAATGCCATACATGACTATTGGTAATTGATAATATAGTTGTTATAAATCTATAAATGCCTGACAAGGCGATTAATGAACAAAATATGACTGCTAATTGTCCATTAAAATATAATTCACTTCGCAGTTATCCAGGAATAAAAATATAATAATGCCTCACACGGCTATTTGATAATTGATAATATTGTTGCTATAAATCTATGAATGCCTGACAAGGCGATTAATGAACAAAATATGACTGCTGATTGTCCATTAAAATATAATTCACTTCGCAATTATCCAGGAATAAAAATATAATAATGCCTCACACGGCTATTTGATCAGACACGCCCTGATGCCATAACTAGAAAAATGGCGGAATTCTACTAAATCCAAAAACTCAACACATTTTCTTTATTTTTATTTCACTTTAATGAACAAAAGTTTAACACAAACTTGATACACGATTAATCTATTAAATTTTAATGCCCGAACAAATAATTTATATAAAACTGCAACGAGCTTAAAGGCAAAAATTACTCTAAAAAGTCGAGTTTAAATTACAAAATATATTTTAAGATGATGTTGATAATACAAAAATTATATCAAAAAGAAGAGAGATATATTAAAAACATGAAGACTTATATATCTAAAACTTAACAATCCGACAATCCAACAAAAAATATGTTCCACAATTTTATTATAAATTTTAGCAATATAGCACAAATTCTACTGATTGTAGCCAAAAATTGCTGTTTTCTTTAACGACGGGACATCATATTAATTGTCAAGCTGACGTCTTAAAATGTAAACAACTAATAATATTTAGCAATTATTCATTTAAATAATATTTTTTTAAATATTTCTAGAATTATAAATGGCATCTTGAGATACTTCATCTCTCAAAAGGACATAATAGAAATAATTTTCTGATTGTAGAAGTTACGTTAATCTTAACACCAGGTATTTGAACATTATATCTATGCTAACTTTTATTTATTTCTTTTTAGAAACATTGAGATGATTAAAGTAATTCATCTTACAATGAAAGAAGTTCAGTAATATCTACTGACTGAAATTTAAAATTGGTTTATGTTTATGTTGATGTAATACAACATATAAACAACATCAAAAAAGTTAAGTTAATTTGAATACTAGTTATGTGAATATTACATTTCTGATGATTTTTATTTATTTCTTTTTAGAATTTTGACGAGGTGTCAACACTCATTATATATCCAGAACACTATGTTTCCAGAGCTGTGGTGAAGTCAGCCTATACATCAGCGTCGCAATATTTTTTTCTTTAATTTTAGTTTCAACATAACTAGGCAAATAACTTTTTGTTTTCTTTTTTTAATATTTTGTTCACTAGAAATTTTTAAATTTTACTCGGAACAATAATTGACAATAATTGACAATAATCGAATAATTCGACTTAACCGAAATCAAATAACACTTGTAATAATCCCAAAATCTTTGATTTTTGATTTTATATCTAATAAACGGAATTAATTTAACCAAGTTTTGTATACATACCCATACATAAATACATTCATGGTAGCAATCAAATCAAGTTTTGCAACCATACAAACATATATATTGTAATAAACTTCGTCCAGAATGGGTTAATTTAATTTATTCATTCATAAAGATGAATTAAAAGTCAACTCCTTTTTTTGCATAAATTAATGTTAATTAAATTTGTTATACAAATGTTTACATTAATGAATTAAAAAGAGGTGTGGCCTATTGATTTCTAGAAACTACAGTGAGTACCCCAGAAGGTTCGGCTTATTTGTTTTTGAATATAAATAAGCGAACAAAATATCAGATAGTCAGTTTTACTTTTGCAATTAAAAGTGTTTATAAATATTAGCAAGTTTAAGGAATAATCGGTGGTACTTGAGCCTGGGTACTAATAGTGAAAGAATTTGAACTTAGTGGAATAGTAAATACAGATTTTTCGATTCCGACTCTCATTGATTCAAATTGTGGAAAAGCGGTGAAATTTATGGTACACAAATTGGAGACCCTAGATTTTATTGTAGTTAAAATCGGAAGCTGCTGTAATTTGCTGACAAATAAAGTTTGAGATTTTGTTAACTAAAGATCTGTCTTTTTACTGTCGTATTTGCTCAATAATCGAAAAGAACCAACGAAGAGTCGTTGCAATATAAAATGTATTCATGTTAGCACACCAGGTTTTTTACAGTTATCGAACACATCGTCCTTTCGGCTATTACCATTGAGAGTATCTATTTTTAAACACCAAGTTGTTTGCTGATAGCCTGTCTTTAAACTCGATCGGTTTAAAAATTATATTCTGTTGCCAGTATTTTGAGATACTTTGTACGATAGGTTGTAGAAAAAGGCTTCAAATCAACAACTGATAAAGCGTAAAGATACACAGCTAAGCGAGCTATTGATTGGGGTTGGCTACCTTGAGAGACGCTTTATTGAACAAAATGGAAACCACTTCAAATTTCATTATTCGATAGCACGCATACTTATTCAGAAATAATGTTTTATACCGGAGTTTGACAAGTTGAGTTTCCGAATTTGTTATTGCTCCTTTTCCGCTAAAGGTTAGAATTGATAGAGTAAGAATCGAAGCATAAGAAACAATAAGTTTTCTTGTGCATGACTATAAGTGGAATCAATTGTGGTTGTCATCAACGTACATTACAAATGTTTTAACTGCCAGTCACTTCTTGTAATACAAATATTGTTGAAACACTGCCATGTAAAATAGATTTGTATAAGTAACATAATTATTTTATTTATATACTAGCAGGACCCGGCGTGCTTTGCTACGCTTATAAATAAAGTTTGTGTGCAGACATTTTGTTGACGTAGTAGCAATGATTTCAAAAAAGTGGTAATGAGAAATGATAGCATAATTGTTAATTGTACTTTTTAAAAATATGAATGAAAAATAATCAGCACTCTAGCTAAGTTCGGATATATGAAAAATTGGCGATCAAATAAGTTTTCAAGTAAGCAATAAAACAATTTATATGACTTGTTGAATTAGTAGAGGTGTATCATCTCTATATAGAACACTATACAGAACAAAAATAGAATCACAAATGTTCACAGTGCTCATGCATTGTATTTGTTCCCGACACGAAACATACAAAAATCTCTCAAATTACTCACAAAATTTCTCAAAATTTTATTTTTTACACCAAATAGTCTAAAAGTTTTGTTTATTTAACATTATTCAATTTCCATTATGTCATTTTTATTTTTATTAACTTATTTTAATATGGAAAGAATTTCAAAATGTCGTTTTAATTCTATTTATTTATTCGAGTACTTGTGGGTACACTTTATTTTTCTTTTTCCGTTTTCCTAACGCGTTGGCCACATACAGTTGTCCTTGCGAGAAGCCTGAATTCTCCAAATCTAGTCGACATACTTGCTGTAACTGTCCTTGTGATTTGTTGAAGGTCATTGTAAAAGCGAGTTGCACTGGAAACGAAACGTTTGAGTTCAAATGCCATATCTGTTGGAATACGTGGCAACACTACATCTTCCGGTTCGAATTTTCCATTTAAAATTGTGGCTTCAATGACATTGTTCATCATATTTTTCACCGAACATTTCAAAAAAATTTGTGCAACTTCAAAGTATTTGACATATTTAGAATTACAATGTATGTCACAAAACACCTAAAAACCTTTTAAGACCTAGGTTCCACCCTATCATGTTTTTTAAGACGTTGATAGAAGCAAATTTCTTTTTTTTTGGTTTTTTATGTTCTTTTAAAGCATGGAAAACTAAATAATAAATCCTTTCACATAATAATGTACGACATAGGGCAATATTTCATAACAGGATGCAGGAAACAAAAATAATATACTTTTTTTTTTTTTCAAATTTGCAGAAACAAAGCTAAAATTGGGGTACTAATTTTTCTAGTGCTAGAAAAATATACCAAGATCATGTAACGCATTGTTTTCCTCAATCCAGCATATATAATAGTTATGTGCAAGCAAAAAAGTTCATTCTTTAAAAAAATATAAAAAATAAAAAAATTGCGTCCATAAACACCTTAGAAGCATGTTGTTGTAGGACCTTGTTCTTAAAAGGTTCTTATGTGTTGTTGTGACATGTTGTGTTGTAATTCCTACTACTCAACATATTTTATTAAAAAATACCTAATAAAGCGTGTCATCACCAAAGAATATTCCATAACTATAAAACTAAGTGTCCTATCGTTGATTGAAAAAAGTTTATCCCCCATCACCCCTAAAATATCACTTATCCCCTTATATCAGTGATATCTTACTGCCATTGCCAGTGGTATACGATATCTCACGTTAACTGATTTGCCAATAGCAGGTACTAAAGTACGCGGTGTTGTCACACCCATAGATCCAAAATTTATATAAAATTCATAGAATTCATAGAAAATATATAAAATTCAATTCAAGATATATAAAATTTATTGGTTAAAATTTATTAATGCATTGTTACCGTTTGCAAATCACTATTGCAAACGTGTTTCCGGCTAAGTGCCACTATTTTTAATTAGTTTGTTCATCATGATTACTATCCGTTTTTGATTATACATAAGCTATGCTTCTTTGTATAGTATTTGTGCGAATTCCATTTCGTAATTTTGAGCTTTAATTCGATATAATCGATGTTATCCACTATCTTCACTTTTTTTTTTTTTTTTTTTTTTTTTTTTAAGGCGTTCATGCTCCATGTAGGAGCGTTGCCAGGCTAATCAGCTTCGAATATTCACCACGGTCATTCGCAACAGCGACATAGTTACCATGGCAGCCGATTTTTTTAAGGTCGTTTATTACGTCAGTCTCCCATTGTAGTCGTGGTCTTCCTCGCGGTCTACCACTCCCCGGGGTACTAACGTACATTTTTCTAATCATTCCAGACTGTGAATCGGCTCGTAGAACATGCCCAAACCAAGCAATCCTGTTAGAACGGATACAACCTATTATATCAGGACCCTCAAGAAGGTCTCTGATCTCAAAGTTATACCGGGTTCTATACTCTCCATCGTCTGTCTTAAGTGGACCAAAAATGTAGCGTAGGATCTTACGCTCAAATACAGATAAATGCGATTCGTCATTTTGTGCAAGGGTCCACGTTTGTGACCCATACATCACAACCGGTCTAATCAATGTCTTGTATAACTTGAGCTTGGTGTTAGTTGATACATACGGTGATCCAAGGAGAGGTTTAATTGAGTAGAAAGTTCGATTACCCGCAGCGATTCGAGCTTTAATATCTGTAAGTATGCTGTTGTTTGAGTCAAGCATTGATCCCAAATATTTAAAAGATTCAACTCCCTCAATTCGTTCATCGCCGCACATCAAATCTTTCTTCTCAGCCTCTCTTGAAACATTCATATGTTTGGTTTTATTGTAGTTAATTTGCAGACCAATTTTCCTAGCACCACTCTCAAGCGACTTGAAAGTCTCACTCATAACAGCTTCACTTCGGCCGAGGATGACAACATCATCAGCGTAAGCAATCATCTGTACTGAGTTTATTGACAAGATATTGTTATTAGTCGGTAGTTTCTTTTGACGGCACACATATTTCAAGGCTAGATTAAAAAGTATAGGAGAGATAGCATCACCTTGTCTTAATCCGGAGTCGACTTTAAAAAATTTTGATATTTCGTTCTCTACTCGCACACAGCATTGAGAGTTCTGTACTGTCATTTTGCATAGTGATACCAGTTTACCAGGAATTCCCATTGACACCAGAGCAGACCATAGAGTCTCTCGTTTGAGAGAGTCGTAGGCCTGCCTGAAATCAATGAAAAGTTGGTGCACAGGTATGTTGAACTCTCGACACTTTTCCAAAATCATCCTTATCGAGAAAAAAGCATCGGTGGTACCTCGGCCCCGCCGGAAACCACACTGATATTCTCCAAACAGTTGTTCAGCAAAAGGATTGATTTTGGATAGCAAAATGTAGGAAAAGATCTTATATGCTGTGCAGAGGAGAGCGATTCCTCTGTAGTTTGCACATTGTAGGCGATTACCTTTTTTATGGATTGGTATCAGCATAGCTTTGTTCCAGTCCTGTGGCATGGTTTCAGTCCTCCAGATCATTTGAACAAGTTCAAACAATCTTGAGGATAGAGTTTCGCCACCATGTACAATCATTTCAGATGTTATATCGTCGATACCAGGTGCTTTATTGCATTTTAATTTTGACAGCGCCGCATCGAATTCCTCTTTGGTGGGTTCGTCTACATGTACCTTTGACGCACAAATAAGCTTTGCTCGTCACCCGACTTGTTGCTGGTCACTTAAGTTGAGAAGATTCTCAAAATAAGCGGCCCAAGTATCTAAAATATTTTAAAGGTCTACTTGTAGCTCCCCATCTTCGTTTTGAATAGCAGTCGATCTTGTTTGAGGGCCCTTCTTTAAGGTTTTAACCTGTTGAAAGAAGTTACGCGATTGATGTTCCTTATTGAAGCTTTCAATCTCATCACACTGTCTCTTCCACCATTCTCTCTTCGTTCGTCTACATAGCTTTGTAACGGCTTGTCTTGCCAGTTTATAGTTCTCCTTCGTGGACCTGGTATTGCGTCCTTGTAGACACTTCAGATAGCAATCTCTTTTGTATTGAAAAGCGTCAAGACATGCTTGATCCATCCATGGCTTCTGAGAGTGGTTCTGTGGTCGTCCAAGTATTCCCTCAGCAGCGCTTAAAACAGCATCTTTGAGCAAATACCATGACTTATCGACGTCTCCATTAATGGTTTCTGATTTCTCCAATGTTTCGGCAATATGGATTTGATATCTCTCTTCTGTTTCAGCATTCTTTAATGATGAGATGTTAAAACGATTCCGTTGATTGAATTTTGGAATACCTGGATTTGGGAAGTGGAACCTTATCGTTGCACATACAAGGAAGTGATCACTTCCAATGTATGCACCTCTAAAGGATCGCACATCCCGAACGCTCGAAAAGAAACGTGCTGTTACTAGAACGTGATCAATTTGATTTCGAGTGTTTCCATTCGGAAAGAACGTACTGGCAATTCTCAAATTATTTGATAATGCAAACTCAGTCATTCTCTCACCATTATCATTCGAATTCAAATGCAGGCTGTTGGGACCCACCACATTTCCATAAGAGATATCTCTTCCAACCTGTCCATTAAAGTCACCAAGAACCATAATGAAGTCGCGTGTTGGTGTTTGTTTCATAACCTCTTCCAGTGCTATGTAGAAATTATCCTTCTCGTCGACGGTCTTAGCTTCAGTAGGTGCATGCACGGCAATAAGAGAAATGTTGTTATATGTACCACGTACACGTAGGTAGCAGATCCTCTCACTGACCGGGATGAATTTCATCACGGCTTCTTGTATGCGTGCACCAACAAGAAAGCCAGTACCAAATTCTCTTCGAGAAGGATGACCACTACAGTATAGAGAGTGACTATCCAAATCTTGTTTTCCGATTATCGGCTGTCTAATTTCTTGTAGAGCAATAATATCCATCCTATACCTCTCAGCCTCTGTTTCCAGACTTATAAGAGCATCAGGAGCGCTCAGGCTGCGCACGTTCCACGTTCCGATTCGGTAGTCTGGTCCTTTTTCACGTCCAGGCAAAATTCTGTTTTGTTGTCCGGGTCTGTTTTTCTTTTTCTGATCACCAAATTTAACATATTAGTCACTAGCACATTAGTCTTTAACATCTTCACTTAGTTTTAGAAATATGTATCACATACAATTGCATACCAGCAACATATTTGGTGTAGATAAAACAATTTGATCATTTGATCAATTCCAATTTATATAATTTTGAAATATAAATAAACATAATTGTTTGTCAGATCATACTTTTATTTTTCAATTTCATTATATTAGGTTCAATGTAAAAATATTGATCAAAGCAAACCAAATATATAAAACGATATATTTAGATAAAAATAATATAGGTAAAACCCCTTAAGTTAATTATAAGAGCCCTGGGGTTCCATTTATATACATAATATATAGCTTATGTTCATCGAGAATAATGTACCTTTCAAATAGTGAAAGAATTTTTCAAATAGGTGCAGTGGTTTTGGAGATTATCAAATACGAACAAACAAACAAAAATACATTAATTTTTATATATATAATATAGATAGATTTATATCGTTTGCTTAAGACATTTTATTACAAATTTTTTGTACTCATGTTACACGTGAGCTCTTCAGGTTCAACCTCTATTATTTTGTCACAATCACAAATCCAAACTGAGTTGTTTTTGTTTGAAGTCAACGCTGTTACAACACATTTTGAAACACACTCAACGCTACAAAAAATCAAGATTAATTAAATTACAATTATAACTAATGATTTGCTACTTTTGCTTTATTCCCGTTGTTGAATCCACAATTCTTTTTAGATCGTTAAAAATGATACGTTCGGATAACTTATCGATGATTATTGTATCCGTTAATCCTGGACAGATGCACATAAATTTAACGCCCATTGTGTTGAAACAGTAATCTAGCTGCAAGTTAAAAATATTTTTTTATCATCTAGTGCTATAAACAGGAATAAAAACAATACCCCCATTGATCTTGTAAAACCGAGAACGGCATATTTGGATGCTGTATAAACAGGTGCGAAATACGATGGACCCAAACCACATACTGACGCAATATTAATTATACATCCTCCTTCACCGCCGTTTTTTTTATTCATATAATTTAATGCAGCTAAACTTGAATGAATAACGCCACCCTAATACAGAAACGTTTTGAATATATTCTACATCGAATTAAATAATCATCACTTACCACGTTCACAGATAAGGTCAATTCAATATCATAATCGTTAAACACCCCAGCGCAGTTGCAAACAATGTGGATTTGTTCAAATAGATCCTTGATTGAACTAAAGCAAGCTTCAACATCAGATTTACTGGACACGTCGCATTTTTTAAACAGAATAAGTTTTTTTGGATATTGATTCTTAATGCGTTCGATTAACTTATTATCAGTACATATGTCAATAATGCAAAGTTTCTGTTAATTCATAATTAGATTATTCATATAAAACAAAACAATTATTATAAAAACAAATTAATAAAACCTCTATATCTCTACATAGCAGCTCTTGACAAATAGCTAATCCAATTCCACGAATCCCTCCAGTAACAACCACATTTTTTCCAGAGATCAAATCCATTTCTTTTTTATAACTTTGATGGGATGTGGATTCTTGAAGACTAAATATCAAATTTTTATTTTCTGTTTTTGGTATTTATTTTTTTCAAATATCATTATGACAACAAGGCAACGTAAACATGAGATTATTGGAAAAAACGTTAAAACGTGGAGGAATATTAGAGAACAAAAGATGATTTGTTTATAAAAGCTATGAAATTCATATAAACAAATTTACAATAATCTAGTGGTGATTGGAGAGAGTAAGATCTTTTTGGACTAATCTTGGATAGATAGCTATGTATGACCCCTAGTAAAGTTTTAAGGTAATCAAATAGATTCAAGTAATCGTATCCCGCGGGCTTCGCCACCCCCTATACATATATATATATATATATATATATATATATATATATATATATATATATATATATATATATATATATATATATATATATATATATATATATATATATATATATATATATATATATATATATATATATATATATATATATATATATATATATATATATATATATATATATATATATATATATATATATATATATATATATATATATATATATATATATATATATATTTTTTTTGATTTTGGTTTATTGGCTTCAATATTTTATTAATGATAATAAAATGATCTTTGGTTGAAGCCAATAATTTTTTCTTTTAAATAAAATAAATTATTTGTTTATTTTAGATAAAAAGAATCTTTATTAAATGAATAAAAAAATAGAATTTCAAATTATTTTTTTGCAAACGTTTCGTAAAATTATATTACATCATCAGTGAAAAATCTTTTAATACTAAACATAAATCTTTACAAAAAACATAAAATACATTTTTGACAACGATAAATAAATTTTTTTAAAATACTAGATAAGACTAAAGAAAAAATAAAAATAAAAATATTAAGCTAAAATATTATCGTAAATATTTTGAAGATAAACGGTGTCCTTTTGTTTATTAATAGAATTTTTACTTTTTTTTAATTTTAATCATCTCCATTATACTCCTTTTCCTGAAATTGCTTTCTTTATCGAGAATTTGAACATTAGAAAAAGAAGCGTAATGTCCAACAACAGCAAGATGTCTTGAAAGCGCACTACAACCATTATCATCTTCAGTATCAAACTAATAGAAAAGAACTGGATGTTGATTAAACAAAAAAGCGGTTCAAAATTATCAAAAACACAATATGTTGATGCTTTGAAATTAGAAAAATACAATCACTGTATTAGCAGATAAAATTTTAATTTTGTCTGATAAACGTTTTCATAAAAGAAATTTTGATCTTCTTCAAGAAACATTGCTATTAAATGATTATCCCAAAAAATTAATCAAATTAATGATAAATAAATCATTGATTAAAAATAATAACCGTAATTTCTATATTACCACCATTATAGTACCACCTATAAATGTTGAAACAAATGTTGTACCACAAAATGATCTACGTACGTTCGTATCTTTACCTTATGTTAAGGGTGTATATGAACAAATAAAAAAATTTACTTGTTCCTTATAAAATTCATACTGTTGGAAGATCATCTAAAAATATTGGAAAAACCTTGTTTTCAAAACTTAAAGATAAAGTGCCGAAGGAATTACAAACCGATGTAATATATCAGATTAAATGTTCTTGTGATTTCACCTATACTGGACAAACTAAACAATTAAAAAAAAAAAACGATTTGATCAACATGTAAATGATGCTAAAAGAAAGCCAGTTAATGTGAACTGAAGATGATAATGGTTGTAGTGCGCTTTCAAGACATCTTGCTGTTGTTGGACATAACGCTTCTTTTTCTAATGTTCAAATTCTCGATAAAGAAAGCAATTTCAGGAAAAGGAGTATAATGGAGATGATTAAAATTAAAAAAAGTAAAAATTCTATTAATAAACAAAAGGACACCGTTTATCTTCAAAATATTTACGATAATATTTTAGCTTAATATTTTTATTTTTTCTTTAGTCTTATCTAGTATTATTTAATATTTTAAGAAAAAATATTTAAGAAAAGTTGTTTATTCTAAATTAAAATTATAAATTTTCATAAATTTTAAAATAAAAATATGTGGAACAAGTAACCTTTGACAAAATATTTATTATTTTTACCAAATTATTTTGTAGCTATGACAACAAATGATAACAACTATTTTAATTGGATAATGAAATTTTGAATTTTAAGGGTTGCTTTGATAAACATTTTTATTTCGCATAGAATTTAAACAAATACAAATGCTTTTTACTTTTTTGGACGTAGCTATGACAACAAAATAAATAGTTGAAAAGTGATGTTTTAAAGCCGCAAATCACAGTAATAAAGTAACACTTTAATATGTAGGCGAATAAAAATGTATTTTATGTTTTTTGTAAAGAATTATGTTTAGTATTAAAAGATTTTTACACTGATGATGTAATAGAATTTTCCGAAACGTTTGCAAAAAATAATTTGAAATTCTATTTTTTTATTCATTTTCAAAATAAAGATTCTTTTTATCTAAAATAAACAAATAATTTATTATATGGGATTTTTGCATTAAATTTCTAGACAATACTTTTGTGTGAATTCATAGAATGGGGAACATTTCTATTCTAATTAACATCCTAAGTCACGTTTGTATAGTCATTATTGATTGTTTCCAATCAATGTGAAATCAATGGCTGACACTTGGTCAATTTGTAGTTCTATATTTATTAACATTAGGCTACATTAAGCGAATTTAAATTTATTTTTAGATTTTTGAGATCAATTAAACTCAAGTAAGTAAAGAAGTAATTGGAATTTTTTCAATTCAAAGGTATGGTTTTGAAGTTTTTTTAGAATTTTTTTTTCGACCAGGGGTCTTCACAGGGTGCCCCTCCATTTTTTGTTATTTTGTGATGTGAGTGCATTTTGACGAGCGATTGTAGAAAAACTACTGCATGGATTTTCATAAATAATAGGTCGTTGAATAGGTATTAGAACAAAGTTTATAAAAATGTACACTGTTAATTTTTTGAAATAATTTTTAACGGTGTAACATTAGAAAAAACGGTGTAATTGAAAAAAAGATGGCATAGCCTTTTTTTTTTTTAAACTAAATTGAAGCTTATTTTATATCTAACCACTTGTGAAAGTTTAGGGCACGCGTTATTTTTTTGTTTTAAAGATAAAATTCGTTGTGCATATGACTGTCGGGAATCAGTTTTTTTTGTTCTGAAGGAAAATTATAAAAATGGCGTTATAAGCTAAGAGATTTTTTTTATGTCTAGTATCAAATATTTTATTATTAGATGAACTTTTTAAAATATTATAAAAATTATATATGTATTACAATAAATAAAATAAATACAATTGTTAAAAATGATTTACTTATTTTACAAACAGAAATTTCTTTTGAATAAGAAAACACTTCTGCAATTATTTTCTTTGTATTAGATGGCATAAAAAAATGAAATGTTTATTTGTCACTTTTAGTAATCACTTGTCACTCTTATAAAAAATAATTTGACAGTCTCGAATGCAAACAAAAAAACCGTATAAATAACTAAATCTATTTAGGAACTTTTGACTGGAGAAGTATTATGTTCGTATTATGTTATTATGGTCATAAAGTAAAAGATTGTATTTTAACATTTAATTACAAATATTTTATTATTGAATAAACTTTTTAAAATATCATACAAATTATATATGTAGGTTAAAGAAAATAAATATAGTTATTAAAAATTATTTACTTATTTTACATTTAAAAGTTTCTTTTGAGTTGGAAAATATTTTTGCATTAATTGTCTTAGTATTTAATGGTACAAAAGAATGAATTTTTTGAGTTCCACTTATAGTAATCGCATTTTTATATCGATTTTGTAATTTTTTTTTTGTTAATTGATATTCATTTTTATCGGCGTATCCAAAGTTCATGATAGATTCCCATTTTAAAGCCCATTCGAAAAGTTTTTTTGGTGTATCAATAATATCTTTGCTCCCTATACTATAACGGTGTGCAGCATGCTTCAGTATACCAAATTCCATCACAAAGTCCCTTTCCATGGCTGGTAGCATGAAAATTCCATTCTTCATCAACCTTAAAGTCTTTTTTATGGTGGCATAAGTTAATTAGGTTATGTTTATTTTTGTATTGAGAAGGTCAGTGTTATAAATTATTTTCGTAATATTAGAATTTATATGCGTTTTGATGAATTCAATAAGTTTTGTAATGAAAAGATGGATTGTAGTATACTGTTGTGATCGTTTACATCCGAAATGAGAATAAAACTTCAGTGCTGTATATATTCACTTGCGGAACTTTTAAAATAAATGACAAATGGATGAATAGTAGCTTGTGAATTATTATAATAATAGCCGTTGAACCGCATCCTGAATTATGAAGCCATAGTTTTCAGAAAAATCCCCTTGAACGAATCACTCTCCTGCTTCTAATTTTTTTTTCCTCAATGAATGTAGAATGCTGTTTTGCTATAAAGTTGTGTTGTGTCAAAATTTGTAAACGGTAAATAAATTTTTTCATAAATTCTTCTACAGTTTCTATTAAAGTATCCAAATTGCATCGATCAGTGGTAATCCATTGTTGATATTTGACTTGAAGGATTCCTTTAACGTCAAAATCATTTAGTAATTTTTCTTCCAGTTGTTGAAGTTTTTTTGAACATTGATTGCACTTCAAAGTATGACAATCTTCTGTTAATTCACCACATGAAACAAAGTCAATTAATGTTTTATAGTTCTGAAAAACAGCATCAGTAATCCAAGACATCTTAGAGTGTTGAATCATTAGTTTCATATTTTGATGTATGGTACACACGCACACATTATGAACTCCTTGGGATAATTTTATACATTCTTGGGGTCGAAGGGATGTGAATTTAGTAAATCCTATTTTCACATCAGGAAACTTATTTCCACATATTTCCTATAAACTCCACATAAGCTTCATTTAATGTACATAGCAATAAGCGCTTTTGTGTTTTTATGCGCTCATCTCCTTTTTTGAAAGATATTGCATCTCGTTTGCCTGGCAATAATCTACTGATTTCATCACTTTTATAGAACTGCTCCACAACATTTATATCTGTTGTGGATACACCTCTTTTATCCGTCGCAGATGAATGCTGAAAATTATTTTCATGTAGAGTTTTACTTTTTTCAACCAAATGACGCGTAGCATTACTTCCAAATATATCTTGAATCTCCTGCGTTTTCATTTCTTGCGGTAAAATTGGCAACATTTTTTGTTTTTCAGCATAATCCCCATTGTCGAAATGTATCTTTAGGTTTCTAATAATTTCTTCATAGCGTTGCCTTATTTTGCATTTTCAGACAACTCTAATACTTCTCCAGTCAAACGTTCCTGAATAGACTTAGTTTTTTGTACGGCTTTTTGTTTTCTGTAGTCAAGAATGCCACAAAAATTTATTTTAAGAGGTGAAAGATGATCCGATATACAGTGGCGTAGTTAGCATGGGTGGCACCCGGGGCGGATATTGTGGTGTCACCCAAAAATAAAAACTGTCAATAATAATAAAAAGCCGATAAACGTAATTTATAATTTTTTTTAATTTATACAAATGAGCATTATTATTATAAGCCCGCAAGTAATTTTTAACTAATTTTAATTTGCTGAAACTCCTCTCACACGAAGCCACTAATACGCAAATAGTCATAAATAACTTTAGTGCGACCGTAAGATTCGGAAGAAATTCTAAAAAATCCCATTCTACAATGAATTTCAAAAAGTCTAGGTACACCCAGTTAGAAACTGTAACATTGGCCGCTTTTAAATGCTTCCTCACCCTTTGTATCTCTATTAGGAGTTCTGTTGCCAATACCGCATCATAAAAACCAGTAAATTTTGATACCGATAATTTTAACTCTTTACTGTTCGCCAAAAGCTAAGTGTTTGTCTGCACAACTTCGAACAATGAAGCTAAATCTTGAACTGACTTCAGTCTAGTTCGGAGTTCAACACTGAATCGGTCAAGACATTCCAACATGTCCTTTTTAAGTTGAGCTCTCAGTGTCAGTCCAACATCAGGTGCAAACTCACCACCCGTTCGTTTTTTGCGTTTTTATGGCGAATTCGGCTTTCCATTGGAATGTCATAGTCCTCCGATTTTTTCGCAGCAAGATCTATTGCCTCTTCTACAATGAGACTTCGTTATGAATTGACTCTATTTTTGTAGCTAATTGATCAATATTCAAGCCCGTGCTTTGCAATCCAATCTGAGCACAGATATTATTTCTCTTAGAACATCATTCCAAAACAAAAGATAGCAAAGAAACGAAAAATCACATGCTGCATTGTTAAGGTTCTGTGCAGCGCCTCTAGTGTCTACATTTTCTTGTTGATCACATAACTTCTCAATTTCAGCCACAATCCCATCAAAGTTTTCGGCCAATACTTTTACTGCAGCATAATGAGCACTCCAATGCGCTGTTAAGAGTATTTTAACAGTTGCTTTGTTGTGTTTAGCAAGTACTTCCCAGCGGCTAGTCGAAGCAGAAAAACATGTAAAAATGGCTTCCACTGTCGAGTGTTGGCCGTATAAATTAATTGAATGATCTTTGCAGCCCACAAAAATTGCTTTGTTATTTTTTGCTTTAATAATAGCTTGCACTTCTCCATGTATACTACTCATAACAGCTGCATTATCATAACCTTTGGGAGCGACAATTCATAACATCTATACCATCATTTTCAAGATTTTTACACTGAAAAAAACATGTCCTATTTCCAATCGAAATGCAGTTGTCTCAACCTCACCGTGCGGGCAGATATGGCGAATCGAAATACGAGATTGATTCAACAACCGTACAATGATAAGCCGATGCAGTTGAGACAATCAGATGAAATATTTATGTGGAAATAAAATATAGTTCAATTAATCTGAAATACTTAAATTTTAAAATGAAAAATTCATGATATAAGGCCAAAGAAATATGTTTTCATGGAAATAGTTATTAACTTTATTCAACTACTGTTATATTGGATAGCACTTTATATTTTAATTACACCTAATTCTGTTATCAGGAAAATGTTACTGAGTACTGAGTAGTTGTCCCAATCACGGTGAATTTGTTTGTAAATATCTTTTCTTTGCATGAATAATAAACTGCCATTTTCGAGATGAGGTTATCATTACTTCAACTTTTTTTTCAGTGTAAGAATTTAATCGCTTAAATCAGCGGCTTTTTTCCATGTAAAGGAAAAAATCCAAGGAATACTTCCTTGATTTCCACTTTACTACTATCAATTTTCACATAACGAATCACTTCTGACATTTGATCAATATGTGAAATGTCAGGTGTGCTATCAAACATAATTCCAAAATATTTAACCGATTTAATTTTGTTGACAAGCTTAAACTTTACGTGGATCGCTAAAACATTTATGAACTCATTTTGTATATCTGGTGACAAATATGATACTTTTGGTGATTTACCATGCTGCAAATTCAAAATGTGTTCTTTTAACACTACATCATACTTTGACAATAGTTTGGTTAGTTCTAAGAAATTGCCTTTATTTGAAGAACTTTGTCCTTCATCATGTCCATGAAATGCTGGGTTTTGTTTAGATAAAAACAAAGTTATATCCAATAATCTTGATAAAAGATGTTTCCACTTCTGTTTTTTATTGTATATTAATTGCAAGGCTGCGTCTCGTATCGTTTTATGAATTTTTAACCTCATTTCCAAAGTTTTTCACTTTTCAAAATTCTCCAGATGTTCATTTGAAGTTTCATGCTCGGCCACATTGGGATTTAGTTTCCACCGCTTCTGATATCCAGTAGTAAATGTTGATTTTGTATTATTATTATTGGTGACAGCAAATACACGACAACAGAAGCAATACAGGACGCAAGTTATTATTTACAGGAGAATAAACAATCCATGGCCGTAGAATTTTTTCACCATTATTCATCATTTTATAAAACCATTCTTTAGAAAGATGGCGAACATCACCTTTTATGTCTAACCCGTGTCTAGATACAGTAACAAACGACCCTTCTCTATTTTGAAAATGCTCACTTTCTTTTTTTATGATTTCAATGCGAACATTACCAGAGACGAGTATATTCCAATGTGATACATCTCTTAAGTCCTGAAGTGATTCACCCATGCAAATACTGTCTTCGATAGTAGAAGCATTAGCGGCATTATCACTGTCATTTTCATTATTCCTTTCTAATTCGTCATCATAGGTTATCATTATTAATTCTGTATTGTTGCTGTTACTTTCCGAAGATAAGCCAATATTCTCTGAAACATTCGTTGCATCAACGTGATAATCAGTTTCTTTTGATGAACCTTGGATATCATCGGGTTTTGTAACATATTTATAGATTTGGTCTTTCTTTGCTGGAACCAACTTTTTCTTTAAAAATTATGAACTCCTCGTGGCATATTTATTTTTTGGGATATTTGCTAAATGAAATCTAAAAAAATATTTTTAATTATAGTATAGGTATCAGCAAAGCATTAGTTCTAAATATATTTGTAGGATACATAATAGGTACATAGTTCATAATAAGTACACTGTGTTAACGACTAAATACACCGCCAAGAAAATTAATTTATTTAAATTTCCTTGTAACAACTTATATTAAATAATATTTGATAAAATGGAATATACAAATCATAGCCTAATATTATAAGGAACTATTTAAAAAAATAAAAGTATGAAATCCTAAAAGATATTTTAGAATTGAAACCAAAATTAAATATCCAATTAGAATCATGCTCAATAATTTACAAAATTGAATGTGATTTTTGTGAAAAATTTTACATCGGGAAAACCGGAAAATGTTTTAAAGACTGATTTAAGGAATACCTGCCTAAGAAGAAAAATAAACAAAATTTAAAGTTTATTTTTGCAAACCGTAGCTATTGTTTTTAACATAGTTAATAACAATAGCTACACCACTTTTAAAAAAAAATTGAAGGCTTAACATTTATGTAGCCAAGGATCTTTAAAAGAATCACTTGATGAGTTTGAAATTTCCAAGGGATTTAAAACCCAACAAAATGTAATTTTAAATGATAAACTTTCATTTAATTCAAATATATAAATATATAAAACTGAAAACAAACAGTATGAGTATGTATCAACCTACAAAAATTTGCAAAACTGCAGTAATTGCATAACTGCCATTTTATTCCACAGTAATTATTTTTGTGTCCATTGAAAAACGATCTATTTCAATTTATTCTTTGAGTTTTAAGATAAAGGAAAAAAAATTATTTTGAGATCATTTACAAACGCGGTAATTTGATTGTTTGTTAGTTTCCTTAGGTGTTTGCAATTAATTTGTTTGAAATGTAAAACATATATTAGGTAGTAAGGTTAAGCGGATATTTTAGAAATAATTTTGGAATAGAGACATTGTAACTCAAGGGTGCCACCCTATCGACAAAGGGTGCAAAATTATATGGATAAAAAATTATATGGATACAAAATTATATGGATTATGGGTACAAAATTATATGGATAACCTGGTTAAAATGGTTTCTAAGTGATTCATCGTTGAAAACATGTGATGGTTTGTTTAAGTTTTTTACGTTCGGGTGTCACCCCAAAACGGTTTCGAAGTGATTTATCGTTGAAAACATGTGATGGTTTGTTTAAGTTTTTTACGTTCGGGTGTCACCCCAAAACGGTTTCGAAGTGATTTATCGTTGAAAACATTGTGATGGTTTGTTTAAGTTTTTTACGTTCGGGTGTCACCCCAAAACGGTTTCGAAGTGATTTATCATTGAAAACATTGTGATGGTTTGTTTAAGTTGTTTACGTTCGGGTGTCACCCCAAAACGATTTATCGTTGAAAACATTGTGATAGTTTGTTTAGGTTTTTTACGTTCAGGTGTCACCCCAAAACGGTTTCGAAGTGATTTATCGTTGAAAACATTGTGATTGTTTGTTTAAGTTTTTTACGTTCGGGTGTCACCCCAAAACGGGTGACACCCGGGGCGGACCGCCCCCCCCGCCCCCCCTAGCTACGCCTCTGCTTATAGTTTAATTTAAGCATGGCTAAACATTTTAGCTTAAATTAAAACATTATTTGTTTATATTGTTCATAATTTTAAGACTAAATTACGCTGATTATAAGTCTTTTTGGTTTGAATTTAAGTTATTTTACTAAAATATAATCTTTTTAGTTTAAATTTCGAATAATTTTATTATTTTTTAATCTAAGCTTAAAACCTATAAATTGTAAACTGATTTTAGTTTGGATGTATATAGAAACTCTTAATGTTTAAAATATAAACTGAGATTTTTCACCGTACACAACTGAGAAGTTGAAGAATTTCGGCACAAGCATTATTGTTTCGCCCAACCATATTCTCACGTGTTGTTGGTTCTTGTTTGTAAACTTTCTCTTTGAGATAGCACCACAAAAAGAAATTTGGCGAAGTAAGATCTGGTGATCTGGCAGGCCAATTTACCGGACTAGCTCGACCGATCCAGCGACCATTGAAATCACGATGTAATACTTCACATGCTACCATTGAATGGTGTGCTGGACAACCATCACGTTGAAACCACATGTTCTGTCGCACTTCTAAGCTCAAGTCTTCAAGTATTACATCGTGATTTCAATGGTCGCTGGATCGGTAGAGCTAGTCCGGTAAGTTGGCCTGCCAGATTTTTTTTCGAAAAAAAATTTCTTTTAAAAATTTCTTTCGAAAAAATTCTCAAATTTCTTTTCGAAATGAATCGAACAAAATTTTTTTAGTCAAATCGTACGTACTTTTAGCCGTAGAATTCGTATCTGCAATAAAAAATTGGGGTTCCTATTTTAGATTCAAAGTTATCCCCGCCCATCTAAAAAGAGGGGGTTGGGGACAATTTTTTTGCACTAATGTGTTTCCCCTGCGTAATGATTAAATTTTGAATATAGAAATTTTTTCCGTAGAGTGCTTATATTTCGAGATATTTGAAAGTTTCAGGTTAAAAAAATCACCCAGTATGTATTTTGAAAACCACATTCAATTTGTCTATCGAGTGTGGTTTGCGTTTTTTGATGAATAACATTTCAGATATTGGTCGTTTTTTTTGATTCGCTTGTTTTTCCAAAATTTTAACGTTTTCCATTGAGACGACATGATCTGTGTCTTTAATGTGTGCAGATAATGAACTATTATCAGGTGGAGAATTGTGGGTGTATTGATATTAACGTTATACATATACATATGTATAATTCAATCAAAGTAGCGGTTGCAAGAAGACGTTGTTTAATTTTGTTGCTGTCAATTTTTAGGGTTCCGTTTTTTATACGGAACACTATTGGTGAGAGTACAACGTGTTTTTCACATTATTTCGATTATCTCGTGAACCATTAATCCGATGAACTTAAAATTTGAGGTGCTTATAAAACTAACCTATCCACACAAGATGGCGGGTTAAAAAATAAATAAAGTTGTGTTCGTTTGTTTTAAGGAGGTACGATGTAAAGCCTTTGAAAACATACATTTTTTAGCGAGACGAGTAGGGTATCATATGAAAGGGCTTCATTTCAGCATTTTTTAAAAATATATTTTGGAATTTTACACCTCACCATTTTTTGTATAATTTTGAAAAATGACGTTTTCGGGATGTTTTATTGCCCCGATTAACTCCGACCCTACTTCATCGAAAATCTTGAAATATATTTGGAATGATAGAAAATTGAGGAGGTTTTTAATGAAAAATATAGAAAAGTGGCAGACACTCATAACTATATTTATTAAAGGGGTGGGAATGTTAAGGGGTAAAAACATCATTTAAAACCAGGTCATGTGGGGTGTCATTTGAAAGAGCACTTGGTTTTAGAAATATTGCCATTTTTTTTAGAATTTTGCAATGCATGGTTTTTGAATTATTATCAACTAGCAGGACCCGGCGTACGTTGCTACGCCTATAAAAAAGTTTGTGTGCGTAGATTTTGTTGAATTAGTAAGAATAATTTCAAAGAGTCGTAATGAGAATAAAAGAAGCCTATTTTAATTTTTTCATTTGGGAAATATGAATAACAGAGATCATTAGCACTCTAGCTGATCAATCCAGATAGTTTGAAAATTGAAAGGAAGGTCAACATTTGAAAGTGATTGGTAAAGAGTTTGGGAGAGTTTAAATTAAACACTTGCAATTTTTCGCGTTAATCGGCTTAATATGTGTCGCGAAAAATTAGGTGAACGTCAAAACATTCGTTTATTGGGTGTTACAGTTGTCAATGACTTACTCTGGAACCGTCATACTTGCGATACAAAATAGGCACACCGCACTAAAATTTACTGTTTTATCGTACCATTTCATGTTGACTAATTTCATTTATCAATCTATCCAGATTATTTGCTGATCTTAAATAAAGTCAATTTAGATTTTCAAATATATTTTACCAACTAATCCCTATGCTCTACATGCGCTCGGCTCTGTGTGCTTTTATTAGTAATGGAGCATGTCACTGAAAGAAAACTTTGAAGAGCAGACTAAATATGCATAGTTTGATACGAAACACGATTTTGATCGAAAAACCGGTCTAAGAATGACAGCATTTTTAGTGAAGGTTTTCGTTTTTTGGGTTTTGTCGATTCATGGCCATCGTCTTATTTTGCCAGAGTTTTAAAAAAAAATTTGGACAAACATAATAATAAGACTAATTTGTAGTATAATATAAAAATAATAATAAGAATAATATCATTTATAAATCCTAATCTAAAACCAGTCTATACTAATCTAAAACCAGTCAAATCACTTCATTTGTTGACATATTTGCATATATTTTACCGATTTCTTCAAATAACCTACATTGTTTGTTTGTTTTTGAAATTAATGGGGACGCATATTTTGCTTAATAAGCAATACACTTTCAACCTGTAGCTTTGATATTATTGTTCATAATCCTTTTCTTCAATACAAAGGTTCCATTGCAAAAACTTGCTGCATCAATGTTTCTAAAAAGAGGAAAAGAATTTTTCAATTTTCCAATTTTCTATATTTTGAACATGTATCACATATATTTAAACCAAATAAAATATGTATTACATATGTATATACACCAAACCAAGAACGTGTTTGTTGTAAATTAGAAATATTTGTTGCAACGTAATGTGTTGGATACATACAATTGTATCATGTATGTATATAATAAATATATAAATGTATATAATTTTCATCTAAATGAATTTGTTTGTCACATTATACTTTAATTTTCCATTTGAATGGTAATTCTGTTTTGCGGAAAAAAAATCGATCAAAGATACCTTAGTAAAAGTTGAATAAAATTCAAGTATAAAATATAATATACATTTAGGCATACATTTAACCATTAGGAAAATTAAAATTATTAATTATAAAAAATCTAAATTAAATTTCAAAATTTCGGCTCCGAGGTGCATTAGTTCCTGTTAATGGCCTTCTCCTGACAAAATTTCAGACTCCTGTGTGCCACAGATTTCGCTGGAGATCGCACGCAGACAGACAAACACTTTATTTTATTATTATAGATAAAGTGACACAAAAAGTTGGTCCCCCCCCTTGCATTTCGAGCCTAATTAACAGAAAAATTTGAAAAAATTCACAGAGACAGGAAGTTTGATAAACTCTGAACGAAAAATATAGCGAACCCTCAAATAAATATGTTTTTGTGTTTTTAAGGGATTGGGGTGGGGAAGGGTGAAAAAAAACTTTTTTGACCCAAGCGAGTGGGGTGTCATTTGAAAGAGGACCAAATTTCAGACACTTTGCAATTTTTTTTAGAATTTTGTGGTACACAGTTTTTGAGTTATTCTAAAAAATGTGCAAATTCCTGACCGTTCCCCCCCCCTACGTTTCGACACTGATTGACAGAAAAAATTGAAAAAATTCATAGAGACAGGAAATTGGCTATATTTTGAACGAAAATTATAGCGAACTCTCAAATAATTATATTTCTGTGTATTTAGGGGATGGGTGTAAAGAGGGTAAAAAAAAACTTTTTTTGACCCAAGCGAGTGGGGTATCATTTGAAAGAACAGCAAATTTCCAAAACATTGCAGTTTTTTTTAGAATTTTTCGGTACACCGTTTTTGAGTTATTCTAAAAAACGTGCAAATTCCAGACCGTTCCCCCCCCCCTACGTTTCGACACTGATTGACAGAAAAAATTGAAAAAATTCATAGAGACAGGAAATTGGCTATATTTTGAACGAAAATTATAGCGAACTCTCAAATAATTATATTTCTGTTTATTTAGGGGATGGGTGTAAAGAGGGTAAAAAAATACTTTTTTTAACCCAAGCGAGTGGGGTATCATTTGAAAGAACACCAAATTTCCAACACGTTACAATTTTTTTTAGAATTTTTCCGGTACACCGTTTTTGAGTTATTCCATAGAGAAACATACATAGAGAGACGTAACCTCTATTCACACAAATTGTATATAGAATACTGATAATACAAATAAAAGTACAACCAGAGATGAAAGGTTAAGCAATATACAAATTTTACAAATTATACATTGCATTCTTTCTGTCTTATATGAAACAATAAACAAAGCAAATCAAAATAAAAAAATGAGAATTTATATTTGAAAGAGAAATATTTCTTTTGCTTTATTTTCTATTTTACTTTTACTTAAATACGAAAAAATACGATAATTATAATTTCTATTTTATAAAAAAAAAGTACTCGTATGTATAAGTGTTTAAATATATAAGGTGCGTTCGATTTGACTGAAACAACTGAAAAAACAACAACAATTGCATTTAATTTTTCAGTTGCTTCAGTTGTTTCAGTCAAATCGAACACGGCTATAATTTAAGGATTGTTTTGGGATGATAATTTTTTATATTTAACAAATATAATTTCATTCATTGATAATTTTTTGTTTTTGTATATTTTCTATTTTACTTTTACTTAAATACGACAAAATACGATAATTATAAAATAGAAAAAGTACTCGTATGTATGAGTGTTTAAATATATAATTTAAGGATTGTGTTGTGATGATAATTTTTTGTTTTTGTATATTGAAGAAGCAAATGATTGAATTTGTTATTTGGGTTACGAATTGTTTGTTTTGTTGTCAAGATTTTTTATTTATTTTTTCATCTCTTTTTAAATGGATTTGAACTATATTAAGTTTTTATTGTCCTAGGTCGATGACTTTAGATTTTAGAATATATCAATTTAGTTTGGTCAGAGTTTGATTTAAATTGATTCATTTGGTCGTGTTTGATATAATTACTTCGGTCTGAAAGATCTGAGATTACATTCATGAGCTCAAAGTGAAATTCTTACCCATGCTTTTTTGGCATTTCTCGACGTTTTAGGACCTACTGATTCTAAAAAAGCGACAAACAAAAATGTATGTCTGTCTGTCGGCCGGCCGTCCGCCGTCCGTCCGTCACAACCTACGAAATCTAGAAAACCGCTGAACGGATTTGAAATTTTTTTTTCTAAAAATAGGATTACTCAATAGAAAGAGCCGAAAGGACGATGTGTTCGATAGCTGTACCGGAAGCGTGTCAAAAAAATCGTCAAGTGTGTCAAAACAAGGAAATTTGCATATTTTTTGCTTAAAAAACGTTCATTTTAAGTGATTACGAGTAGGAACATTGAATTTGGAGAAATCATGATGGTCGGGATTGGTATGGGAGACCAAAATCTAGATTTTTGCATTATAAGTTTGTCAAAAAAATGTTGTCAAGTGTGTAAAAAGAAAGATTTTTATTTATTTTTTTACTCAATTTTTTGGAAAAAAATAAAATTAATAATATGTATGCATGAAAATATATTATTATTATAGAGAATTATGACATTATAAGATTGTCAAAAAAATAATGTCAAGCGTGTCAAAAATGATTTCATTGATTTTTTTAGCCAATTTTTTGGAAAAAAAAATTTATCTGTTTTTATGAATTGGTTTTATTGAATTGGTTATAGTTTTTGAAATAGTTTTGGAATTTTGATAAAAGTTTGTATTTTTGATTTTGTAATAATTTTTACTATATTTTTAGAATTTTGGAAAAACTTTGAATTCTTAAGAATTTTTGGAATTTTATTAGAATTTAGAAAAAGTTTAAATATTTGATTTTATTCTAATTTTTGGAATGTTTTTGGTATTTTTCAATTTTTGATTTTGTTATAATTTTTGCAATATTTTTAGAATTTTGGAAAAAGTTTGGATTTTTAAGAATTTTTGGAATATTAATGGAATTTAAAAAAGTTTAAGTATTTGATTTTATTCTAATTTTTGGAATATTTTTGGAATTTTGAAAAAGTTTGATTTTATTTAAGTTTTACAATATTTTTGGAATTTGAAAGAAATATGAATTTGTGATTTTGTAATATTTTCTCGAAACGCTAAATGGAGATGATTTTGAGTAGTTTGCTGAGTGTATCATCTTTTCACTAAATTATGTTAATTTTTGATCTGTTATAATTTGCCGGCAACGTATTGATGTTTCGTGTTAGTTTTGAAATAAATTTCTAAACAGAGATAAAAAGTACTTATACTTTAACAAATCAAAATAAAAAAAGAGAAACATTTATATGTATTTGAAATTTCTTTTCCTTTATATTCTATTTTACTAATGAGACAACAAAAAATACGATGATAAAATACAATTAATAATAAAAAAAAACTCGCATGGATTAGTGTTTCCTTTGACATGTTTATATAAATATATAAAGGTTTTTAGAATTCATTGATAATTTTGGTTTGTTTTTGTAAGTTAAAAATGGTCAAAATAATTTTTCAGTTTTTGAAGAATTTGGGTTACGCGTTGTTGTTGTTGGCTACATAGATAGATATTTGATTTATTTTTCATCTTTCAAATGCACTTTAACCATATGTTTAGGTTGTTGACTGTAGCCAATTTTTTTTGGTCAGAAATTGATTTAATTTGATTTGGTTGTGTAGGATAAAAATATTTTTAAATTTCAAAATCTATGTTTGAAAATTTGTATCAATTTAATGTTTTAAATTTGAATACATGAGTTCTAAAAGAATAGATTATGAAATTTAAAAATATTATTTTCCAATAATTTGTCTTATGATAACTTTAAACAAATTGGGTTTAAAGTAGTTATGCGGTTATGTGTTCTAAAAACTTTTTTACTTTATATGGCTCAAAAATACATTTACCTTAAAATTAATGTTTAATCATATCAAAGCGATACAGTAGATCGTTGTTTGTGATATATTTATAACACCTGCAGCCAAATTCTGTAATTGTGAAGCGGTGAAGTGTTAAAAAATTTCTTTATTTCGATTTTATCACCAAATTTTTATCATTTTAACATTTTTTGCGATTCTATATGCAATTTATGTGCGATGTAAGTGTTAAAAAATCTTATAGTAAGTAGGCGACTCACTAAATATCAAACGTCAATGCATAAAATTTTCATTGATTGTTTTATTTAATAGAATTATTATAAAAAATCCTTTCTTTATTATTTTCAAAATAAATTATTTTTTGTGAACAAAATATAATGGTTGAGCGAAATTAATTTTTAATTGGATTAAATAAAAGATTTGTTCAATTAATTCATGCCGTCAGTTATGCAAGACATATTTATGAGAAATGCTGAAATAAACGAGATGTCAAGTAGGGTTTCTAATCCGGATATCCGGATATCGAACTATCCGGATTATTCGACCCAATTTTCAATATTCGACTATCCGGATACTTTTTTGTAATTATCCGGATATTAAAAAAACCTCTATTTTGTAAAGAAAATAATCAAATTGCGTTTCAAAGTTAAAAATAAATATTTAAACTGCGTTGCAAAGTTTATTAGTGCAGTGAAGTGACAGTAAGTTAAAAATTTATTTACAACTTCAATGTTATGAAAACTGTAATCTTTGAATATTTTATGACACACTTCGTGAATCTGCAGTGTAAAGGGTTGTTACAAATATTTATTTGATGTTGATTAAAAAAAACTAATGTTTTAAATACATGCAGCCCGCCAATAAAATCTGAAGTGCGCTAGTTTTTTAAAGATTATTAGAGCAGAGAATTCTTTTTAATATTTTTTAATATTTTAATAATTTATATATTTTGCATCTGCTTCATAAATACAGTAAATTATAACTATATTAGTAAATTTATTTAACAATAAACAGATTTAAAATTTTTAAAAGCACTGGCTTTTACATCGTCAAAACGCTCTGAAGTTTGGAATCATTTAAAAAAAAAATTAAAAAAAGAGATGTTGCTTTCTGTTATGCATTGCAGTAAACAAATTGGATGTAAAGGATAAATCATTTAAAAGTTCATAAAATAATCATAAATTCAGCTTCAACTTTTTTTTTTTTTTTTTTTATTAATCAGTTAGACATGTTTAGCACACTAAATATGAAATATTCATTATTTAGACTCTTTGAATATCCGAAGATACCATGTCAACTATAAAGGAATGGAAGGAATGTGTAATGAAGCGCTTTCTCAGTGGCGAACCAATGAGAAGGACATAGCAGGAAGCGTACCTAGCGAGATTGATTTTCAAGCCCCAAACTAGCTTCAGTCCATGGGAACGATAAAGTAACCCTGCTACTTCAGCACAAATACAGTCATGTACGCTATTCACGAAAATTCGCAGAAGTGGAAAGAAATACAAGTGGAAAAACGAAGACTCTGGCGACCCCTGTTGCGAAAGACCCACGATCAACACGTCCAACTCCTACGTTCACTCACACACGCCCACACACATACACACACACCCATTCACACCCCTTTATCATTATGACCTAATTAATAAAGTAAATTCACTCACCCCATGATTAAACTCCGTCCTCCTATTCTGCTTCCATCAGCCCTCCATCCGCACGTGGGTCACGTCAGGAATCTCTCAAAAATCTTTGGTATGACAACAATGTTTAATGAAGTCGCACGTACCAACGTGATACGAAATGTTAAGTAGAAACGTTATGTATATTCGTAAAATTTTGTTGGATCGAAAAAAATATTGTAATTGATGTAAAATTTTGTTGAATCAACAATGGTAAGTAGAAACGTTATATAACTTTGTAAAATTTAGTTGGATCAAAAATGATGTAATTGATGTAAAATATTGTTGAATCAAAATTGATAGGTAGAAACGTTATATAAATTTTGTAAAATTTGGTTGAATTAAAACTGATGTAATTGAGGTAAAATGTTGTTGAATCCAAAAAATATTGTAATTGATGTAAAGTTTTGCTGAGTCATAAATATTGTAATTGATGCGAAATATCGTTGAAGCAAAAAAATGTTGTAATTGATGCCAAATATCATTGGATCAAAATTGATAGGTAGAAACGTTATATAAATTTTGTAAAATTCGGTTGAATTAAAAATGATGTAATTGAGATAAAATGTTGTTGAATCCCAAAAATTGATGTAAAGTTTTGTTGAATCGAAAATATTGTAATTGACGTATACTTTTGTTGAATCAAAAATGATGTAGTTGTTGTAGAATATGGTTGAATCAAAAACGATGGAATTGTTGTAAAATGTGGTTGAATCAAATAATGATAGGTAGAAACGTTATATAAATTTTGTAAAATTCGGTTGAATTAAAAATGATGTAATTGAGATAAAATGTTGTTGAATCCCAAAAATATTGTAATTGATGTAAAGTTTTGTTGAATCGAAAATATTGTAATTGATGTATACTTTTGTTGAATCAAAAAATGATGGAATTGATGTGAAATATGGTTGGATCAAATAATGATAGGTAGAAACGTTACATAAATTTTGTGAAATTTTGTTGGATCAAAAATGTTGTAATTGAGGTGTACTATTGTTGACTCAAAAATGATACGTAGAAACGGCATATAAATTTGTAAAATTTTGTTGAATCAAAAATGTTGTAAATGATGTATACTATTGTTGAATCGAAAATGATACGTAGTAACGTTATATAAATTTGTAAAATTTTGTTGAATAAAAAAATGATACGTAGTAACGTTATATAAATTTGTTGTTGAACCAAAATGAGAGGCAGAAATGTCAAACAAACTTGCAATCATCAGCGATAAATAATTCTGTATTCATAAACGGTGAATACCATGATATTTAGAAATGTTAATTAAACTTGCCATCAACAGCGGTGAATAATTTTGTAGTTGTAAACGTGGAATAATATGTTTGATTATAGTTGACCAAGTTGCATAAGTACCAAACGACCTCTTGGTACCAATAATCGTTGAACAAAATTCCGATGTAAATGCAGTAACTTCACCCGTGACAATTGTAATATGTTCTTTTAGGAGTATCAACCAGTGCGGACATGGAATAATTTAACTAGGCACGAATACGATTTTTCTTATATTTATTGAACAATAATATTAATTAAAGGAGTTAATAACATTACTGGCACGAACTAATTTGCCTATACACTAAGGAAGTAATGAACAGCTCTTCACATGCATTAAATAATTTTACTATGTAAATGTTACACAAGCACTAATTGCAACATCTAATTTTGCTACCTACTAAAAGTTAATAAATAGTTCAATAAATTACACAAACACTAATTGTAATTTCTAATTTTGCTAGGTACAAAAAGTTAATAAATAGTTCAATAAATTACACAAGCACTAATTGCAACATCTAATTTTGCTACCTACTAAAAGTTAATAAATAGTTCAATAAATTACACAAACACTAATTGTAATTTCTAATTTTGCTAGGTACAAAAAGTTAATAAATAGTTCAATAAATTACACAAGCACTAATTGTAATTTCTAATTTTGCTATGTACAAAAAGTTAATAAATAGTTCAATAAATTACACAAACACTAATTGTAATTTCTGATTTTGCTATGTACAAAAAGTTAATAAATAGTTCAATAAATTACACAATCACTAATTGTAATTTCTAATTTACTATGTTCGTTTTTTTGTCGGGATAGTATTAGAAATTTGTATATACATTAACTGCAACATACTAATTTTGGTTGTAAATAAACGGATTTACAAAGTGTATATACATTAACGGCAACATACTGATTTTGCTTAAACAGATTTTCCAAGTGTAGATACATTAATTGCCATATACTAAGTTCGGTGGTATTTAAACTAATGTCTAACGTTTATAACCACTAATTGTAATGAAGGCATTTCGATTTATACACTTACTACTTGCCATGTATGAAATTTGGTTTGTGCGTACACCAATCGCAATCAACTAACCTTAATTTTATAGATAACTAATTGCATTTAAATTACTGTGTAACGTTATACACACGACTAGGAATTTATTAATTTTGATTATTATACACATTAATTGCAATATATTCATTCGGATTGCCATTCAGCTAATTGTTAAAGGTTATAAACACTACCGGTGATTAATGAATTTTAGATTAGTATACACACTACTTGTAATGAATTAATTTAAGATTTTGTATCTACACCAATTGCAATGAAAATACTGTGTCAAGTTTATAAACACTAGTTGCAACATAATAACTTGCAGTATAAACATATACTTGAGGCTTTCAATAATTGGATAACCACAAACATTAAACTATGGATCCCACGGTCAACGTTCTCATGTAATGAGTCTTCTTTCACTAAATAATTCCATAATATTCATTACCTGTGGTTCCAGTTAATCCTTTCGTTGGTTTTGTAGCTCTTCAATTGATATCTTAGTTGGTTCAGTAACATCCAAAAAAAAGGTCGAATTGTTTTTACTGAGATTATCCTCTCCGAAAACACACAAATTACCACACCCAAAATATTCGGCGGGTAAACGTCAACAGCAAAAAAATTAATTAATATCACAACAGCTGGCGGTTGTTTTGACATCCAATTGACTAAAAGACGTCAACACAAGAATCAGAATGTAATAGAATAAGAAGGTGAAAAGGCTACAGTGGCTCATTATATAGCCAAATTTTGTAGTCTCGCAATAACTCGAATACAGTGTTTAGATGAGAGATAATTAATTTACATCAGACTTTCAAATTATTGGGAACTTATTATAGTTCACAAAACCGTTTGCTACTTGATAATATTGTACTAAAATAAGGTTGGGATCCAGAATATCTCCGACACATCCATAACATTTATAATTGAATTCAAAATGAACTAGATGCAGATTCGATCATGGATATGATGTTTGGAAATTTAATAACTACATTCGGCAATATCAATACAGTGAAGTTCGGATCAAACACGGAAGGATTGTTGAAAGCAAAACACCCATACAAAGACAAATCAAATGGTCAACAAAGCAAAAATAGCAATTCGTTGTATGTTGACGATTGGAAACAAAATACACGTAGCTGTTGTGAGGTTTTAAGAATTTCGTTGTTTCATTACGGTTTGTGTTTTGAAACAAAAAAAAGTTCAAACTCAAGTAGTAAGGCGAGAACAATCGAATGGAAGTATAACGGGCGTCAATTTTAGTGCGTTGTAAGATTAAATTCTGATTAATTTGTAGTGATTATACGGATGATGATTAAGGAAAATTATTAATCAATTCAAATTAACCAATATTGTGTTATATTAATGAATAAATAATTCAAGGTAATTAGTGTAATTTTCTTTCTCCCCATACGTTTGTCCGGCTATTGCAGATTTAGTAGATTTTGAGAAATATAAGGAAACTATGGGTTAAGGAAACTACATGAAATATGACTATTGATGACGAAGGGATGAGAATCTATTACAAGTGGGACAGATTAATATAAGGAACAACAACTAAGGAAACTGCGACTGTAATACACTGCGTTCTGACATTATGCCAGACTATCCATTACAGAACAAGTGCTTTTTGGACGAACACCTACGACCAAAAAGAAGTTGAAAAAAGCATAGGCTGGTCGCCAATAGACCTTGTATATACATGTTAGCTGGGTGAAGCCCTCGACGTACCACAGATTAGCAATCAATGCGATCAGTATTACAAACTCAGTCTTAGCAGAAACAAAGTAACGAAGTATCTAAGAATATACAAAAAAAAACTTATGGGAGGGGTATCGATAAAATCAGTATTCTACTCTATTGCAAGCGGTGGATAACTAAAATCTTCCAGACCCAATTTCGGGCAGATCTGGGGGTTCCCGAGACTCTAAAGTCACAAAAAAATTGATTCAATCTGCTACAGATCGAAAGGAGAAACACCGTAGGACCGACTTCTTTAATGAAACATCCGACACAATTTCGTTTTTTCGTTATGCAGGCTCGCAACCCACACCTGAACTAACACGAGTCTCATGCGTCTCCGACTCGCTAGCCGGGCCACACTGTTGTACGCTTCCGTCCAAGTGACTCGGAAGATCGTTCACGTAGATTCAAGGCAACCAACTGAACCAAATTCAAATACGTTCAATCACGGAATTTACACTTATAGATAGTCAAAACCAAAAAAAATTTTTGAAACAAGACCCGAACACCACAGCTGATACCCGCTTACTGAACTGTGAATTCAAGACGAAACTACCCTCATATGGCCGTCGATGATCTTGACTTACAATGGCGGTAAAACACAAGCGAAAGTTACTAACATAGGGACAAAAGAAATTATCACCGATATTAGGCACGAATGTCCTTGGAATGGTAAACACCTCTACGTTTAGAAGCCAGGTCCTCCAGTTCGTAAGCAGCGCTACCTACCAACCTTCAAACGTTGGCTTCGCAAACTTTTGTGAGAGCGATACCGAGGATTTTCTGCAGTTCCCCGCATCGCTCAAAATAATATTACGACAGAATTCAATGTTTTGTTTTTGGCTAAACCCCCAAGAGAGGAAGCTGGTGGACTGGGGGCCCTCGCAATACACTCGTCAGCGTATTCCTCGGGTAACCACAATCCCCATACCTCGCCCCTTGGAAGAATCTCAATATCTAAAACCCAAGCCAGCATTTCACCTGGCCTGAAATTAGGTTATCTGCGAATACAGGAATGGACAATGTCGGAGCTTATTGTCGGCAATAGAACTATCAATTATTTTCTTAAATTCATTCATAGGTGATTCAATATACTTGCCACTGACAAAATTTCTGGTTGTCAATTATTTGAGAATTTGGTGAATCGATTGATTCATGTCTACTATCATCAGCATCATAAATTTTATCATATTTTAACTTTTCCACATCGTAACAAAATCAACAGAACTTGGAAATTTTAAAACTGACATCTTTGTTTTTGAAATTTGAACCTATCCAAGCCGGTTTAAACAAATGTTATTGATACTCCAAAGCTTCAGGACCGTGCCGCTCGACCAATTCGATGTAAATAATTCAGTGATGGATTTGGAACATCAAGATTTATTATTAAATTTATATTTTCTGCATCAATTCTGCGTGACTGCGATTAGAATACGAAAGTTGAATTCTCTTATATTTTTCTAATAATTCAAGACGTTGTGTTTGCTCATGTGCGCCCTTCATCGTTAATCAATAATTTAAAACAGCGTTCGACCCGGGATTGAGAATTGGTGAACAAAGAACATTGCTTACACGAAATCGACCGGAATATGTTTTTCTATTTCTACAATCTACAATTTCATTTCATTGGAATTATTTTCTGGCTGTGGAATTGCGTAACCAAAATTTAAATTTTAATTTAATTATTCAATCATCAACAAAAAAATTTTCATAACCGTATTTGACCACTTTAAATATTTTTAGGGCAGAATTTAAAAAAAATTATATGGAAATTTCGCGTTTCAAACCTCAAACAGCTGCGCAATATTTTCCTCCAATTCGACAATTATAATTTTTGCTTTAAAAAAAAAAATGTTAATCTGACAACAGCCGAGTGTGTAACACACAAAAAATCTATCTTGGCTGATGCTTGTATTTGATTTGAACAAACAAGGTAAAAATTGTACTGTGAAAGAAAATGGGTATACTACAACTATGGCAGAAGATGAGCACAAAAGAAAATTTACAGACCCAATTCCGGGCAGGTCTGACGGTTCCCGATACTCAAAACTGAGTGACAAACAACAAAACAAATAGAAGTGCGGCAAGCCTACCGGTTTGACAGGCAAGTTAAACTTAAAATTATAAATTTAAATATTTTGCGTATTATAATATATACATATGTATGTTCTGTTAATTTAAAAAGAATTGATCTACTGATCGGAGAAATATTATATTTTTTGTTTTGTTTTTTTTTTTTTCTTTAATAATTGATCAAATAGCCTGAAATTATACAACGGATCACAAGAATTTAATGGTATTGATTTCCTTAAATTCTGGAAAACTTCGAAATACATATGTATAATTTACACTATATAATACGTGTGATATCTACTGTATATTTTTAGTATAGTAGGTATACTATTTTGGATTCAAAAAAAATTACCTTAAAATTAACATGCAACAGAAAATGTACTTAAGGTTAATGTTTAAAGTTGTTTGGTATTAATCCCTCGTTGATTGTTATATAGTAGTTATTATTTATTATTTAGTTGTATGGTACTTGACTATTTAATTTCCTTCTCTTGTATTATATTTTATTATTATTTTCCTTTTCTTGTATTGTTTTGTTTTATGATTAGCGGATCTAAAATATATTGAATAAAAATATTTAGTTTCCAAAATTATCAGTGGTTTTGAAGGATATTTATTTATTTATATATCCATCTATTTATTCATTTATTAATAATATATAGTTGTTTATGAATTATTTATTTATTTATTTATTATTAATAAAGATTTATTTATTAATCTATTAATATATATATTTATTAAATTTTTTTTTTCTCAGTTTTACGAAGGACAGACGGACGGACCAACCATGAGGGGAGTTCACCACTCTGGGGTTGGAAGTGGTGATCGCCGTTCTTTCTTAATTCATGTTGATTTATTTTGTTTTTTTTTTTTTTTTTTGTTTGTTGGGGACAAAAAAAAAGTTTAAAATTACACTACGTTAAAGGATGGGAACAAGGTAAGGGAAAGGGAGCAAGAAGGGATGAATAAGGAAAGGAGGAGGTGGGGTGAGACAGGAATAAGGTTGGGATATGTGTCGTCGGCCCGTCACCCGGATGACAAGTGCCGCTGGAATGGTCAGAGGATAAATCCTCTGCACCATTATTCAATCAACCGACACTTCCCATCCGTGATCGAGAACGACGAAACATACGGGGAGGTGCTATGATCCGAGTTAATCCAATAACTCGCGACATGAAGACTGGGCGAACATCTTCCCTCAGCAGTTGATATCAAACGCTTTAGAAGATGTTCCCCAGTATCATTCGCGAGAACTGGACAACTCAGATCATAGGATGCTAACGCTCCTGGGAGGGGACTCTAACGTTATGGAGTCGTTAGCCCAGCTGAGAATCTCGCTGCCACAGCGAACCCAGAGCATAACCAGATGACCAGGCTGGATGTGATAGGCGTATACACCATTTCACAATATCTAAGCCTGGCATCTGGAACCTCTGGCATTCCCTGTGCCAGTAAGAAAACCCAGCCGTTACTAGGGTCCGTGGGTTTGTAAAGCCCATTGAGAATGATCCGAAGAATCATTCTCACCCTTGCGTTTTACAATACAAAAAGGGATCATTGCTGGAGGCGTAGGGACGCAACTCCCCATCAAAGAAGAGTCTGAGGGAATCTCAGGACTTCCTTTGCTCCTGCGCGTGTGAAGCAGGGAATTGCTTCCACGCCGCCAGAGTCTTTAACTATTATATGGTGGAAAAATAAAATTAATTTGAAGAAAAAAATTTTAAAAAAAAAATTTTCTAAGTTTTTTGAATTTATGGAGGGACTCCTCCAGAGTCCTACATTGCGGTAGGGACCCTTAGAGCAGCCCCACGTTGGGCGCCAATTTGTAATGAAGCGCTTTCTCAGTGGCGAACCAATGAGAAGGACATAGCAGGAAGCGTACCTAGCGAGATTGATTTCAAGCCCCAAACTAGCTTCAGTCCATGGGAACGATAAAGTAACCCTGCTACTTCAGCACAAATACAGTCATTGTACGCTATTCACGAAAATTCGCAGAAGTGGAAAGAAATACAAGTGGAAAAACGAAGACTCTGGCGACCCCTGTTGCGAAGACCCACGATCAACACGTCCAACTCCTACGTTCACTCACACACGCCCACACACATACACACACACCCATTCACACCCCTTTATCATTATGACCTAATTAATAAAGTAAATTCACTCACCCCATGATTAAACTCCGTCCTCCTATTCTGCTTCCATCAGCCCTCCATCCGCACGTGGGTCACGTCAGGAATCTCTCAAAAATCTTTGGTATGACAACAATGTTTAATGAAGTCGCACGTACCAACGTGATACGAAATGTTAAGTAGAAACGTTATGTATATTCGTAAAAATTTTGTTGGATCGAAAAAAATATTGTAATTGATGTAAAATTTTGTTGAAATCAACAATGGTAAGTAGAAACGTTATATAACTTTGTAAATTTAGTTGGATCAAAAATGATGTAATTGATGTAAAATATTGTTGAATCAAAATTGATAGGTAGAAACGTTATATAAATTTTGTAAAATTTGGTTGAATTAAAACTGATGTAATTGAGGTAAAATGTTGTTGAATCCAAAAAATATTGTAATTGATGTAAAGTTTTGCTGAGGTCATAAATATTGTAATTGATGCGAAATATCGTTGAATCAAAAAAATGTTGTAATTGATGCCAAATATCATTGGATCAAAATTGATAGGTAGAAACGTTATATAAATTTTGTAAAATTCGGTTGAATTAAAAATGATGTAATTGAGATAAAATGTTGTTGAATCCCAAAAATTGATGTAAAGTTTTGTTGAATCGAAAATATTGTAATTGACGTATACTTTTGTTGAATCAAAAATGATGTAGTTGTTGTAGAATATGGTTGAATCAAAAACGATGGAATTGTTGTAAAATGTGGTTGAATCAAATAATGATAGGTAGAAACGTTATATAAATTTTGTAAAATTCGGTTGAATTAAAAATGATGTAATTGAGATAAAATGTTGTTGAATCCCAAAAATATTGTAATTGATGTAAGTTTTGTTGAATCGAAAATATTGTAATTGATGTATACTTTTGTTGAATCAAAAAATGATGGAATTGATGTGAAATATGGTTGGATCAAATAATGATAGGTAGAAACGTTACATAAATTTGTGAAATTTTGTTGGATCAAAAATGTTGTAATTGAGGTGTACTATTGTTGACTCAAAAATGATACGTAGAAACGGCATATAAATTTGTAAAATTTTGTTGAATCAAAAATGTTGTAAATGATGTATACTATTGTTGAATCGAAAATGATACG